>OZ024909.1:8975913-9363413 GCA_964017125.1 Flabesymbios commensalis | reverse complement strand
ACTTGAAACACATCCGAACATAATGAGGATCCCTCATAATCCACAGCTCGCCGGTCTCACCTGACTGATTATAGCATCATAGGACTAGCCTAATAAATGGTCTGTACTTTTTCAATAATAACTCCGGTGGGGGGGGGGGGGAGCACTTACATACTTGTGGGGGGTACTGGGGATGTGCCGCTGGACAGGTTGCCTTTTTTTGAGCTTCCAACTCTGGGCACCCAATTTAGCATGTATTTTAGATTGTCATCGAATGTAATGACATTGCAAGTTATGTTTTAAACGCCTTTTCAATAATAGATGTAGTCATTTGGACCACCATATAGCGGGGTATGCATTTTTGCGTCGCTGTGCGGGTTATTGTACAGTTACGTCATCGTGATTCTGCTACACATTGTACAAGAGTAATGGCTAATACAATGGCGTTGTACTTCAATGTATCTGATACTATCATCACAGCGATGCTGACTGAACATTAAAGCAACCTTGGCTCAACGTCTCTCCTTTGTTACTAGACTCGCTACACTGACGCTTAGTAATTAGGATACCAACGGTACATCGGTTCAACATTGCACTTGATGTACTCCAGTTTAATACTGGAGATATGATGGTGAAGTTTGAAAATTAAGCCAATGTAGATTAACGTTTGGTCACCGTCTGCAACGCTGACCCAACATTAAACCAGCATTGGCTCAACATTCTATCCCTGCTGGACTGAAACTTAGTATTTAAGATACCAAGGGAACTGTGAAGATTGAGTATAGCGGGCTGATGGTTTCTAGGGTAGATCGATATTCTGGATCAATGTAGTAAATAAACGAGAGGTCCACGTCCGTGTGGGAACACTACCCTTTCAGGCTCACACTGAGAGTACTATTGTAGCTGACATCTTCAAAAGAAATTTAATTTGACATAAGTGTAATATACAATGTAAGTGCGATATACTAAATGCATGCGAGTGTAATATTCTATGCTAGTACAATATCCTAAAATGCAAGCAAACAACACAAGGTTGAAATACCAAAACATTTTCGTTGTAAAATAGATATACAGTATTATTAGGATTCCAATTCTGTAAAACGCAGTGACGTCACTCGGTGAAAACAAGGTTATATAAGACCCCTCTCGATACGTCATTGTATTAGCCAGCTCGGTGAAAACAAAGTAGGTCAAGGTCATTGAGTTTCACAGAATACAAATTAAATGCATGTGTGATACTGCCATGCCAAGACACCAACAACCCACTTGAAATTAAACAGTTATTCTGCCAGATTTATTGTAGAGGTCGAGCATATATTCAGAGTCAGCGATATCAACTGCTGGGGTATCGACTAAATAAATTAAATGTTTATTGCTTATCCAATTGATTTTTGTAAAACCTTTATCTCACCATACTCGTGACAGCTTCTTGCCCAGTTTAAACTAAGTACCTATACAAGTTGTCTAATGCTCACGTCATTGATTTATTGATGCATTCAATTATCCATTATTTCATTTATTTATTCATTCATTCATTCATTCATTCATTCATCATTCATTCATTTGTTCATTCATTCATTCATTCATTCATTCATTCATTCATTCATTCAGTCATTTATTCATTCATTCATTCATTCATTCATTCATTCATTCATTCATTCATTTATCCATCAATTCCTTCCTTCCTGTTTCCTTTTTTCTTCAATCATTAATTAATTTATTAATTAATTAATTAATTAATTCATTCATTCATTCATTCATTCATTCATTCATTCATTCATTCATTCATTCATTCATTCATTCATTCATTCATTCATTCATTCATTCATTCATTCATGCATGCATGCATGCATGCATTCATTCGTTTATGCATTCATGCATTCATTCACTTTCTAGATTTAAATGGTGTAATAACTGAGACACATTGCTGGTATTAAAAACACAGAAAGATTTATGTAGTCAACATCAATGCTTCAAGAGTTCTCGCTAAGTTATCTACTTAATTTTTTACCCACTTGAAGTTGTGTCTCGCTACCGCGACCCACAACTTCAAGTGGGTGAAAATTAGTCATATTTGTTTTAATTTTGGAAAAAAAATACATGTTTAGACACACATGTCTTTCCCCATATCCGTGACTAATAGCCTGGTGATGAAACGCATTAAAACATCTACAGTCGACCTCAGGGACCCAGAGGGTTAAGACGGCGTTAACAAGATCACAGATATTTGACCGCGCGCCAGTACAATACATGCTCCCTTGATCATGCCTCAGCAAAATGCATGCCCCCATGCCAATCAAATATCCCCTATCGACCACGGCTTACAATCGCCGTTGACCTTCACCTTATGGTGGTCAGTTGACTGCTGTGTTCTGTTTTGGTCAATAATGTTAATGGAAGATGGAAAAATATCACTAAGTATGTCCATATTATCGCTTGATGCATGCCAGCCATTTACTTCAGCAGAATATCAGCCTCTTTGAATAACGCTGCTTGCAGATATTCCTCGCAGAAATTAAATGTCAGTCAGAAATTTCCATTTCAGCTGCAATACTTTATTAGGATCTTGTTAACACCATTTACCAATATCATTTCAGTAACATAGGTACACCACTCATAGCTCTGTTATTTTACCGAGAAAATATATTCCGTTAAATCTATGCAAATTTGTAAGAGGAAAATCATGTCTTAGTAAGTGAATAATTAAGTGAATTACTAGAAAAAAACACATTTCTAATAATATCAGAAAGACTGTAGTTAAATGTATCATAGTACTGGAGTATGCATACGGCATCGTTGGGAAGGCCAATCGCGTCAGTAATGCCAACTTCAAAATGATTGAGAAAAGTCATGAAATGCAAAGAGATGACCATAATCATGAGCAATAATGCATAGCCCAAACGTTTGTACTGCGTTAACCAGTAGAGCTCTCAACTACTCAATTGACGTTTTCTGTCACTTGATGTACTGTCTCGCTATCGCGATGCACAGACTAAAGTGATTGAAAATTACCTGAATTTGTTAAATTACGTCACATCGTTTAATAGGAAGTTTAGCTTTATATATTTATATTTAACCCTTTAAGCGCTTACTACGCCTATATATTCGTTGTTAACCCTTTATCCGCCAAATTATTCAATTTGAATTTTCACCCACTTGACGTTGTGACGCGATCCACAAATTCAAGTGAGTGAACAAAATGGAGGTCAACTGTTTTTAAATATTGCTGATTGATGTCACATTTTATCTTTAACATGTTAATAAGGTGGTACTTAATGTGCTAATAAAAAATAAAAACCCGAAGATATGGGGTACCGGCGGTTAAAGGGTTAATTAATCTGTTTTATCAGCAAGTTAAAGCACTGTTAGTGGGAATAAAATGAGTGTAATATGTTTGGTCTGAAATTACCAAATACGAATAATTTCCCACCACTTGAAGTTGTGAGTTGCGGTAACGAGATACAACTTCAATTTCCTCCAATTTCCAGCTGGCATTAAATCATATCACCCAGAGTATCTTCCCTATATTGTGGGCAAACGTTCTCAGTGTTCCCCGAGCGCTCTCCTGGTGTTTTGGAAATGATCAAAATCCTATTCACCGGGCTCGTCAAATGTACGTCAACTGCTCGCCACTGCTCCGCATGTTGTCGCCAAGCAACTGGAACTGGTGAAGAATTGGAGAATATTTGGCAAAAAAATGAAGAATTAGGCAAGCTGTTTGCGACAATTTGGGGACAATTTGAACCATTTGCCTACCAAACAGTTCCCAAGCAGTCTCCAATTATAGTCCGATTGATCGCCAAGCTCTTCATTTAGTCGTCAAATGTTTACCGAACGATCTCAAAAAACAATCACCTTTTAGTCGTCAAATGATCGCAAAATTCGCCAATTATTTGCTGATTCTGTCCAATTTTTTTCACAAAATTTGTCACAAAAAGTTCGCTGATTGACAAAAAAGTATGTGACTGCAAGATGCCACCAGTTGACGAGTTGGTACCGTCAATTTGGTGACTAAAATTAACATAATCGTCCATCATTTGGAGATGAAAAGGTGAATTTTTGGGATCGTTTGTCTACGTGAATAGTCAGCGAATACTCTTCGAAGAAGTCACATAACGTCCCCAAATAGTCACCAAACTGTGACAAGCTGTTCTCCTAATAACCCCAAGTAATTGCCAAATATCCCTCCGAATGTTCTCCAGTTTCAGTTTGTTTTCGACCACGTGAAATGTCGGGGTACTCCGAGTAGTCGCGGAAATATTTGAGTAGTAACGGGAATATTTGGAGAAAATTTGGGAAATTAAAAAAAAAAAATTGTGCCAGTATCGCCAAATATTCATCAGCCCAGTGAAATCCCCCTTATCAGTCATCAACTGCTCGCATCTTAGAAGCATAACATATAAATGGCTTCAATCAGCAAACAGTTTTTTAGCCATTGTCATTAAAAATAATGTCAATTATTCTGAACCAATATAGACTGACTGTCACAAATTATACGCTTTTTTCTCTTGTACATGTACAATGGTAGAAAGACACATCATTGGCGAACCAAATTGTCGGGTAAAGGTTTTATTCTGCTCTGCAAAATAAACACAAATGTTAACTGCTTGCTTGATTAATAATCAGTTACTGGCTTTTGTTTGCTTCGACAGTATAATAAAATAGCTGGCAACGCTCGTAAAGTTCACTTTCTTAGCAAGTCAGTTTTATGTTGAAGCAAGACGTCTAATGTCGTCACCAACCTAAAAGGCAGACCAAACGATGCATGTAACTGCTTACAGGCAAAATAAGCAGCTACTTCCTTTTGACATTAAGCTAGTTCCGTCGTGTCAAACCAAAGGCAGTAACTGCTCACTTGAAAAGTGAGCAGGTAGACTACTACTATAGAACGTCCTTCCTACTACCTTTTGGAGTGGCTCAGTAGGTCGTTTGTCCCTCGCTCCACGACATCGCCTGCATCCAGCGAAAAAACCTATATGGCCTCCTTATTGTGGGCGATAAAAGGAGCCATCACGACACTTGATTATACATAATATCGCCGCTATGTATTTGTTCGCGTTTTGAGTGGGTGTGCAGATGATGAATGCCGCCATGAAAACCGGCATATCTGATTTACGCCCACTTGAAGTTATGACGCGCTCATACGACGCGCAACTTCAAGCTGATCTTTTTTTAATTAACGACTACCGTTCATGATCTAGAATTTACCACTGTTTCCACTTAAATTTATTGCTGGTAACTCGACCTTAATCATCATCATATTAGCTAATATTGTAGGCTTAATAAATATCACTGTGCAGTGGCATGGTAGGCATATATAAATATACTGTGCTACACAACGTTAGGATTCTGGTTAAACTTGTTTGCTATTGAAATGTCACTTGAATCAAAATGTCACCATCAAATGAACTACAAGCAACAATCAGAGTATCGTTTTTGTCACACGGAAAGTGACAAATTTATTTAATTTTTGAATCGGATAGGCCTAAATATACCCGCTAAAGGCGATATGGATACATGTCATTGTATTGTAAGCGTGTCTAATCAAAATAATCATTGTTGTTTGCCGTAAGCATTATTATCGGTACAGATCTTTGTTCTTGTCATGCATCTTTTCTTAACTATGGCACGTTATATAATACTTCTGATCTGTGAAGCCAAAAGGCAATATCTGCTTACTTTACAAGTAAGCAAATATTGCCTTTTGGCTTTACAGATCAGGATGTTGTATGAGAAATACTGCACATCTTGTAATATTCGCAAATTTCGCGAGGGGGACAAATTCGCGAATTTAGGAATCTCGCGAAAATTATTATTATGAGCGCTACCTTAGCATCGATATCACAAATTCGCAAAAATCTAAGCACGAGGAAATAATCAGATCTATAGTATAGCGAGAGTTTTTCGAGTACAATGCCGAGCCATAATCAATTGTATCTGATACTCCAATTTGGAGGTGCTGCTAAAGTAATCAATTCGGAGTCAAAGATAGAGATCTCACAAACGTAGAAATCTGCCGTTAGGCTTCTATATGTTCCAGGTTTTGTATTGATTTTAAGTCAGCCGTAGGGAAATGTGACTGCGGTATTAATTAATTAATTATGTATATATAAATACATTCCTTCCAGCAATGGATGACGTGAGAAATATTACAGCCTACTGTATTAACCCTTTCAGCGCGGGAATCGACTTTAGACGTCAAAATCTTATCAGATTCTGACGTCTAAAGTCGATCTCTGCAATGTAAGTATTAAAACCGCGATAACTTTCAAACTTGTTTGATTTGTTCGCGTGCGCGCCTGGGAAATCCACGAAAAAAAACGTAAAATTTATCGTCTGCCCGCGTGCTGTTGTCGCCTGCGTTCTTGCTCTCGCGTTCGAGTTGGTATGTTATTTTCGGTTTACTATTTTAATTTTACCACACATTTATTTACCTTGTTTGTTAAAAAGAACACTATTTTTAGCACGTTTAACCCTTTCAGCGCGGGGACCGACTACAGTGGCGGATCAAGGATCTGAAGAAAGGAGCGCCCGAGGTTTTGAGGGCTTGCCCCCAAGATTTTTTGGGTGAATTTTAGCCAATTCATGGGACTTTTTGAACTATTTGGCGAAAATAAGGGGGGGGGGCTGATCAGGTTCTGACGTTTAAAATCGATATCCTCACTGAAAGAATTAAAATATTCATAATGGCCGTAGACTCATAACATAGATATTCGAATGAAGCAGAAAGAAAGAGTTGACTTAGACATTTATGATGATTTGAAATTGAAAAAAAACCTTTTGGTCTCCATGTTTTAAACAAAAATATCTCAGCGCTGTTATGTTTTTTCCTTGGTTAAACCAACTTTGGCTAACCCTTTAACCGCCGGTGCCGCATATATTCAGGTTTTTATTTTTTATTAGCACATTAAGTACCACTTTTCGAACATGTTAAAGTTAAAATGTGACATCAATCAGGAATATTTGAAAACAGTTAACCTCCATTTTGTCAAATCTGAATAATTTTCACTCACTTGAAGTTGTGGATCAAATTGATTATTTCAGCAAGAAACTACCATAAGATTCAGACAAAACGCACACAGAGGGATCACCTTCACCAAGAAAAGTTCTTGCCTACACTGACCATATTTCGGGTCCCGCTCTCTGGGGACGGGATACAGGCGCTTCCGTAAAGGTTAAGATTGCCGATCTGCCACGGGCCGAGATAACCAGCTTATCAGGCAGTCACAGACGTGTGATTTCCCGCCGTTTCCGAGACGAAAATAGTTCCCGCCAGATCGCCCGTCTGCGATCCAGACGAAAAACAGCACCCGCGGCGAGATCCCTGCAAACAGGAGATGCTGATCCAATGCTGGCTTAATGCTGGGCCACCGTCTGCGACGATGAACCAGCATCAAGCTAACATTGAATCAACGTTCGTGTGTGTTGGAATATCGGTTACCGGAATGGCTAAATTTAAACCATTTTTTTATTCAGACAGGTTTGTGTCAACAAAACAGCCTATTCCCATTACATAGATAAATATATAGATATATATTGACAACGGAAATCCTATATAGACTTATACGTCACTAAAAATGTAAAATGCATTGTATTATACAGTGCATAATAAGATAAAATGGAAAATGTTGTAAAATATATGTACAAGTATCAAATGCTTTTGGAACATTAAAGGAACTACATGTAAGTGATATTATACATCCATGACTTCATAAATCGAATTAGAAAAATAAAATTTAAAGTAGACATGTATTGCTGTGCCACAAATATCTGAAAATAATATAATTATGCAGTCAGTGATAAAATCGTTCATTGTATGAGCAAAGTATTGTGTGTGAGTATATTAGAATCAAGGTATGTTCCGAATATCTGTTTGTATCTGTTTTTCAATTTAATATATTGTTTTTCCTTTAAAGTTGGATATCACGCTATTGGTCTTAGTGACTGAATATTTATTGTACTAGTTAATGAATGTGTTCAACATTATATTATAAATGCGAGAGTAGCGATTGACATTAAAAGTCGGGGATTTACAACAAATGATGATCAATAAGGGGTTTTGTCAAGTTAAACAAATGCCAAAAATCCGAGAAAAACTCGGAAGTGGGTGGGTGGGTCAACCCCCAACTCAGATTAATTGTTTTTTTTGGAAATGTTGTGTTTTTTGTGTGTGTTTTTTTGTGTTGTTTTCATGTTTCCAAATGTTTCAAAAAAAATGGAGAGGGGGTGGGTGAGTGGGGCCTGATTAATCCGAGTTTTTCTCGATTTTTTGGATCTTTTTTAACTTGACAAGACCCCTTAGAATGTAGTGGTCGGACAAAGCAAATAATGTGATGGTGTGTTTGAAGAGCATGGCAAAACCTGTGCTGGTAGACACGCTGAGATCAATAATTTCACCAAAAATGTGAGGGTAACCCTATTCAAATCATAAATTCACTTATAAAGACTGGTATTTAAATCCCCACGTTGGCATTTTTCCAATGAGGTGTATATATATCATTATAAAATAACATAAGATAAAAATAATTTATTAAACAAGGACTAGAATATGCCAATTGCATCGTTGCGTCATTGGTATACGGGCGCAAGCGACATGGGGACGCCATTGGAACACCAACAATAACAAAGGCTTTTGATTTACATGTGTAAAGCAGATGGGATCAAACATTGTAATTTGTCATAGATATCGTATATGGACATGATTTGATGAAAAAGTAGCTAAAATGAAACGGGAATAATATAAAAATGAATATATTTAAAATACAATGGGTTCTTTTTGTTTCAGTTTGATACGAAGAGACGTCTGCTGAGATGGCTTCATCTCTTATAGTCCGTAATAACAGACTCTGTGTGCGATACATAGTCTGTGATCATTGCCATTCGTAAAGTTGTGCTCCAAAACACCAGTGCGCACGATCGATTGCGCAATGAATGAATGCGTCATTGTTTGATCAATTATGTTTATTTTAAAATAACATATTCCATTGGAATAATACCTTAACGTGTGGATTTAACCCTTTCAAGCTTGAATTTTCCATTGTCATCTTCATCCACTACAAGCCGCGAAATTGCTGCCGCAATTCTCGACTTGTAGTGAATGAAGTTGATTTGAGGTGAGTGGAAAATTGAAGAAAATTGCTATATATTGGTAAACCAGTCTAATGGAAATTGTTATTCTAAAACCCTTTGTTGTAGGAAAATTAAGTCTGTTTTTCTGGGAAGTAAAATTATGCTTCAATGCATCGTGAGGGCTTAAAGGGTTAAACGCCAATCTTTATGGGTGAATTTATCATCTGAAGAGGTTTACCCTCACATTTTTCATGAAATTGTTGATTTCAGAGTACACTGTCTTCCAGTATACAGAACCACAGCTTTCGCTATGATGTCCATCTCTGACGCTAACACATCTGCGTCAAAATCGTACTACATCTCGGTATACGTCCCATAGTAAACTCTCTATCAGCGTGAGTGACGTATACTGAGATGGCCAAATTCGCGAATGTTAGAATCTCGCGAAATCATTATTATAATAGCGCTAACTATAATAGGAATTGATAATTCACGAATTCTAGACTGCGTGAAAAATCTCAAAATCAGAAATTCGCAAAAATTTAAGTACACGAAAATTACCAGATCTACAGCATAGTATATATGCGGGCCCAGCTGATGGTTTTTTTTCGTCATTTGAAGCTGAGCAGTAGTGAAGTCTTGCTTCGAGAAGATGTGTTGGAATTTTCAACGCAAAAAAATACAACACGATTGATCATATTGAAAAGTAGAAAATATAACTAGTAATTACTCTTTAAAGCGCTACATTACACAATTTAAACTTTTACCCACTTGAAGTCGTCTCTCGTTACTGCGATTGACAACTTCAAGTGGCTGAAAATTGCTTAAAATGATTTGTACAATTTGAATTAAAATCTTTGCCAATCTTGAAAGTTTCTTGCTCATTTCTTTCACATTTCTTTCATTTTTGATTTAAACTTAAGGGTTAGAAAGGTCACTTAAAATATAAACTCTTAACCCTCTAAATTAAAAAAAATCACCCACCCGACCGCGACCCACAACTTTGGGTGGGTGAAATCACATTTGTGTAAGTTGAAACAAAGTATTTGCAAATCTTTATTTGCAAATCTTTACATTGCTTTTGCTCCCAATAATGATGACGCCTACTAAAACGGATTAACCGGTGCCGCATATATTCCGGTTTTTATTTTTATTAGCACATTAAACACAACATTTTAAATATGTTTAAAGATAAAATGTGACATCAACCAGCAAGAGTTAAAAATAGTTTTTGTCAAATCTGAATAATTTTCACTCACTTGAAGTTGTGGATCGCGTGAGCGAGACACAACTTCAAGTGGATGAAAATTCAAATTGAATAATTTGGCGGTAAAGGGCTAAAACAATAATTATTGTCGTACTTAGCGGTGAAAGGGTTAAAATAATGTGTGACAGATAAAGTTTCTCAGTTAATAAAAAAATGAGATATCTCTATTAGTTCGTTACTTGAATCTGGAAATTGCGCCAGTTTCAAGCAACGAGAAATCAAAGCAATCATTTTAACAGACGTTGACCTAATGCTGGATTCATGTTGGTCCAGCGTCGCAGACGACATGTGTTAAAGATACATCGACTATGGTATGAAATAAAAACATAGAAGCACCGAGTCACTTTTCGAGTTAAAAGTTACTGACTTTTGATTCTGCGGATATCATACAATCATGTATAACACACGCGCACAGCCTCATTAAATATTAGCGCTCTAACCTCTAATATGCAGCAGTTGATGCAATGACACGCAGTGTGTCCATTGCTCTCTCGGGTCTATCTAAATACTGGATGAAGAAAACATAAATAATAAGAAAATCAATATCTGTACTTTATGATCCTCAACCCTTAAAGCGCTGATTTTTTTTATGAAAACCATGGAGAGCAAAGGGTTTTTTTTCAATTTGAAATCATCATAATTGTCTTAGTTAGCTCTTTCTGATTCATTTGAATACCTAAGTTATGGGTCTATAGCCATTAGAAATATGTTGATTCTTAGAGTGCGGGGATCGACTTTAGTCGACAGAATCTGACGTCTACAGACGTCAGATTCTGACGACTAAAATCGATCCCCGCGCTGTAAGGGTTACCCATTACATGCTAAGTTATCTTATTTGACTGTTCACCAACTTGATTTTTTATTTTATTTATTTTTTAGACTTTTCATAGGTACAAATCTACAGAAAAGGTACATAGAGGCCTGTGGCGACAGGTGCTAAGCACCTATGCGAGGTCACTGCCCTCAAGATAAAATGCAAGCACAATACAATTAAACAATGTATCAAAGCTTGATTTAAAATTGATTATAGTAATTTAAAACCTATTAAAATAAGGAAACACTGCTAATAGTATAAATGTAATTACCAATCAGCATAAAAAACTTCAAGTGGGTGAAAATTAATCACAATTTATAAATTGTGCAAATTATGCAAATCATTATGTTTAAACACTGATTTCATTCTCATTAACCGTATGATCCCTCATGATGCATTAAAGCATCATTTTACATCGTTGAAAACAGACTTGATTTTTCTACAACTAGGGGTTTTATAATTGAAAGTAACATGAAACTGGTTTACCAATACATGACAATTTGCTTCACTTTTCCATCCACATCACGTCATCTTTATCCACTACAAGTCGAGAATTGCGACAGCAGTTCGCGGTTTGTGGTGGATGAAGCTGACAATGGTGAATCCAAGCTTGAAAGGGTTAACAGTGAATTGATCAGCTAATAAAACAAATTAAAACAACAATATTGGTAACTAGCGGGTAAAGGGTTAATATTGAGATTATCTGAATTTTCCCTCATTACAAAAGTTACTCTGGTGCTGCTATATAAGGTTTCAAGTATGTTTTTTTATCAATAGAAATGACACTAAATTTCATCAAATAGTTTTTGGTAGATGCTTAAATAATTCAATAATTCAATATTGGAGATGTCTACTTTTTCATAAATATAATTGTTTTCGTCAATTGAAGCTGGAAATTGCGATACAATTCCAGCTTCAAATAGATGAAAAATAGAAACAAGCTATTCAGCAGGACAAGGGTGAGGATGCTAGTCAGATGGGATTTTGTTTGTATAAGAGAACATAACTTCAGACTAATTTAAAATGAAGATCAGAATTAGGCGAATGACTTATTCATATCAGTCGTAAATCGGTAGCAAGGCATGTCCGTATTTTCGTACAAGTTACGATATATCGTAGGCGTCCGATTGGTCGAGATGGCCATCTCGACCAATCAGAAGTCTATGCTATATCGTAACTTGTACAAGAATACGTATACAAGTGATATACAAGCCTTGCTATTAAATTTTGTGAACAGGATAATGCAGCAGTTCAAAGTCCAAAGGCAGCAACTGCTATTCTTTTTTTAACACGGCCTTACTTCTCTGCAGAATTAAATGGCGGAAACTGCAATACTTGGAAGGAAAATCAGTTCCTGCCTTGTACGGCAACAGAATGCGCGCGTGAGTATCAGGGAATCGCGTGCCGCCGTCAATCGCTCACACGGCGGACGTGGAATAATTCACGTGCACCGTACACGGGATTACGTGAACACGTGAAATATTTACACGTATGTCCGCGTGTTGGTGTTGGTTACGTGTCTTTTCCTCGTCAGATCGATTCGTTGTCTCTCATCTCTCATCTCGTTTACACTAATCGGGTTATGAGAGTTCATTACATGTAACTAACTCAGTTTGTAACGACAGACGAGCACAAGATGCAATGCATATAATTAATGTGTTACTCAGAAAACTTGCACCGAAAATTTTACGGTGGTCCACAGACAGCTCAGTTACTAGTAGTGGTTGGTAATTGTATCTATCGGCGTGTCCCCGCAAATACACTCTTAAACATATTGATGGAATATATTAAAGTTAATTGAACATTATGACATTCGTGATGTCACAAACGAGGGAAGTAACTATATTTCATAATTTTGTGATTGCCTGAAAATATGTATTAAATTTGTAATTAAAACATCTAGTTCAAATTTATAGACTTCAAATGTAAAAACATGGAACAAATCACAAAATTTCATAATCAATTGGTTCAAAATTGTCGACTTCCCAGATGTTTTGCGCACGACGGTGGACCACTGCTATTTCAAGGTGTGCTGTCAGCAACGCAGCAGGAGAGTGAAATTCCGTATAGAATAAAGTCCGAGGAGCTCCACATTCTTAGATGTGAAAAGGGTCGAGGCCGAAGGCCTAGGTTTTTTCACATCTAAGAATGTAGAACTCCGCGGGTTTTAACTGACTTAAAACAGATTCGAACATAATGAGGATCCCTCATAATCAACAGCTCGGTCACACCACACTGTTTATGGTAGGCCTACCATGATAATTGGTCTGTACTTGGTCAACAATAACTCTCTATTCTTGGCTCAGAATGTAGTGGTCGGACAAAGAAAATAATGTATAGTGTCGTGTTTTAAAATGGGGTTCGGGCCTGATCACAAGGATATTTTCTGAAACCAAGTTGATAACACCCTTCCCGGCCACGCCACCGTGCACAATGAACCACGGCCATTATTAACTCTTTAAGCGCTGAAATACTATCGTAAAAACCATCAAAACCAAAGAGTTTTTTTCAATTTGAAATCATGATTAATGTTTTAGCTGGTGCTTTTCGCTTCATTTGTATACCTATGTTATCCGGTGAAGGGTCTTTTTTCAATCTTACAGTGTATGGGATCGACTTTAGACGTCAGATTACAGACGTCAGATTCTGAGTCTAAAGTCTATCTGTAAGGGTAACCCAATATTTAAAGTGTGTCTTGCTTCTAAAATTCATTTCATTCCCAATAAAAACAACCATAGTCATGTATAGTGCTTAAGGAGTTACTAACGGCGAGTCTCTGAGGATTGTTAACCCTTTAAGCCCTCACGATGCATTAAAGAATCATTTGACATTCCTGAAAACATACTCAATTTTCCTAAAACTAAGGGTTTTAGAACAAACATTTCCATGAAACTGGTTTATCAGTACATGGCAATTTCCTTTAATTTTTAAATCACATTAAAACATCTTCATTCACTACAAGTCGTTAATTGGGACAGCATTTCGCGGCTTGTAGTGGATGAAAATGACAATGGTAAATTCAGGCTTGAAAGGGTTAAATACTCGTTTGCATATATTATATTCCCTGATATCAGGTTTAATTGCGTTGAACACTTTTTAAATTCTGCGTTAGCCCTTGAAACCATACGTTATAGAATTTAAAATTTGTACACACTTAAAGTTGTGGGTCACGACAGCGAGACACAACTTCAAGTGTGTACAAAAGTACAAGTGGTTCAAAGTAATTACAATCCAAGTACGCCAATCCAGAAGATTTGGTGCGTATTCGTTTGAATGACAGATACAATTACTAATATTGCTCAACTCAATCCAAATAAATTGATTTTTTTTTTAACAAATACAAAAACTCCAACGGCAGCAGGTAGGCTATAGACATGATTAGCAGTATAACCCCTTTACCCCTAAGCGCGACTATTCTTGTTTTTTAATCAGTTTTATTACCATGTTAAATCACCCTTATAGGGAACGAAATGTGTGTTTAAACATCAATATTTGCACATGTTTAGTCTCAAATTAAGCACATGAGTGAGTCATTTTTCACCCACTTGAAGTTGTGGGTCGCGGTAGCGAGACGCAACTTCAGGTGGGTGAAAATTTACATCTAATAATGTAGCGTTTTAATGGCTCAGTTGTTTAAACACCAACAAAAAATTGAATACAAATAATATATAATGTTTACAGCACATCTAAATGAAGACGATTCAAGCTTTTATCTTAAATACATACATGCCATTTTTTTAAGTTTGTAATTTCCATTCATTTGGAGATAGAAATTGCGGTAGCAGCTCACAGTAAATAAAAAATTAATAAAATCAGCTAAACTCCAATTATTGCACCACACTCCAATTTAAATAACAACAGATGTACCATTGCTGACTAGAGGCTATTATTTGATTATGTCACGCTAAGTAATCACAGACTGGCAATTGGTCAGGGGTTATACAATTCATTACTTGAACCACATAGCGTTTTGGTCCACAATATTCTACGACAATAAAAGTGTCCCAGAATAAATGTGTACCACTTGAAAGTTGTGTCTCGCTACCGCGATCGACCCACAATTTCAAGTGGGTACAAAATTATCATATGTGTCTAATTTGAGACAAAAAAATACAAATCTTGATGTTTAAGCC
Source organism: Flabesymbios commensalis (assembly GCA_964017125.1). NCBI lineage: Eukaryota > Metazoa > Annelida > Polychaeta > Terebellida > Flabelligeridae > Flabesymbios > Flabesymbios commensalis. The sequence goes on along the minus strand of OZ024909.1, from coordinate 9,348,151 downwards.
CTCATTTCATTCCCAATATATGTGATTTCATCGGCTAATAAAACGGATTAAAAACGACTATAGGCGCATTATTGGTGAAAGGGTTAAAAAGCTATTATTTCTGACCCATCGCAGTCCATTTTCTGATTACTTTATCGTGTTTATTATGTCGTATGCTGTATTCAACACCAATATTATAGGCCCACTTGTTGCCATCATTGATCTATTGGTCATTATGTCGGCATGGTTCATACGATTTATATGGCTGCATGTGAAATATTCATAGGTTTTCATGTCGACCCCTTGCGCCAGAGCGTTGTATGTGCTAAGGTTTATCCCTTTTCCCGCTGAGTTATATTGATGAAATTTTCTCCCACTTGAAGTTGTGTCTCGCTAATATTTGTTTAATTTGGGACAAAATATTTGCATACCTTGATCTTTAAACAATCAATAACTTCCCATTAACTGTGACTTGAAAACGATGATATCTTATTTGGCGCTAAAGTGGTAAAATATAAGTCATTGACCATTTGTTCCTCATTAATTGAATAGTGTACAAGCCAGTCAGTGACATCTGTCCATCTTCATTTATCAAGTTGTCTGCTACGGGCAAACCAGTGGTCTGACTGTCAGACCTGATACGGCAAGATGCATCTGTCATGCTATCACATAAACTGATATAGACATTAATTGTATAGTTTACAAACCAGTCAGTGGCATATCTCATGCTTTTAGCACATAAACTGATTTAATGTAGATATTAATTGCAATAACCTGTTAAGTGCATGTTTTATAGTTTTGAGAGAAACGACTTTAAAGTTTAAGTAGTTTAAGTTCAATACTGTTTTACCACTAATAGCTTCCGAGTAAAATAAGTTTGTTTATCAATAATATTGAAAAAAATATTTTAGTAATCATATCTAAGACTCCCATAATGCCCTGCGCAAATTTTGTTAACTAGTTCAATATCACAGTAATTATGGTAAATGAAATTACATGTTATTAATAGCAAAACAATGGCTGCAATAATTTTGCTAGAAATCATGGATATTGATTAGATATCTGTGAAACAGTGACTTCACCACCATTCATCTGAATTCTTTTGCACATTTAAAATTAACAGTGTTGATATTTGTAAAATCATGTTAAGGGTGCATACCATTTCTGATTGGTTATTGTATTATTTGTCAGAACATGTTAAGTGAGCTTACCGCTACGATTTTTTACGTTATGTGTACTTACCATAACTGTTTTTAGAAATATTTACTAGTAAAACAATATAGGGACTGTTTTCCTATATTCCCTGCTAACAAATGAAATAAAATAAATCGGGCTTTAGACCACCTTTGTGCACATATAGGCTAAACTGGGCCAGGAGAATCTCCTGAGGATGGTGAGATGATTGAGATGACACTGTCCTCCAGACACGGGATTCGAAATTCGAGCCCTGGCGGTCTGAGGCCGAGCACGCTACCTCTCGGTCACGGAGGCTCCCCACAATACTGACTTTCACACGTGGATGAGGAAGAAACATTTTTTTTTTTTTTTAAACCGCCGAGACCGAGAACCAAACCCCAAACTCTGGCGTGAAAGGCAGCGGTGCTAACCACTACCCTAGGGCCCCCGCTAACAGCTACGACTCAGTTCGCAGCACCAACACGGGACTTTGAAACAATATTGTTTTAATGTTGAGCCAGCGTCGTAATAATGTCCAAACCGGTGAGATTCTCTTTCACCATGCAAAAGGTCCCAGGGAGCTGATGTAGTCTGGGTATCAAAGGGTCCATGGAGGTGATTCAGTGTGCATATATTATTCACCAGCGTCTGATACCAACCCGGCCAAAACGGGAAGTTAACCCAATGTTGTTTTAATGCTGGGCCAGCGTCACAGACGATGGCCCAGCATTAAAACAGTATTGGCTCAACGTTTCATGTTTGTTGGGATGTGTGTTTGTGAGGTGGTGGGATATAGGGTCCTTTGTGGAAGCTATAGTACTCCATTGAGATTGCTTGGTACTAACTACATCTCTGGAAAGCCTAAGTATAACCCATTAACCAAATACAAACCTAAATAAACCCAGGAATAGTTGGGTACTCTAAGCTATTTTGAAGAACTCGCAATGGTTACACGTAACCGATGTAGTAACTTCCGTGATTTGCAAAAATCCAGGGCGGGGGCCTAGGGTAGTGATTAGCACGGCTGCCTTTCACGCTGGTCTAAGCGGTTTGAAAGAAACAAAAAATGTTTCTTCCCCATCCACTTGTGAAAGTCAGTATTGTTGGGAGCCTTCCCTGCTCACTCGTATATTGTGGGGATCCTCCGTGACCGAGAGGTATAGTGCTCAGGCTCCTTGGACTGCCAGGGCTCGGATTTTGAACATCGTGTCTGGACTCTAGGGGGCAGTGTCTCATTCATCTCACCATCTTCAAGATGTTCTCCTGGCCGAGTTTAGCCTATATATGCACAAAATGACCTAAAAGCTCATTGATTTCATTGGTCACCCTCTGGGTGTAGGCCTTTGCTTGTGCAAAATATGAAATTGATCCAGCAACGGGAAAGTGGTCTGTATAACTGTTACGTACATGTTGACCAAACATTTGCAAATTATTATGTTCAAGCAGTCATTTTGTTTCCAATAACAGTGAATTTGATCGTCTAATAAAACGGATTATGGTCGTGGTTTGGGATCATGATATTGGAAACATAAACGTACAAAAATACCAAATGCACATTTGGTGACATACGTAAACGCTGTCGCGACACGTCAGATGATTTTTCCAGATGTCAAGATCACAATATACAGTCTTTTTTGTTACGCAGAGTTCCTCCCTGCAAAATATAGCAAATGGAGAAGACATTACTGAAATATAAGAGGGTGAACCCAATTCCGACCCAAGAATGATATTCTACCTCTTAATTTAAATAACAGCTGAATGACGACGGTGATGTGACAGGCTGAATCACTCTACAATTGGTGGGGGAAGAATACCAGACTTGGAATTTCTATATTTAATACAGGAAGTTTGGGACCCCTGATAATGGGTGAGATTTTGCAACCTACTATACAGGCGAGTTACATTAACGCTTCGGCACTTGACCTAAGCTGGGTCATCGTTTCGACAAAAAGTTTTTTCTCCGTCCACACGTAGCTAAATATTCAGTACTGTGGGGAACCTCAATCACCGAAAGGTAGTGATTTCTGTCTTAGACAACCTTGCTGTCAAATCGATTTTCTGCAACTCAAATGACACAAAATCCCAGATAAGATTATCTTAACTAACTCTTAACCCTTGCAGTGTAGGTATATATCCAGTGTCCAGCCTGTCGACAATATTACAAGGTATATTTTGCATACAATTATTTAGTGTAAGAAGTCAATAATCTATCAAAGTGTCAACTCTTTGAGTTTTCGCTTGCTATATCAGACCTGCATGTATATTTAATAAAACCAGGACATTTTTATTCATAATAAACAGTGGCTGATCCAGGGAGGTCGGGGGCTCCTCGCCCCCTTTTTCAAAACTATAAATTACCTTAACATCGATCTAATTTGCAAAAATATCGGAATTTGCCACTCTAAATTCGCTAGGGTAGTGCCTCAAGTTGAGGCACTACCCTAGTAAATTAAGAGTTTCAATTCCCTATATATTAGATTAAAAGATTGATTGGCGCTTAATTCTTTTTCAATCAGACCCCTTTTCAAAATGTTGGATCCGCCCCTGCATTAAAAGGGGTATTGCGGCGGCAATAATATTGTCAATATGTACGACAACAAGATGAAATATCTGAATTGTCGGAGGGTTTAGGGGCGATAGAAATGCACTACCCCCTTGCAGGTAATCAGATTTATAATGATATATATGTCGACCTCGTATGTTGGAATACAAGCTAATTGGGTTGCAGAGAAACAGGTCCTTCCCCCCCCCCCGAGGTGTAGATCTTGGCACGAGTGAACAGCTCCATATAAGAGCAGGTTAAAGTGGATTGACATTTGCTCATCTGAAGTTTGTATCCCATGGGAGATTTACCCCGGGTTAGGAGTGTTCCAGAAAACGAGCGGATGAAAAGGTCCGGACCTAAAACACGGAAGGTGATCCACTGCTGGCCATCCTGCTCCTGGCTGGTGGTCGCTGCACATTAGTCTTTATCGCACAGACACAGACACGGTCTCACAAACTGTGCAACTGCATGACCTAATAAATATTAGGAATTAAAATAGAAGGGTCTAGTTTTTTTGTGAACCAAAATTGGAGATGTCCAACATAACCATAAAGGTTGATAGCTATTAAATGTAATGTCAATGGCTTTTGTAACTAATGTGATGGCTCCTGTGGACAGTAGAGACTATGTATTAAGCGGAATTTATTATTCCGTTTTGGTGCGAAACACTTGTCAACACTCCCAGCAAACACGACGTTGACCCGATGCTGGTCCAATGCTGGCCCACTGCCTGCGACGCTGGCCTAACATCAAACCAGCACTGGTTCAGCGCCTCATGTTTGCTGGGCTGCCTTCAATCCAGTAAACACAGAACAGGACACGAAGCTTTGAACAAAAGCTGGGTTAATGTTGGCCGGCCGTCTGTGACGCTGGCCCACATTCAGCGTGACGCCAAACACGACACGTTCACCCAATACTGGGCTAATGTTGGCTCAGTGTCGTAGACCGAGGGCCAACATCAGCCCATCATTGGGTCAACGTCTCATGCCTGACCACGATAGACGGAGAGAATGCACCGACACAAACTGAGCGGACGAACTGAGCCGACAAAGGTAAACCAACATGTCCCCACCTCTTCTGAGGAGAGACATAATTAGTTGAGCTAAATGTGATAAAAATATAAAAAATAAATAAACATCAATGCATCTTTTATAACTACAACAGGTTACTGAATCCGACGTGGTTTACTAAGAATCGATCATTTATCCACAAATTAATAGATTTTAATTTTTAGCCACCTGAAGTTGTGTCTCGCTGACCCTATTCAAAACTTCGAGTGAGAGCAAATTATTCATATTTGGCAAACTGATAGGGTCAAATTTTCAAAAATATTGCTGATTGGTGTCACGTTAAAACCCTTTAAATTATTCAATCTGAATTTCCACCCACTTGAAGTTGTGTCTCGCTGACGTGATCCACAACTTCAAGTGGGTGAAAATTATTCAAATTTGACGAAATGGAGGTCAACTGTCTTCAAATATTGCTGATTGATGTCACATTTTATCTTTAACAAGTTTAAAAGGTGGTACTTAATGTGCTAATAAAAAAGAAAACCCGAATATATGCGGCACCAGCGGTTATAGGGTTAATTCAGCCTGACAGCTGCAGACTTAGTGAGAGCGAATACATCTGAAGGCTGCAGGATACGTTAGCTAGGGCGGGGCCCTGGTGCAGTGGTTAAAGCTGCCTGCTTGGAAAGTCGGGGATCCCGATTTCGAACCTCACTCTGGTCTACAAGTTTCAAAGAAACGAAAATGTTTCTTCCCCGCTCACTCGTAAAAATGCAATATTGTGGTAAACCTCTGTGACCGAGAGGTAGCGTGCTCGGCCTCAGACCGCCATCAGGACGCGAATTTCGAGTCCTTTGTCTGAAGGGCAGTGTTATCCCATGCATTCATCTCACCATCCTCAGGAGGTTCTTCCGGTCCAGTTTAGCCTATCTCTGCACAAAGATGGCCCAAAATCCCGCTCATTTCATTTATTTGTTGTCTTGCTGACTCGATTCACAGTGAGAGCAAATTATTCACATTTGGCAAAATGATCGAGGTCAAAGATTCAGAAATATTGCTGCTTGGTGTCACGTTAACTTATTTCATTTATGTAACACGATATTTAGAAGCTGATATATGTAATGTGCTAATAAAACAACGTAAAAGATAATCGGCACCGAATATAATCGGAACTGGCGTTTAAAAGGTTGAAGTAGTTTGACGGTCAAAGGGTTAATTCTAAAGAAACCACATTGGCGTCAGTTAAATGTTGAAGTAAAAACTATACTGACCCCCTTGTGATTTCTTAAGAATTGAACTAACTAAGCTAAATATAATGAATATTTAAAATATATAAACATCAATTCGCCATTTATAACTTCGTATAGGATAAACCCTCGGAGCTCTAATTTCTTAGCTGTGGAAAAGGCCGACGCCGAAGGCCGCGGCCTTTTTCACAGCTAAAATTGTAGAGCTCCGAAGAATTTAACTGACTTAAAACACATCCGAACATAATGAGGACCCTCATAATCAACAGCTCGGTCACCCTGACTGATTTTAATACCATATGCCTGTCATGATAATTGGTCTGTATTGGGTGAAAAATATCTTTCCATTCCCGGCTTAGAATGTAGTGGCCGGACAAAGAAAATAATGCAGTGGTGTGTTTTAAAACAGTAAATTGACGTCAACGTGGTCACTTCAGACTATGGAATGTGATGGCTTTAACTTCTAATAGAACTAGTTGAAAAATAATGGATTGTTTCAACCATTCACCAGCTAAGAACGTGGTTGTGTAGGCTTACAGTTTTGATGAACCCCCAATCAACGCGCCAGCTCTTTCCGCAATGTGAAAGTAGACAGTAATAACCGCTTACTTGAAAAGTAAGCAGTTACTGGTACTTCTCTTGTTGGGCGGTATTGTAAATTGTATACAGGTTTAGCGCCAGTTATTTTCCTCGCCGTCCACCATCATGTACAGTCAGCACGCGATTATCGATTTGTGCAGTGAGACTTTTTGGGACGCGGTTGATTGGTCTAATTTGGCGGCCTCTGTGAGAGCCGTCTGATTTATCACCTGACCAAGAAAACTGCATCTCGTTAACTCTGCAAGTACCGCATTATTCTCCAATATTTGTTGGTGTTCTCTATTATATGACGTTGGAAGATCGACAAAACATATACCTAAGTAATGTAAAATGTATATTCTTTTTGAAAAAATCGAACATGCAACTTATTTTATCCTCAGTATCCCAGTAAACAGAAAACATTTGTATAACATTGATAAAACGTCGGCCCAACATTGTTCGTTGGTCCAACATTGTACAAGTGTTATACAAATGTTTTGTGTTTACTGGGTAGGCGAAATACCATCGTCCGTGATGCTGGGCCAGCACTAGTCCGGCATTGGATCAATGTTTCGTGTTAAATGTTCTCTGATTGACACGATTAGGCCTATAGATACTGCTGATAAAATTGATTTACTCACACAAATTACAATTTATCTCTGCATTTACCTGTTTAATCCAAGCGGTTGACATTATAATAACAATTTGTTAATTAAGTGCCCGGTTTCAGCTGAATCAGTGATCATTTTAAATGTTAGTGAAACTGGGTCCTGAAAATTATATCCAAGAATAATTAGTTATAAATAAATATCATAAAGGTAGTACACCATTTGCAGCTACACACAAAGGTTATGTTCCATCTAAATTACCAGGCTGTAAGCCTGTATGAATTGTGAATTGTGTACGTATTATGCATTTCGATTTCAACATTGTATAATATTCATAAAAATTTACTCTGTCAGAATCAACTCAAGTGAATAAATATTTGATTGATTGATTGATTGATTGATTGATTGATTGATTGATTGATTGATTGATTGATTGATTGATTGATTGATTGATTGATTGATTGATTGATTGATTGATTGATTGATTGATTGATTGATTGATTGATTGATTGATTGATTGATTGATTGATTGATTGATTGATTGATTGATTGATTGATTGATTGATTGATTGATTGATTGACTTTCTCATTAATTATTAATTGATTTGTTTATTGATTGAATACTACAATTATTGCTCGATTGATTGATTGATTGATTGATTGATTGATTAATTGATTGATAGATTAATTGATTAATTGATCGATTCATTGATTATTCCCTTTATATGGTATGCCTCGTGTCTTAATGGGTTAATGCAGCCAGCCAAACAGCTAGTGAGGTCACCACATCTGTGACACTAATGGTGTCATATAACACTGGTCTTGATTGCAGCATTGGTGCTGAAGCAGAAGCGAACAGCCGGCGATAAAAAGCTTGTGTGCGTTTAATTAAATCACAGTTTTCAAGCATTCCTAGAATAATTAATGTAATCGTTCTAAATATAGAGGCCAAGTACAGCAAGCTCGTGTGCTTTAACTATTAAATATGTTTATTGACGGAATTGTATGATAAAATACACATTTGAAGTTGGGTCTCAATTCCGCAACCAGCAACCTCGAGTGTGTACCACCTACTCTTATTTTGTAAAGATTTATGTATATATTTCTTGATGATCTGCAATAATATTAAATACTAATCATAGCGACTTCACAGGTAGTTAGACTTCTAAAACAAAACGTCGTCACTGCAATATTTGTGAAAATTCGTATTGATATCTCCTCTAAATATTGGATGATTGAACGCAAAATGCTGTAACTAATAAATCGGGTTGAATATCTGACAAACATCAGCCAGACAAAATTAGTGGCAAGATGTAGATACGACATGATTTTCAATTAGATTAGTTTGGCTGAGAATATTTTTCTACAGGTATATATACGTTATTATGCGACATGAGATTGTGAATCTCAATATTTTATAGATATTTCACATCAATTTCATAATTTGTCCCGATTATCAATAGGGTCTACCTTAGCCGAATCCAATGAGTTTCTAGACAAAAAAAAATCCATAACTGCAATAATTACAAGTACAAAGTAGTAACAAGAAGATTATTAAAAAATGATTACCAATATTGCTCGATTTTAAAGTGATTTGACCTTTTCCTTGCGATATACACGAGCCGAATGAAAATTAATTCTTGACCACAAATATCCAACCTAATTTATTTCAGTTTGACCCACGACGTAGATACGGAATATTTGCCTTAGCATGACAAAGTACTCTCCGATATGAACATACCTATAAGTACAGCTTATAGTACTCTGCGCTTAGATGCATTCAACCATCGAGATAAATCTATTTTAAAGTATTTGATTTCAGAATTACATCATACATCACTGCCAGCCAAATAAATGATACACGCTGGTATGCGATCAGTACGGGATCATCCCTCTAAACAGGACTACTGCTGTCATGCAATAAAAGCTGCTAATGCAGACTGAACAAGACAAATGATTTATTGCTTTTGTTTTATAAAGACAATAGTGCCAGACAAAGCTTACACTCGTGTCATCAGTGTCTGTACGACGATGTATACTGTCACACTGACTGGTGAATCAGTGTAGGCAAAGCTGAGATGACATCATCATGATCATTAATATACAAATAAACATTGTTTTAGATTTTAAATACACGAGAGTAAATATTATTTATATCACATTGAAAGATAGTTAAAAAATAAGTAATTGATACGAAGGTAAACAGGCTCCTGGGTAGCTCTATATTGCAGGAAGTGACACAAATTATGGCTCATTGGATCCGGTTGTGGTTCGAAACTCAGAGATACTGGGTTTGAATTCCAGTCTAGTCGGATATTTGTCATCGAGGCTGTGCATATAAAATGCTTCAAACTGTTAAAAAATCATGGCGTGTGCAGTGATGTGTAAAGCTGACGCAAGGTATTTAACCAATTCCGACCTGATGTTAGGCCTCCATCGCAGATGATGGGCCAACATTAAACCGATATTAGGTCAAAATATCGTGTTTGTTGGTAATCATCGAAACCATCGTGTTCTTTAACAATGCACCTGGTCGATGGCATGAGCTGCCCGATTTATCTAAACATCAGTGACTCCACAATCCTAACATACAATACATAAAATTTAAAATCAAAAACCATTTATTTATTTCCAAAATTATTGTTTACATCATTTGCAATGTTTTAAGTAATAGATGCTAGGAAGAGGGGGGGGGGCGCACACATGTCTCACTCTTGGATATGCAAGATATTTCTCCCACTGTTTGCAGGTTCAAATAAATGCAATACATTTGTTTACATTAAATAAAAAAATAATAGCTACTGGCAAAATAGCATTAGTGACATTTTATCAATATGTATTATGAAAAATGGATTATTTTATCCACAAAGCGATGTTTATGGACATACATGGATGAATACAGATATCGGTCCTTCAGAAACAGATGTTTCTATCTGCACTCATTGGAGTGGCACTATGGGTCCTTTAGTTCCGCGAGCACGTACAGATACCGCTGGATTAGCCCTTACAACGCTGAAATATTAATGTTCAAACCATGGAGATCAAAGAGTTATTTTTAATTTAAAATTGACATAATGTCTTATTTGCCTCTTTCTGTTTCTATCGAATGTCTATGTTATGGGTCTTCTGCCATGATAAATATTTTTACTCTCACAACGCGGGGAGCGATTTTAGACGTCAGAATCTGACGTCTACAGACGTCAGATTCTGACGACTAAAGTCGATCCCCGCGCTGTAAGGGTTAGAGATACAGTATTACTAACCCTTGCAACGTTGAAATATTTATGTGTGAACCATGGAGACCAAAGGGTTATATCATTTTGAAATCATCTTAGATGTCCTAGTTTGCTCTCTCCGCTTCATTTGATTACTTGATATATAGGTCTATGGCGATTATAAGTTCTGTAATTCTTTCAGTGCGGTGATCGACTTTTGACGTCATAATCTGAGCCTGAAATACATATATATGCCAGGCTAAAATTATGACAGCGTAAGCTCTTGCGATAGAAAATACATACGATGCAGGCATGTCTGCGCACACACGAGCCTCAAGACACAAAGGTCTACCGCGGCTGAAAAGCCCGCTTTCCTCAAAGGTTAAAGAGCGGTTTAAGGGGATAGGAGTGGCCTCAAAGCTTTGACCTGCGAGCGGCATTGTCCAGAGAGGAATGAGAAAGTCTCAGACTAATTAGCCAGGGAAATACTGCTGTGTTTGTCGGTCCACCGACGGACCGCACACGCCACATTTCTCCCTGATGGCCTCTTGAACTTTGTGCTGGCTCCACCTTGGATGGCTGCTCCGCCGTGCTAATCCAAAAGATGGTAACTGTTGCCTTTCCAAGTGAGCGGGTGCATTATTTGCTTTGCAGACAACGAACGTGGGTGGTTTCTCTGCAGTGTAATGCCAAAAGGCAGTTACTGCCTTTGGGCTTTGCAAGAAAAGTGTGATTGGGCGCTTTACATTGCAGTTGTGCAAAGTCAAAGGGATTTAACTGCTTACTTTTCAGGTAAACCGTTATAAGCTTTAGAATTTCCAGATCAGCTCTCTTAAGTGCAAAGCAGAGTATCAAGTATGCACTTTTTTTCATTTTGGCTTTACCTGCTAAAATATCAGTTACTGCCTTTTAGCTTTGCGAAGCGGCGTCGATGTCTGAATAGAGGGTATTGTGACCATAACAACTGACAGTCAGGTAAACAAGTGACACTGAGGCAATGCTGGGCTAATCCCGGGCCATCGTCTGTAACATTGTCCCTACATGCAGCCCGCGTCTTCCCAATGCCCATGGTGGACTACTGCTTTGTCTGGCATAGTGTGTTAGACTATAATGACCACAGGTAATGGGGTAGACACTCAGTCATGTAGATATAATGATGCAGCTCAACTAAATGCCACGCTAGTAAACACATGGCAGTTATCCAATGCTGGCCTGAGATTGGGTCAGCTTCGTAAATGGTGGGCCAACTGCAAGCCACCATTGCTTTATTGTCTCGATCGTGCTTGTTGGGTAACTCTTTCAGCGCGGGGAACGACTTTAGATGTCAGAAACTGACGTCTGTAGACGTCAGATTCTGACGTCAAAAGTCGGTGACCGCACGGAATAGAGTAAAATATTTATAATGACCGTAGACTCAAAGAGCTAGATATTCAAATGAAGCGGAAAGAGCTAGCTAAGACATTTATGATGATTTCAAAATGGAAAAAACTTTTACCTCCATGGTTTATATGAAAAATATTTTGGCGTTGTAAAGGTTAAATACAAGACAGTCAACCAACGTTGGTTGACTGAAGTCGTAGACGGTGGACCATCAGTTGGTTCAATGCTCAAGGTCATGAGAGATACACCTTCTACAATATGACACGACAGAGTGAGATGCGAGGCCATCACCTCAATGTGGTCTCTCACCCAAGTGCTAGCTAAATGATTACGTGACTAGATATTACGATTATTCCTTGCTTAAAGTAAGATAATGACCTGTGAGTATAATCTAAAGCCAAACTGTAAATAACGTCTGTAGTGGGTTCTTTCCGCTAAGTTATCTTATTTAATTTACCACCCACTTGAAGTTGTGTCTCGCTACCGCGAAACACAACATCAAGTGGTTGAAAATGACTCACATTGTATTTTTAGAAACCACATATTTTCAAATCTTGATGTTTAAACACACATTTCATTATCAATGACTGTGATTTAACCTGCTAATAAAACAGATTAAGAACGATTATAGTCACACATAGACTTTACCACGGATAAAGCAGTGTGCTGGAATGCTGGAAGGCAGGAGCGGTTACAGAGAGTTTACCATGGTATGCTGTAAGGTAGGGGCGTACTCAGAGGGTTCGCATGGTAGAATCAAATCTGGAGGTCAGAGGCGGATTCAGATCGGTTTCCATGGTACGGTGGAAGGCAGAGGTGGATCCCGAGGTTTACCATGGTATGATGGCAGGTATGCTGGAAGGCAGAGGCGGATCCCGAGGTCTTCCATGGTACACGTATGCTGGAAGGCAGGGGCGGATCCAGAGGTTTACCATGGTATGCAGGAAGGCAGGGGCGGATCCAAAGGGGTTTCCATGGTATGATGGAAGGCAGGGGCGGATCCAAAGGAGTTTTCATGGTATTATGGAGGGCAGGGGCGGATCCAAAGGGGTTACCATGGTATGATGGAGGGCAGGGGCGGATCCAAAGGGGTTACCATGGTATGATGGAGGGCAGGGGCGGATCCAAAAAAGTTTCTATGTTATGATGGAAGGCAGGGGTGGATCCCTTACAGCGCGGGGACCGTCTATATGCGTCAGAATCTGACGTCTGTAGACGTCAGATTCACGTCAGATTCTGACATGTAGGTCTAATAATAGTCTCGGCACTGTATTAATTAAAACATGTATATTGACCGCAGACCCATAACATAGGTATTCATATGAAGCGGAAAGAGCTAATTAGTAAGACATTTATACAGATTTCAAAATGACACAACCTTTGGTCTCCATGATTAATGTAACCATAGTTCAGCGCTTTAAAGGTTAAAATACGGTAGAAAAGCGAGGCATCCGTGACGCAAAAGGTGGCGGGACGGGGTTGAAATCACGTGTTAGGCTGAAACATGCTATCGGCACTGGATTCCTGTACTGATGCAACCATGTCATGAAAACCCCATATGTAGAAAGAAAAGGAGGGTAGAATGATGAAAGAGCAACCTGAATGAAAAACTGTAACAAATAATGTATCTTCTTTCATGATTTTCTGAGAAAAGGAAATAATGTATCTATTTTACCTTGCAAAGTGTGGCAGCAGTAACTGCTAACGTTCAAGTACATGTAGGTAAATATAGGGAGTTCGTTTTCAAGTAGGTCGGAGGCTAAGAACCACACACCCACAGCCACGGATGCCAGTCAACAGTAAATGCATAGTTTTCTAATATAATTGAATTGCAGATTTATTTTTGCTTAAAACAGGGCTGAATTTCCTGTAATTATAAGCCATACGTATGTCGCTATATAATACTATACTCGGTAATTAACCCGTACTTTAGACTATAGACTCTAGTCTTCAGAATCGATTCTGACGTGTAAAGTCGATCCTCGCACTGTAAGAGTAAAATATTTCTAATAGTCGTAGACCCGTAACATAGCATAGGTATTCAAATGAATCAGGAAGATCTAACTAAGACATTTATGATGATTTCGAACTGAAAAAACACCTTTGACCTCCAAGGTTTTCATAAAGAAAATCAGCACTTTAAGGGTTAATTTTTTTATAAACCAAATGATAATCACGTCTACAACCGCCTTCAGCCTTTTTATTATTTTTAGAGAGGGACATATGGTGCAATGGTTAGAGCACGGTGCTTTGCCAATGCCATTGCCTGCCGTGCGGTTTCGAATCCAGCTTGGTGCAGCATTTTCTCCCCTCTCAATATTGGACATTGTTTCGATGTTGTGTCCTTGGGCAAGGCACTCAATCCTCAAATGCTTCACTTGACTCAAGCAAAAATGAGTACCTGGTAGGACAGAGATGGCAATGTGTATGATAAGTCCAGTACGCCGAAACAGCTGCAGGACTATATGCTGTCCGTATAGTTGGAATTGCACACGAATGAACAGATCCAGTGACCAGGGGATAAGAATGTAAAAGTGAGATGAAAGATTTGCTATCGGACTATAAGCACCTTTTTACCTTTTTATTTGTCCTTGAAAGAAGACAATTTGAGGGAGAAATTGGCGCTGAATCTGATAGATTGCCAAATCTCATGAGTAAAATTGTACAAATATTTTATTTTTACTTGTGGGTCGCGATAGCGAGACACAACTTCAAGTGGGTAAACATTTTAGATTTTAGAATTCAGCGCATTAAGGGTTTATATTCAGGTCGTGCTTAAATCGAGTTGACGATGGGTTTACGATGTCTTGCAGGCTGTTCGCAACTTGGACGCAAAAAAGAATAAATATAGACCGTTGTGCAATCCAATCTACGCTAGCATAAACTTGGACGCAAAATAGATTAAATATAGACCGTTGTACAAACCCTTCTACGCTAGGAGAATCTGTCTATTATTTTGCACCGATTGTATGAATGAATAATTAGAGCTTTATACCACATTTGACACAGAATTCATACGAGTGGGTGGAGAAGAAACATATTGTTTCTTTGACACCTGAAAACCAGGGCGGGAACGAGCACCAACGCTTCGGCGTGACAGGCTTTCAGAGTAACCACTACACCATGGCTCATGACGTATAACACTTTAAGCCCTCACGATGCAATAAAGCATCATTTTACATCTCTGAAAACAGACCTAATTTTCCTATAACCAAGGGTTTTAGAACGAAAATTTCAATGAAACTGGTTTATCAATACATGGTGATTTTCTTTAATTTTTAAACCACAACAAATCACCTTCACCCACTAGAAGTCGTGGCTTGTAGTAAATGAAGATGACAATAAAAAATTCAGGCTTGAAAGGGTTAAATAGGCCATTTAGAGCCAATATAAATTAAATAAATCGGGCTTTAGGCTACTTTTGTGCACATACAGGCTAAATTGGGCCAGGAGAGCCTCCTGAAGATGGTGAGATGAGTGAGATGACACTGCCCTCCAGACAGAGGACTCGAAATTCAAACCCTGGCGGTCTGAGGCCGAGCACGCTACCTCTCGGTTACGGAGGCTCCCCACAATACTGAGTTTTACGAGTGGATGGGGAAGAAACATTTTTGTTTCTTTCAAACCGCCGAGACCGGAAAACGAACCCCGAACTCTTGCATGAAGGGCAGCGGTGCTAACCACTACCCTAGGGTCCCCGCCCTAGAGCCAATTAATAGGCTGATAGTGATTCTTTGAACATTTGTCTTTTAGCCCATATGTTGACTGTTTCTGGCGTTTGAATAGTCGATGTTTGAGCCATTATGCTGACGTTTTCAGGCGTTAGGCCGGTGTTGACTCTTTCTTGCGTTGAAAAAATTATTTTGGAGCCGATATATTACATTTCGCGGCGTTTAAATAGTTGATTTTTTAGACAAAAAGTTGACTCTTTCTGGCCTTTGAACAGTTGATTTTTGTTCCAGGATGAGGGTTCTGTGGTTTTGACCTTGTCGCTAAGGATGTATCCTGATGTAGGTATATTAGCGTGATATAGTATGATGATGTTGTGACCAGCGTCCATAGACCAGCCATGCCGATGACACGAGAATGCTGATTATAAGGGCTGACCAGGCATCAACAAATACATCACATCCACCGACCGGTCCAACAGAAGTCAAAAGGCAGTAACTGCTTACTAGAAAAGTGAGCAGTTACTACGTTCTGGCTTTGCATGGCAGCACACATCTATCACATGCACCGGTCGGACCACACAAAGGCGAGATTTATATAAAACTGTTGTACGAAACAGTAGCTGCTTAGTTTTCAAGTCATATGAGCTTATAATATAACATCCGGTTGGAAAACATATAATAGTTTAGATGAAATAAATGAAAGTCCGCAAAAACTAATACCATCACTCCGTTGGCACACAGTCCTAATCCCTTAAAACGTTTAACTGAATAATGGAATTTTACACCCACTTTAAGTTGTGTCTCGCTACCGCGACCCACAACTTCAAGTGAGTGAAAATTACTCATATTTGTTTAATTTCAGACCAAACATTTTCAAATCTTGCTCTTTATACACTCATTTCATTCTGAATGGTTGTGATTTAACCTGCAAAAAAAAGATTAAAACGACTGGAGTCCTGATTAGAGGTGTAGGCCTAATGGTTAATTCCGTTGTATTTATGACCATTTTCACCACACCGAGCACTGTGTGTAGACTCTCCAACCACATGGATGTGCACTGCAGAGAGTTGTACAATTTTATGAGCACAAGGAGAACAAGACATAGTTTAGTGTGATCGTCTCAGCGGACGTTGACCTAAAGCTGGTTCAATATTAAGCCACTGTATACGACGCTGGCCCGACATTAAACCAATATACGATGAGCGTCTCGTGTTTGCTGTGATTACAGGGATAAAACGGGCTTAGAAAAAATTGATTTTTGAACAAAAATAAACTTTTATACAAACTATTATGAGCCATGCTCATAATGCTGTTCATCAGGGATTTATTGCTGATCCATTTTCCAATATTTGCTGAGGATACCTCGCTGTAAATAAGTTACAACCTCCAGATTGAGGGCGAGGCTATTTTCACCGCCAGCAGTCAAAACGAAGCCGGGTGAACCTTGATCAGCGATAACGAGGCTACCTGTTCATGTACCCTCCATCAATCACCACCTTTCAGCTTCAAGGAGATAAGTTGATTCAGTGCTGGTTGCATGCTGCCCAAGCGTCGACAACGCTGGGCCAGCATTAAACTAGCATTGATTCAATGGGAGGTTTCACACAACCAGACTCTGGATCCGCACATCAGAATAGACCTACTGTGACTACTGAGTGGATTTGCTAAAATAAATAAGCTATTCCCGATTCACACTACAACAAAATACCGTTAGCCCTGAACACTGATGTCGACTGCAGTAAACATTATGTGTTTTTATTAGCACCTGTATAACCCCTGATAACGAGCTGTTCACAGTAAAATATGCCTTCAATCTTAAACTACAGATATTGGGACTTAAATTTCACAAGTTATTTGTAAAATTTAATTTCACTTGAAGTAGAGTCTAACATACATTTTCAATCATTTGCTTATATCGATTTGTGACGTGATGTAGACGAAAATTAAATGTATATTGGAGGGAATAGTTGACAACACTGTTTTGCAAAAGGTAGTAATTTCTCACATGAAAAAAATCAGTTACTGCCTTTTTATCTTTGTGGGCCTCGTATTTAAAGGAGAATTGTGTACTCAGCGTTCTAATAAGTTGAGGCCTATATAATAGGCTAATATATCAGTTACAACCCAATCAAATTTCAAAAAGTCATTCCATTGAAATTTATGTTTTACGTCTCACCACACATAATACCCGTCCCATAGACTTACATGTATTATGACCCATACGCTCAGGCCTCCTAGCACTCTTTAAGTGTAAAAATGTAAATAACACTATGTAATATTTCAACCATCATTCTGTTTTCTTTCAATATAAAAAATGTAAAAGGTATGGGAAACTGACATATTTTTTTATTTGAGCCCAAAATAACCTCTTGTCCCACTCTCCCCTGAGCGATCTAGCAAAACAATGAGGGTGGTTAGTACACCATAATTTTTCCATACACATATTAATCAATATAGATCAGGTAATATTCTCCTGGAATGACATCAATAGTAACCAACGATTCATTATGCTAACAAAAGGAATGATCCCTGATGCGTTTAATAGCAAACAAAGATGGATAGAAAAGTTAATTCCTTTATCAATTCCGGGCATTGTTGGTCAATTTCAGTTCAATTCCAAATCATTTTCATTTAATATCAACTCCTAGTCCAATTCCTGGAATTGAGCTAGGAATTGAGCTCAATTCCCATTCAATAATAGTGGAATTGACCGCAACTCTGATGGCAGCATATACGAATTATACATGTAGGTGTACTTGCTTTCATGTAGGCCTTACCCCCCTATATGATTATTTAAAATTGTCCAGTTGTGAGTTGATTTTGCTATATTACCCCGGCACTTAAACTGTCCTCTCAAGCTCATCAACAATGTTGCAAACCTGCGTGGATTAAAAAATAGAGCTTACTAGATAAAAATTTAGCTTTTAGACTGATTTGATCTGAGAGTATCAGCGAAATAAAATAAAGAGGAGCATGACTGTCTATGTGATTGATAGTTTAGCTATGACAACTACATTCTTCACTGATTTAGGCCTACCTCTGGGATTTACCGGTTCATTCGCCAGGTGGCGTGTGTTCACCGCGGCGGTACTGGCATGAATTCCACGCGTGACCTCTCATGATTACTGGCGATCATCGACTGTCCCTGTGAAGGTGGGTCTACCCTGACATGCAAAGACAAACAACAGTAACGGCTTACTTGAAAAGTAAGCAGCTACTGCTGTTTGTCTTTGCACGTCCTCCCGTACAAATCCGGTACAGTATACGGTATACGGCGTTAGCTCATCGATGTTGGCTCGATCACTGAAGTTAAGCAACGTCGGCCCCGGCCCATAATTGGCTGGGTGACCGCCTGGCACACACCAGGTGCTGTATACACTAGGACATGCGTGCAGCGATGTCGTGTCGTGACGCTCAGAGAACCACGTAAATCAGATGGCTCGTCTCACTGAACTAGAGTTGGACGTAAAAGAACCTCAATGGATGTGGTCGCAGTTTCCATCCGGCGAGACCCCCAAAAAATCTACAATGTGGTGCGATAGCACCCGTGCCGCGATAGCACAATAGTGCGTACTGCCACGTAACATACAGGTACATAAACAGAGTAACTGCTAACTTAAAAAGTTAGCAGTTACTGCTGTTTGTTTTTTCACGTCCTTCCGCCTAAATGCAAATAACAGTAAGTGCTCACTCGAAAAGTAAGCAGTTACTGTTCTTCGGCTTTGCACGTCCTCTCGTATAAATGTAAACGACAGTAAGTGCTTACTTCATAAGTTAGCATTTACTGCTGTTTGGCTTTGCCCGTCCCCTCGTATCAATACAAACAACAGTATAACTGCTTACTTGAAAAGTTAGCAGTTACAGCCGTTTGCCATTGCAAGCCGGTATATTATAGGCTACTCTTCCCAGCAAACACGAGAAGATGGGCCAATGTTGGGTTAATGCTGGCCCACCGGCTTCGACGCTGGCCCAGCTTCAACTCAACATTGGGCCATTGTCTCGTGTTTGCTGGGTCAGCATCAGCTTGGTCTGACCGGGACAGTGTAGGCGGTGCTGGCTACTGCTCACATAAATAGTTTTTTCTCTGATTTTCTATTAGGAAAATGTCATTATTGATTTAGTCTCACAAAACCCCGAGCGGGGACGATGAAAAAACATTATGTCTTGCTCAAATCGGATGGATAGGGCTGATCAAGTTATTTCTTCTCAAACATGTTATGCTTTTATTGGAATATCATACTATTTAGAAACCTTTTTTTAAAAGGTAAAATATAATGACATCGTCCACCCCGCCATAATCACACACAATCAATGCCGTCTGAATTAGGTTTGTATAAATCACGATGACTAAAGGGCTTGTTTGCATTTGAAATCATCATAAATAGCTTAGTTAACTCTTTCTGATTCATTTGAATACCTTTATTTCGGGTCTACGGCCATTATAAATATTTTTACTCTTACAAGGATCGACTTTAGGCGTCAGAATCTGACATCTGTAGACGGCAGAATATGAGGACTAAAGTCGACTCCCGCGCTTTAAGGGTTTACCCTTACATAATACAATGCGTTTTTATCAACCCTTTCACCGCTAAGCACGACAATAATTGTTTTAATATCTGAATAATTCATTGTTATTGGGAATAAAATAAGTGCTTAAAATATGCAAATGGTTGGTCTCAAGTTAAACAAATATGAGACCCGCAAATCCAAGTGGATGAAAATGTAAGTAAGATAACTTACCTGGTTAAAGTGTTAAGTATGAAGACCAACGTTATTCATTTTAACCCTTCAAGTGGTGAATTATTTTTGTAGAAATCATGGGGACGAAAAGTTTTCGTCATTTTGGAATCATCATAAATGTCTTATTTAACTCTTTCTGCTTCATTTGAATATTTTTGTTATGGCCTTGGGTCTACGGTCATTAGAAATATTTTAATTCTTTCAGTGCGGGAACCGTCTACAGACGTTAGATTCTGAATGTATAAACAGATAAAGGTGGTCACCTCACTGAAAAGGTTAGGATATCATAAATAGCTTAGTTAGTTGTCTCTTTTTCGTTTGAATACGCATTCAATATCGTCAGCTAAGTATTAACAAGTATTAACCCTTTAACCGCCAAATTATTCAATTTGAATTTTCACCCACCTGAAGTTGTGTCTCGCTGACGCGATCCACCACTTCAAGTGAGTGAAAATTATTCAGATTTGACAAAATGGAGGTCAACTTTTTTTCAAATCGTGCTTATTGATGTCACATTATGGCTTTAACATGCTTAATAGGCGGTACTGATTTTGGTGATAATTGAGTGAAAAACCCAATATATTCGGCACCGGCGGTTAAAGGGTTAGCAAGTCGTATCTGCCGGATGTCACCTGGATTCTCTGTCACATGTTATCTTGTTTCGAATCCACGCATGTCTGCAGAGTCTGAACATTATATACCAACCCATTATACAATATTATCGTCATAGTGGATTGATGATAATATTGTAAAATGGGTAAAATGGGTAATGGTACAAACTCACACATTTTCACTGTGTATCATAATCATCTATATCATTTCATTTGTATCACCTCATTATTATCATAACTATCATGTAATCATAATCAGTTTTTACCATACGCAATTATTTTAGGCTGATATAATTTTACAATAATCTCTTGTAAATCACATTAAATGATCAGTCACCACTATATTAGTCTGACATTTATGCATGGTTTGTTTTATGTGAACTGGATGTGACTTAAATAGAAAAATACTACTACTCCATTTGCTTTGCGAAGGAGATAATAAAATGGAAGTGTTTATCTATAATCCCCTAAACGCTCATCTCGCCAATGCATCCAGAATCACTGCTTGGAAAAAGACACATTATACATGATATAGCTAAAATATATTTACATATATATATAGTCTTCACGTTTGCGCACGTTAAATATTTACAGCATATAACATCTTTGGTTTGGTTACTTAGCTTCTTTTGCTGGTTTGTTGGTTTGATTTTCTGGTTTGTTTAAGTGTCAGGAATAGGGCCTACCTAACCCTTAACCATTTAACCGCCGGTGCCGCATATATTCGGGTTTTCATTTTTTATAAGCACATCAAGTACCACCTTTTAAACATGTTAAAGATAAAATATGACATCAATTAGCAATATTTGAAAACAGTTGACCTACATTTTGTCAAATCTGAATAATTTTCACTCACTTGAAGTTGTTGATCGCGTCAGCGAGACACAACTTCAAGTGGGTGAAAATTCAGATTGCATAATTTAGCGGTTAAAGGGTTAAAACGCCAAGTTATATTACTGAAATTTTCACCCACTCAAAGTTGTTCTCGCTACCGCGACCCACAAATTCAAGTGGGTGAAAATTGATCATATTTGTTAAATTTGATACCAAACATTTGCAAATCTTGATGTTTCAGCACTACTTTCATTTCCAATATCAGTGATTTAATCTGCTAATTAAACAAATATGAAAACGACCATAGTTGTGCTTATAGCGGGTGAAGGGTTAACCCTTTCAGCGCGGGGATCGACTTTAGACGTCAGATTCTACAGTCTTTGGACTTCAGATTCTGACCTCTAATGTCGATCCCCGTACTGAAATAATAAAATATTTATAATGGACCTACACCCGTAATATAGGTATTCAAATGAAGCAGGAATAAAACTCTTTTGTATATTGGTTTAACGCTTTAACCCTTACAGTGCGGGGATCGACTTCAGTCGTCAAAATCTGACGTCTGTAGACATCTGACTCTGACGACTAAAGTCGATCCCCGCACTGTAACAAGTAAAATATTTCTACTGGCCATAGACCCATAACATAGGTATTCAAATGAATCAGAAAGAGCTAACTAAGACATTTATGATGTTTTAAAATTGAAAAAACCCTTCGGTTGCGATGTTGTTTACAAATTAATTCAGTACTTCAAGGGTTAATTTGCTAAGAACAGCAGCGAGCATGGATTGATGACCGCTGGTATGGATGTGAGGAGATATCTCTACCATTTAGTCCGATCTGAACAAATAGAAGATGCTAGAAACAAGCTAGATTGGTATCCGATGTTATAGATACTGTGATATATAGATACATCAAAGTTCCTTGGCGCGTAATCAATCAATCTAGAATGAAACGGGACAGGTATAATCTGTTTCAGGATTTCAATTGGTTGAATACAGTGTTTACAAATATACCTGTGGATCAGTAGAGAAGCCACCTTATTTCTCCGTTAAGCCATACAAAACAATTATTAAGCTGTTTACAATGTCTGCAGACAATCTAATATTTTAATATGTTTGTGATTGTTCATTTGCAGAGCGAATTATATGATTTCCCAGAAAAGGAATATAATATAAATATGATATAAATAGATATAAACGTAATACAAAGAAACACAGATGATTCCGATAGTGTATACTAATTGCAACTTATAGAGTCAACAGTGATCTTTTAGATCGTCTTCATTCTAATGGCACCACTCTAAAAAATAACAGCATAAAATTATAGTGAATATTAGAAACAAAACATATAATACGGGTTATGATTTTTTCCATCAACTGGACCCAGCTCCTTTACAACGACCTGGCTGTCCTCGTATACTATGTATGACATGTTCATGTACACACCCTGATGGACGTCATATATTTTTGTGACTAGGCTGATCATCACTCTACTGCAAAGTCAACAGGCAGTAATACTGCTTATTTGAAAAATAAGCAGTTACTGTCTTTTTTTTACTTGTCCCGGCATAGCATAATTGATAGTGAACGAATGGGCGAGACCTTAGTGCAGTGGTTAAGCGCTGCCTGCTTGGAAAGTCCGAGATCGCAGGCTCGAACTCCTCTCTGTCCTTCAAGTTTCAAAGAAACAAAATGTTTCTTCAACGCTCACTAGCGAAGATTCGATTTTGTGGGGAGCCCCCGTGACCGAGAGGTTGCGTGTTCGGCTTCAGACCGCCAGGGCTCGAATTTCGAATCCTGTGTCTGTAGGGCAGTGTCATCTGATTCATTTCACCATCCTCAGCAGGCTCTCCTGGCCCCTGCTTCTGGCCTAGTTCATCCTATATATGTACAAAGGCGGCCTACAACCCATGCATTCATTTCATTTTATTTTATTTGACAGTGAACAGAAGCAGTCTCTGCTCACTGATTCTGATAAATGATTCATGTGATACATTACTGTGCTAATTCCTTCATCACTAACCACTGGTAATGTCTGCAAAGAGGTGTTAATGTATGGACAACACGAGGAGTAAACGAGAGTAGAGTCTATGCAGGACGGAAGCAGAAATACTAATATGCCAAAGGAGGACTAACAGCAAACACCGAAAGCTATGTCGAAATTAGCAACAAACGAAATCAGTAATATTAATAAGACATACCCGAGCGAAGCCAACAGACGAAATCAGTAATATCAATAAGACATACTCGAGCGAAACCAACAGACGAAATCAGCAATGCCAATAAGACATACCCGAGCGAAACCAACAGATGAAATCAGTAATGTCAATAAGATATACCCGAGCGAAACCAACACACGAAATCAGCAATGTCAATAAGACCTACCCGAGCGAAACCAACACACGAAATCAGCAATTTCAATAAGACATACCCGAGCGAAGCCAACAGACAAAATCAGTAATAGCAATAAGACTTATATTACTCGAGCGAAACCAACACACGAAATCAGCAATGTCAATAAGACTTACCCGAGAGAGGCCAATAGACGAAATCAGCAATGTCAATAAGACATACTCGAGCGAAACCAACAGACGAAATCAGCAATGTCAATGAGACATATCCGAGCGAAGCCAACAGACAAAATCAGTAATAGCAATAAAACATACTCGAGCTAAACAAACACACGAAATCAGCAATGTCAATAAGACATACCCGAGCGAGGCCAATAGACGAAATCAGCAATGTCAATAAGACATACTGGAGCAAAACCAACAGACGAAATCAGCAATGTCAATAAAACATAGCCGAGCGAGGCCAATAGACGAAATCAGCAATGTCAATAAGACATACTGGAGCGAAACCAACAGACGAAATCAGCAATGTCAATAAGACATACCCGAGCGAAGCCAACAGACAAAATCAGTAATAGCAATAAGACATACTCGAGCTAAACCAACACACGAAATCAGCAATGTCAATAAGACATACCCGAGCGAGGCCAATAGACGAAATCAGCAATGTCAGTAAGACATACTGGAGCGAAACCAACAGACGAAATCAGCAATGTCAATAAGACATACTCGAGCAAATCCAACAGACTAAATCAGTAACACTAATGAGAAATAATCGAGCGAAACCAACACACGAAATCAGCAATGTCAATAACACATACCCAAGCAAATCCAACAGACGAAATCAGCAATATCAATAAGATATACCCGAGCCAAATCAACAGACGAGATCAGCAATATCAATAAGACATACCCGAACAGAACGCAGAGGCCAAATTAGCTATACAGATAAGCCCTACAAAAACAGCGCCAAGAGCAATGCCAATAAGTCATGTCAGAACAGCGCCAATGGCGAAATTAGTAATATCAAAAAGGCATACAAAAACAGAGTCAAGAGGAAAAATCCGCAGTTCCAAAGCAATTCGAGAAATGCTCTGGAAACGACGGCAGCGATGCTAATAAACAATGCCAAACAAAGGTCATACAGTTTTGTCAACGGCAATGTATCAAGCCCTAGCCTAACTAAATAGACGTCAGCTGCAACGATGAGAAATATCATATCAGATTCTAGCAACAACGACGATGGAAACCCCAATGAGCCATGCAGAAATCAGTGGAGCATACCGGAACAGATTCTAGCAAACATGACGACAGCAGTGACAAGTCAGCCCAGAACAGACGGTAAACGTGACGCCTGTAATGCCAATAATCCAGGATATAAAAGATGCTAAAAAATGACGACAGGATTGCCAATAAACTATACCAGAACGCAAAAACACCAACAATAACGTCTAAAAGCCATACCAGAACACACACAAAATAACAACGTTAGCAATCAGGCTATTAACGATAGCAGAATGCACGCAAATAACAATAATAACAATAAGCCATACCAGAATACATGCAAATAACAACGCTAGGATAAGGTCAATAAGCCATATCAAAACACATGCAAATAATAAAATTAGCAATAAGGCCAATAACGATAGCAGAACACACGCAAATAAGAACGTTAACAATAGGCCATACCAGAACAAATGCAAATAATAAGATTTGCAATAACGCTAATAAGTCATATCAAAACATACACAAAAGAACAAAAATTCTCACTCGTCCAATGTATAATATGCAAAGCCTTATACATTGAATATATCTACATTTGTCATTGTATTGTTGTTATCCCTCAAACAGTACGCAATTGTTTTTAAAGGATCACTGTAGGTTGAAACAGAAGAAGACAGTAACTATTTACTTTTCATGAAAGATGTTACTGCCGCTGATTCTTGAGACAATCAGGCATGGGGAGCTGAACCACAGGCGCGCACGGTTGAGACAGGTGCCTGCTCTTATTACCGACCAGACTTATGGCTAAGTCTATTTTCTCTGCTCTCATGGGATTTAGGTCATCTGGATGTGGAGCAGGAAACCACCGTGTGCGCCTTG
The DNA here is from genome assembly GCA_964017125.1 of Flabesymbios commensalis. Taxonomy (NCBI): domain Eukaryota; kingdom Metazoa; phylum Annelida; class Polychaeta; order Terebellida; family Flabelligeridae; genus Flabesymbios; species Flabesymbios commensalis. Next base: position 9,322,100 of record OZ024909.1, on the reverse strand, counting down.
TGGTTGCTAATCCGTCATATCTCGACAGGAATGGATCAAGAGGTGACAAGTTCAGCCTCACCGGCCATACAATGTACTACTGGAGTACTGTCCAATCAATAGTAAAAGTCACATTAAATATGTCACTTTTGTGTTGCATGTTTTTCGCTAATTACTCAGGCAATTAGGGTAGAGGCGGCCTTGGTGCAGTGGTTAAAGTTGGCTGCTTGGAAAGGCGGAGACCGCGCGCTCAAACCCCGCTCTGGTACTAGGTTTCAAAGAAACAAAATATTTCTTCCCAGCTCACTCGTATAGATTTTATATGGTGGGGACCCAACGTGACCTCAGACCGCCAGGGCGCAAATTTCAAACTCTGTGTCCGGAGGGCACTTTCATCCTCAGGAGGGCAGTGTCATCTCATCCATTTCACCATCCTCGGTAGGTTATCCTGACCAAGTTTAGCCTATTTGCGCACAAACCCATTCATTTCATTTATAGCCATCTTGGGATAATCTCCTCAAGGTATGCTATGTTCCAATGCAATCATTTAAACTGAATATTGTTAGACGCAAGAGTCATGGTACAAACACAGCCAACGTGCTCAAGTAGCAGCAGTCATGTAAAACCGACTAAATAAATTAATATATTGGTCAAGTAATGGTGGGGGTGGCTAATGATGTGCCATATATCATTAACATATAGGATGAAGTTGTACAACGCAACACATTTACTTTTTTTAATTGATACCGATGGTAAAATTCAAATCGTTACACTCACACATATATCTCCTCCGCAGACCATCCCACAGAGATGAGTTATTATACCTCAATTATAACGATGACTTTTTAATCCGTGGAATCACATGAGTAATCTATCTACAGTTTATATCTTTTGGTGATGGATTGCAATTGTCTGAAGGTTACATTCACAAATATCACATACTAAAAATGTCAAGAAAATAAGCCATAGAAGTTTACAGTAGATAAACCACAGAAAATCATGGGAGATGGCCTACAGTATTCAATCATACAGCACGAACTTTTCCTGGCTTGTCGATGGTTTATGACAACTTTCCTGTAGTAATAATAATAATGTTGAATATATAACATGCATAACGACACAAATACATTCAAAATAATTTGATAACGTCAGAGACCTAGAAATTATATCATAATATAACACATATACAGTGGAGGTATATAGAGATAAATTATCAAGCGTTTACGTATACTTCTCTCAGGAGGCGGTGCTTGGAATCATGTTATTGGAGATTTATAATGATGATTTTCCCTTCTGCTTAGCAAGGACAAGATATACTTACTGCAAAACATGTTGATGTTTACTGCTGTAAGTTTCCTACAGAAAGCACAATTTACGAGGTATTCCGATACGGTAAATCTCGTAAACTCAATTACGTAAACACAATAAAAAGTATAACACATCCCTGAAATATATCAGCATGACAACATAGGTGAAAGTGTGTGCCGTGCTGTACAGTACATCACATTGATCAAGGTATGGGGGGATACAATTACTCATGGTCTCACCACCCCAAATGCCGCTCCCATTGAAATACATGTAATCTGCCTCAATTACATGGGCCAATTTCACCCCTTTTCGACAATATCCACATATAGTGTTGCACATCATGACAAAACCTGATCTGTCCTTTTTCAAAAACAGGTCCGATATATGTTTGGTAATCAGACAGATTTTGAGCTAAAGTCCATGACGTGTATAAACGTCAGAACAGCTCAAAATTTGCTCTAATTCTTGCCCTCTGTTACAGACCAGACACACATCCTTTCAACCCACTGTATCCCCGCGATATTATTATGAAAGAGTTATATCTGATATCCTGCATGACGGAAACAACGTGTGTTTATTAAATATTCACAAAATTATAGCTTGTTTATAGACACTATATTTTTTTAATTCAACAAAGGTTAGAACAGAAGCATTAAAAATATTTTGTGTTATGATTCCTTTATTAGTAGACACCTGGCCGAATTTCGCCTTATTTAGGGTGGTGAGACCTCATCGACATTTTACACTCACTCACTCACTGACACTCACATACTCGCTCACTCATTCACAAACTCACACTCAGTCACTCATTCACACATGTACTCGCCCACTCGGTCACACATTCACACATTCACACATGTACTCGCCCACTCAGTCAGTCAGTCAGTCAGTCAGTCAGTCAGTCAGTCAGTCAGTCAGTCAGTCAGTCAGTCAGTCAGTCAGTCGGGTAAACGTTACATCAATGTAGGGCCAACGTTTAAAACATTATAAAGACGTTGCATAAACATTGTATGATGGACCAGCGTTGACTCTGTAAGATGAATGAGCTGGCCCCGGGATGGTGGATTCCAGCTAGCAGGATATGTGATCGCAACGGTGTCCTACTCTTGTGCCACGGTCGTAGACGGTGGCACAACATTCAATCAGCACTGAGTAGACGTCAAGCGTTTCCTAGGAGCGCTATGTACTATTTACAGTTCCTATCCCGGAAAAAAGGCTCTCGTGAGCTTTAAATATTCACGTGTCGCGTCTGTCTACTCCCTGTGAGCATGCGCTGTGACATCATTCCACCCTACAAGGACCCGTATGTGGTATCTAAGCATGCACACAGAGTGTCTGCAAGAACTAGAATGCCCCGACACCATCAGGCTATTTAGAAACGGATTATATACGACTCAGACGGGATATAAGTAGTACAATCTTCAGACAATCCCTACGACATTGGCCCAGCGTAAAGACAAGTGTATGTAATATCAGCTCGCTGCGTCTGGATCTATAAATAGCATACGTGATGAAACCTAAAAGAGGTCCGCTAATAACCATGCGTAATGCTATAATGCTCATGTAAATGGTGCAAGTAGAAAACCCTAAATGTGCCTCTTAGCCATTTACCTGCTGGTGGGCCCGTCCCAATGGCACATTCGTTCCAGTTGTTGCTCCAGACTCTGGGTCTCAAACTCTGTCTTAACCCTTAAAGCGCTGATTTGTTAATGAAAATCCTTGAGGCCAAAGTGTTATTTTCAATTTGAAATCATCATTGATGTCTCAGTTAGGTCTTTCTGATTCATGTGAATACCTATGTTATGGGTCTACGGCTATTAGAAATATTTTAACTATTACAGTGCGGGGATAGACGTTAGTCGTCATAATCTGACGTCTACAGACGTCAGATTTTGACGACTAATGTCTATCCCCGCACTGTAAGGGTTAAATGCATACTGGGTCGGAATCCCAGCTGTGTCAGATGTTTGTCGTCGAGGTTGTGCATATACAGTGCTCCTAATTGTTCAAATACCTGGAGTGTGCATTGCTGTCTATGGTACTGTACACTATAAAGAACCCATGGAAGTCATTAAATAAGAGTAGGGCATGGTGCCGACTTCGGGCTTCCGTCTATCGCGATATTCTCATGATTGTGCAGAATTCCGCGTAAAGCAATACTCACTCACTCACTCACTCGCTCACACACACACTCACATTAACAAGTCGTTCTAATTTTTCAAAGGACCTAATTCGCCCTGTACTTTTTTTATTCTGGCGAGTGAAAATGTCACCTGCTCCATGGATAGCTTGTATATCTACTCAGCTAAGCTCTGACTACGTTCATCTAGAGGAAATGCTATTTTGTTGTTGAATATTTTGCTTGAATATTTCAAAACATGACAATGCTAGATGGCAAAGGGTGCTTCGAGGCTGATCAACCTGGAGTCGGACCTGTCAAATATTAACCCTTTAACCGCCGGTGCAGCATATATTCGGATTTTTATTTTTTATTAGCACATTAAGTTTCACATGTTAAACATGTAAAGATAAAATGTGACATCAGTCTAATCTGAATAATTTTTACTCAGTTGTGGAACGCGCCAGCGAGACACAACTTCAAGTGGGTGAAAATTCAAATTGAATAATTTGGCGGTTAAAGGGTTTACGTCTTCTTTTCAGACAAGTCAACCACCAGCTCAACATTAGTCTCTGTGATCCTGCATGGCATTCCACTGTATGAATATAACTATAACATGATAACAGGGTCTTAAATACATATGTCGGAAATCTTAATTCTTAGAATAAACACTGTCTATTTTTATCTGAGAAAACAAGAATCTAATAGGCTTATTCGACTGTAGGACGAGGATTCTAATTATTACTAAAGCATCAAGTCCATTCCCACACCGCTGAGTGCCGGTTTTTAACATGGTGATAATCAGATTATGACATTACAGTGTAATCAGCTGGTCATGGATGACTGATGACTTTGTTACTCTCAGAGAACACGAGACGTTGATCCAAGGCTAGTTTATTTTGGGTCAGAGTCGCAAACATGATGTCTTCTAAATGATCAGGTCTGAACGAAGAGTTTGTCAAATGTATAACAATACCATTATTAAAACTGAATGTCATATCGTGTGTGAAGGTTCACATTATCAGGATTACAGAGAGCTCTTATTAACCCTTTCAGCGCTGGGACCGTCGGATTCTGGTTCGGATTCTGACGACTACAGAGGTAAGATTCTGACGTCTTTAGACGTCAGATTAAGACGGTCTAAAGACGATCCCCGCACTGAAAGAATTAAACAAAATATAATGGCCGTAACATTGGTATTCAAATGAAGCAGCGAGAGCTAATTATGACATTTGTGATAATATCAAATTGAGAAAAACCCTTTGCTCTCCATGGTTTATGCACCATATTTCGGCGTTGTAAGGGTTAAAACACCTTGGTTTTTCAGCCACTTCTCAGATACCTGAGATGATTAACACTTTAACCGCTAAATTATTCAATCTGAATTTTCACCCACTCGAAGCTGTGCCTCGCTGACGCGATCCACAACTTCAAGTGAGTGAAAATGATTCAGATTTGACAAAATAGAAGTAAACAAATTTCAAATCTTGCTGATCAATGTCATTTTTTATCATGAACAGGTTTAAATCTGATATGTAATGTGCCAGTAAAAAATCTAAAAAAACGAATATAAACGGCACCGGCGATTAAAGGGTTAAGACGATCCCCGCACTAAAAGAAGCTAACTAAGCTAGCTAAGCAAGACATTTGTGATGATATCAAATTGAGAAAAACCCTTTGCTCTCCATGGTTTACACACAATATTTCAGAGTTGTAATAATGTTAAACCACCATGGTTTTTCAGCTACTTCTCTGATACCTGAGATGGTTAACTTTAACCGCCAAATTATCCAAGCTAAATTTTCACGCATTCGACGTTGTGTCTCGCTGACGCGATCCACAACTTCAAGTGAGTGAAAATTATACAGATTCGACAAAATGTAGGTCAACTGTTTTCAAATCTTGCTGATTGATGTCACATTTTATCTTTAGCATGTTTAAAAGGTGGTACTTAATTTGCTAATAACAAAAAAAACTCGAATATACGCGGCACCGGCGGTTAAAGGGTTAACATCATTACGTCGTCTTAGTCATCAGCCTTGGGGAGATATATTAACATTTGGGAAATACCTAACTTACTGGCTAGGCAGCGAGCGGTGATTGAGCACAGGTATTCTGAGCGCCAGGAGATATTTCATCACTTACTCCGATTTGAACAAATAGAAGATGCTAGAAACAACCTAGATTTGTATCAGATGTTATAGATACTGTAATTTATAGATACATCAAAGTACCTGGGTGCGTAATCAATCAATCTAGAATGAAACGGGGCAGTATAATCTGTTTCAGGATTGCGATCGACAGGATACAATGTTTAGATATAAAACCTAAGATATGAAAAGCGGTTGTATAAACGTCCATCCCCTGTTTAGCTATACATAATAAGGGTGTTAGAGCATGGAGCTCTGTAATTACTGCTGCCTGTGGTGTGGGTTCAATCCTCGCCTGGTTAAGGGAAATATCATGTTTCCCACTACATGCTTCATGTGTCTCATGTGACTCATGTGTAAATGTGTTCCTGTCAGGACAGATATGGCAATGTATACGAAACGTTCAAAGTTTCGAAATGGCTGCTGGTCTGTATGCTCTCCGTGTAGTTGAATTTGTACACCAATTGACTGGTTCAGAGACGAGGGGATATAATGTTTAAACAAGTCGAATGTTTGATTTACTTTTACAAAACATTATGCTGTGTACAAATTTGTACAGTCATTTTATGTTGCGATTGCTCATTTGAAGAGCAAATTAAATAATTTCACGCAGAATAGTCAGATACAGCGAAATACTTCCTAATTTGTCACAAAGTTGCTTCATAATATGTGATATTATGGTGTATAAAGTACTTAAAAAATGATGTTGCCCAGATCTTTTATGCTCTGCTATATAATACATAATGCTAGGGGCGGGTCCAGGGTAGAAAAAAGGCAGGGTCACCGAAAAATAAAAAGGGCACGAACATATAAAGTAAGAGATGAGCTCCCCCGGCGCGAGGAATTTTTTGGCAAATAAAATACCAAATACACCATTTCTAGGAATCTAATGAATAACAAATGGGAAAATAAGTCATTATCATTTTATCTAATTATTATGTCTAGACATCAAAAGGGGCATTTAAAAATACTGCTAATGACCAAATATCGCTGGAATTGTTCAAATTGTCACAAAAGCAACAACTTTGGTACACAAGTAGTTTTCGATGTTTATAATGATTTAAGAAATGTGGACACGTTCATGCTGACGGTTGCCATTTGGATTTCAAAATGACGGACATCCAAATCTAAATAGGGCTACAAAGTTGATGAAACATCGTAAGTTAATTATTACTTAAGCACTTCTTCTAGAATCACAGTTTTGAAATACACATACGTCGTGTTTAGAAGTTAATATATCGTAAAAAAACTTTGCTTTAACCCGAATTTATTGCTAAATCATGTTAAATATTCGTTGTAATTGCCATTGTATTTTCAGTTACAAATGACTGTCAAATTCATATTCTTTGAGCGTGTAATACTGCCGGTACTGGTTGGCCTACTTGCTATACGCATACCAATTGGAAATGCTACTTCTCATTAAACAACAAGGACAGCATCTCAAGGGCAGTCTACCATGCCAGCCAGCAACTTAACATTGACCAATATGTGACCAATATAGCTCTTCTACCATTGTTCTATGAATCGGCGCATATAGTTGCTATGATATGACATGCTATGGACATAGTACATAAGCTAGTTAATTGTCTACACCCAGGTCAGACACCAATAATATCAATGGATCAGCCTTTCCATGCCATATGTAATAATATTCAGTGGGTGTTCGGTGGTACTTATAGTGAAGATGCTTTTGTAGTCATGCTTGGTCGTCTCCACATAGAGATTACCCTCCTAAGATTACTTGGAGAATGGTTGACAGACAGTGGATGGACAACGGCTTTGACAGAACCTAGAGCTTGTACATATGATAGAGCTGATGCTGTACGTACTGAAGGCTTCTCACTTCTTATCTCACCCGTTCACGTTATGTACACCGGGTAATAAATTGTTTTCAACATCAATTTAATTATTCCCTCAGTGTATTAAACTAGATTTGTATTATTCACAATACATTATATTGGTTTAAAGCATTTTGTTCAGGTAACTGCTGCTTGCCTGCACACTCTTCTGAATCTACAGAAAGAAGCTTATCAAAGTACCCGGTGACTGTTTGAAATCAACATATACCCCTTCAATTCAATGACTGGCTCTTGTGACAAAAGCTACATCGACCACAAATATTGTACTGGGCTACAGTACTTGACTTAGAGTGTCTGATGCTGCAGTATAATTAGATCTACTCGTTAAATAAACTTTCAATTGTATGTTCAGGTTCTCGGTACATTGGTTCCTCAGCATGGGCCTCACTATACAATGCATGCTAGTTGCCTGGGCATATTAGGGATATGTCAATGCTACCCACCACACATTCATCCGTGTTTGAAGAGTTTATGCAGGGTAATTTTGCTGTACCGTACGTAAAACAGCAAAAAAATTTTTTGCGATGGGAATAGACCAAGCTCATGAACAGCAAAATCGACTGATAAAGCGAGTTGGCGGTGCAATTAGTTTGACAGAAAATCCTCCTGCTCTGAATCGATGGATATCAGGTCTTTATATTGCCAGTTTAGTGTCCGAATTTGAATGTAATTTTCAAGGCTCAATTAGGGGAAATACCCTATTACCATGAGCAAACCACAGCTATACAAGACTATGCCACAGATAAGATCTTAAAATCCATACATAGCTGATCAACGAGATATTACTCGTTTATATGTTGTCTGGGACAGGTGAGTGCACTGCAATTATCATGTTTAACTTCATTTAGTTTCGCCTATGACCCTTCTTATTTAATGGTTTGTCATTAATCTCGATATATTGATGATAGTTTCAAGGAAGCAATCAGATTCACCAGGGGCAGGACGACGAGTGCTTCCAGCATCACCAATCCCATTAAATTTGCATGTTTTTTTACGCCATGATGATAACACGAATGAACTGTTCCACTTTATTGCAAATCATATTTTTTTAATTCAGGTAGAAAATAAAATCGTCATGAGCACAAATGCTACTGGTCTTCAACACCGATCAATGACGAAGTTATGCTTTCTCCATGCACACATGAAGTAGCAGACATCAGAGTTATGCTTCATGTGTTGCACTCAGTTCGTCAAGGCTTTGAAAATAACGTGTCAGATGTTGTGGCGTCAGTGAATAAGTTGAAGACGGTGGAAGGATATAAATGTAAGCTCTAGCAACTTTGTTTGGCATTTGGCACTGGTAAGAGTTACCGCTATATTCCTGCACACTCAATTGCCAATCAGCTCGGTCCAAATAAATCGAGAGCTCCGTCAGTGATACATGCATTAACTGGCTGTGCTGTTTTTAGTTTCGGTGGTAAAGGAAAAAAATCCGTTTGGGAATCTTGGAAAGTATTCCCAGAAATAACAAATATATTTAATGCATTGGCAAATAGACCAGAGAGAATTACTGATGCAATTTTCAAAGCGATAGTGAGGTATATTGTGGTCATGCACAGCAGGACGGGTCCTTACAATTCAGTCAATGAAGCTAGGAGATACATGTACTCTCAGGGTACCATACCACAGCATTAGAAAATATACCTCCAACTGCAGATTCTTTGAAACAACATATTCGAAGAGCAACATACCCAGCTGGTTATAGCTGGGTGCAGTCTCTAATTGCATCTCCAGTTTACCCTAGTCATGCACAATGGCAGAGGGATGGAGCTCGATGCTACCTGTTTGATTTACGCTACCGGATACTTCCAAGACATGTAAAGAGCTAGTATCGTGCAGATGCAATCCAGAGAATGGCTGTCATAATTGAGCACTTGCAACAGAGCAAATCTGCCATGCACCGACCTATGCAAATGCCGCAGTGGCTTTTAGTGAAATGGTTCAATTTGCCTAGATCTTGGCTGAAATGTTATTAAAGACTAGAATATTAAAGACTAGATTATTAAACATATTTGAATTACATTGTATTCAAATTGCTGTGTTTTGATCGATTTCCGTATGTATGATTAGTACATGTAGCTTAATCATTGGCTAACATTAAAACATATTATTTCGGGGATGATTTCTAATAATAGAATGCATTAAATGAAGAGCACATCTTTTTGAGATTATTTGTGTGTTATTCGGACGACGTTGACGTGAGTAAGCAGTAAATCATATCATGTCATATGACTGAAATGAAAAATGTCAAATTAAACACCGTCAGCACTATGTGATCACGTGTCTACATTTCTTAAATTGATACTCATGCAGTAAGCATCATTTGTGCCAAATATGTTGCTTTTGTGACAATTTGAACAATTATGTCATTAACCGCCCGCTATAAAGCCTTCAAGCTCACCAGAATTTTTTCATATTATTGTGTGTAAAAAACAACGTTAGTCATATTTAAGTTGATTGTTTGTCCGGGCAAAAGAGGATTTCCATAACTGTATCTCTACTTAGAAACAAACTGTTAAGGCTTATGTTTTCTGTCAGTGACTATACATTGCCTCAGAATGCACAAGGACATGTACAATCACAGCAGCTTAATCAACAAGTAACATAGCAAATATTTGTAAATTAAAATCAAAACCTTTTCCATAGTCAATGATATATATTTATGATACAATGGCGTAGTCAATAAAATATATTGATGATTAAATGTCATAGTCAATGATATATATATTGGTAAAACAATGCGTAATCAATGATATATATTGATCATACAATGTCGTACCCATATCTCTGCCGGCAATAGTCGAGTTATTGTACCTCCATTATTTCTGATTTATAATTATGACATTTCCTCAAATCCGAGGAATGATTGTACAATTTGTCTAGAGCTGATATGTTTTGATGATTGATTGTTGTAGTAATAATAATATTCAATGTATATGCCTCATCAGTAGTAATAATAATGGTCAATATATGCATTTAATAAGACCAATACATTCAACATAATTTATTAACGTCGGACGCACAGCAATAAAACCATTCGAAAAAACAGCATTTTATTGAGTAGTGGAAGTAAAGATGAATTATCTAGCTCGTTTGTGTTTACGTCTGATTCCCTCAGGGGGCGGGGCTGGGAATCATGTTATTTGTGATTTATAATGATGATGCTCCTCCAGCTTAGCGACGACAAGATATATTTACTGCAATTCATGCTGATGGTTACTGCTGTAAATTTCGGATAGAAAACACTTTTTATTTTAAGTTTTCCGGTACGGCAAATTTAGTATGACACAATTACGTAAATATAAGATAAAGTAGGCCTTCATCAGAGCGCTGAAATATATCATTATGGAAACGAAGCTACAATGTCATGTGTTCTGTGAAGAACAATGCAAATGGTGACTCATTAACACATGATATTATTAATGATCTGGAGGTGTTAAACCACTCACTCATCTTTTCACTGACTCACTGACTCACTGACTCACTGACTGACTCACTCACTGACTCACTCACTGACTCACTCACTGACTCACTGACTCACTCACTGACTCACTGACTCACTGACTCACTGACTCACTGACTCACTCACTCACTCACTCACTCACTCACTCACTCACTCACTCACTCACTCACTCACTCACTCACTCACTCACTCACTCACTCACTCACTCACTCACTCACCCATTCACTCACTCACTCACTCACTCACTCACTCACTCACTCACTCACCCATTCACTCACTCACTCACTCACTCACTCACTCACTCACTCACTCACTCACTCACTCACTCACTCACTCACTCACTCACTCACTCACTCACTCACTCACTCACTCACTCACTCACTCACTCACTCACTCACTCACTCACTCACTCACTCACTCACTCACTCACTCACTCACTCACTCACTCACTCACTCACTCACTCACCCATTCACTCACTCACTCACTCACTCACTCACTCACTCACTCACTCACCCATTCACTCACTCACTCACTCACTCACTCACTCACTCACTCACTCACTCACTCACTCACTCACTCACTCACTCACTCACTCACTCACTCACTCACTCACTCACTCACTCACTCACTCACTCACTCACTCACTCACTCACTCACTCTCTCGACCGCCCGCCTACTCACTCACTCACTCACTCACTCACTCACTCACTCACTCACTCACTCACTCACTCACTCACTCACTCACTCACTCACTCACTCACTCACTCACTCACGCATTCGCTCTCTCGACCGCCCGCCTACTCACTCACTCACTCACTCACTCACTCACTCACTCACTCACTCACTCACTCACTCACTCACTCACTCACTCACTCACTCACTCATTCACTCTCTCGACCGCCCGCCTACTCACTCACTCACTCACTCACTCACTCACTCACTCACTCACTCACTCACTCACTCACTCACTCACTCACTCACTCACTCACTCACTCACTCACTCACTCACTCACGCATTCGCTCACTCACTCACTCACTCACTCACTTAGGCCTACTTACCCACTATTTGTAATTATCCTCTGACCACAGAGTGAATGAGGGTATTTGCCATTTGTACCGGAAATATAGGCAACAATCATTGGGAAAACGGTACATCAATGCAGGGCCAACGTTTCAGACGTTATAAAAACAATACATTAACATTGTATGATGGACCAGCGTCGACTCGTGTAAGATGGATGAGTTGGACCTGGGATGGCGGATCCCAGCTGACACAATATGCTGTACCAATGAGGAAATCGCGGCAGACATTGAGTAAACGTCTGGATATGTTGTCCCAATGCTGTTTTACCGTTGTACCACCATCGTTCTCTATGCATATACTATTTACAGGTCCTCTCCGGAACAAGGCTTCAAATATTTACGTGTCGCGTCAATCTATTCCGCTATGACATCTTTCCAGGCTGCGAGGACCAGTATGTGGTCTCTGAGCATGCTCTATGACATCATTCCTGCCTGTAAGGACCCGTATGTGGTGTCTGAGCATGCTCTATGACATCATTCCTGCCTGTAAGGACCCGTATGTGTGTCTGCAAAAACCAGAACGCATCACCATCACAACGCTATTTGAGAATAAAATGGATTATAATTATACGACTCAGACTGGATATACCTACCTTGTGCCTAGCATAATGTTGGGACAATCCTTACGAAAATGTCCAAAGTTTTGAGCAATGGGATGCATTAGTTTGCTGTCCCCTTTTTCTGTATGTGAAGAACCCCCAAATGTGCCCCTTAACCCTTCACCTGCTAGTAACGCTTATATTCGTTAAAAAAATCACATTATTGTATAGTTTTATAATTTCCCCCCCCCCCCTTTAACAACACAAATACCATTAGCTGAATTAATATGCTACCAAACAGCTTTTCTCACCAGGCACTATGTTGAGCTAATGCTTGCTAATTCTCTCCCAAAATTCTCTCCCAAAACTCCCAAACTAGCATCTGATCTAGGTATCTCCAGAACTTTGATTATTGATGTCTGACCTTCACTAGTTTGTGACGTCATAAGTCCTGCCAGGGAAAATGAAAAAATCATGTAATATGCATCAGTGTTTATGTGTGACGTAGAATCACTGCCTGTGAGAGTGATGATGTATGTTTTTATTGGGGTTATTACACAACATTGCTATGAAAATAAATGAAATGAATTGGGCTTTAGGCCACCTTTGTGCACATATAGACTAAACTGGGCCAGGATAACCTCTTGAGGATGGTGAGATGAATGAGATGACACTGTAAGTTATATATTCACGTAATATGCTTGGATCCAGCATTACATCTGAGGATGGAGTGGGGACTATCATAATGATGGGGCTATCTAGCCCCCAACGTTATGTAGCTTTAATAAAACAGATTCATAGCGACAATAGTTTTGATCAGCAGAATAAGGGCTACGTAGTGATATAACATTATGCATAAATACATTATGTGGGACGTGAATATACTTTTATTGTGCATGTTAGCAAGAAACACCACATGTACCTTTCTTAATTGATGTCGATAGTAAACGGTCGCTCTCATATCTCCTCCAGAAGTCCCACAAGGACGTGTTCCTGTACCTCGATTATTTCTAATTTATAATGATGACTTTTCCTGAAATCTGTGGAATGATATGCGTAATGTATCTACTGTTGATGCTTTGATGATTGTTTACGATCATGTATGAAGATTAGATTAACAAATGACACATTCTGAATTCACAATAGATAAAGTATTGATAATTACAGTAGATGATTAACCGTAATACACGAGAATACAGTATGCAATCATACAAAGCCTATATCCACAAACGTTGTCTGTATTGTCGATGGTTTTCGACAACGTCTTTGGGGTATTGATAATAATGTTGAATATATTACATGTATGATGACAAGAACATTCAAAATGATTCGATAACATCAAAGACGCAGAAATGATATCATAATATAATACATGTGTGGTGGAAGTAAACATGAATTATTATCCAGCTCCTTTCTGTTTAGGTATGATTCCCTCATCACATCAGGGGCGAGGTTTGAAGCGTGTTATTTGTGATTTATAATGATGATTTTCTCTTCTGCTCAAGAAGAACAAGATAGATTTAGTGCATTTTTACTGCATATTTACTACACGTTGATGATCACTGAAATGAACTGATGTAAAAACACAATTTATGAGGTATACCAGCTCGGTGAATGTTGTATGACTCAATTAGATAAATAAAATAAGCAGTAAAAAATAGGGCTGACATATATCAACTCGAGGATGCAGCTAGGCCCTACGTGTGTACGCGGTCATGTACAATGTAAATGATGATCCATTAATAAATCTTGTTGACAACATTATCTTTTAACTCGCTCAATTGTTAACTTATGTATACTCACACACTCACACGTTGGCTAACGTTTCACATTTGTTAGGACACCTATAGGAAACAGTCATTTAGCAAACGTACATCAATGCAGGGCCAACGTTTCAGACGTTATAAAGATGCTAAGGGAACAATATATCATGGACAAGCGATTCCTAGGGTTATGCACTATTACCAGGTCCTTTCCCGCAACTTATGTTTTTTTTCACTAAAAATATTCACGTCTCCGTCTGTCTACTCCCTCTGAGCATGCGTTATAACAAGGATCCGTAAAAGGACCCGTATGTTATCCATGAGCATGCGCTGTGACATCATCCCGTCCTGAATTCCACAAGGACCTGTATGAGTGTCTTTGAAATACAGTCAATAAATTGATTCAGTGTTGAGACAAGTGTTTGTAATATCAGCTCGCTGCGTCTGCATCTATAAATGGCATAAGTGATGAACTCTAAAAGTGTCCCGCTAATAACCATGTGTAATGTTATAATCCTCATGTAATTGGTGCAATTGAAGAACCCCTAAAAGTGCCCATTAACCCTTTACCTGCTAGTGACGCATATGTCCGCATCACAATTAATACGATATCAAACAGGGGACTGGTGTCTCACCGAGCACTTTGATATTATTTTCAGCCATAGCTGGTTAATTCTGTCCCAGCGTGTGTGACTATGGCCACCATTGAACAAGCATTGGCTCTATGTATCCTGGTTGCTCTCACAACTCAGGAACTTATAAAATTGTAATATCTAGCCTTCACAACAGATTAATCAATCTGTGACGCCATAGATCCTCCAAGGGAGGACTCTAAAGACGTCATATAATATGCACCAGTACTGTCTGTGTGACGTATAATCACTGGCTGTGATGATGTTCACATTGTAGTTATTACATACAATCTGCTATGGGAAACCGAAAGGAAGTAGGTGGCTTCAGGGGTGTATAATTAGATAAACGAAAGTGGAGGCAACGCAGGAGCACCAACGACTGAAGAAAGCCATGTCGCCATTGGCCTACTCCAGACATTGGCCCACCGGAGACCAGAAAAGACTCAAGATGAAATAACAAAAAGCTATACCAGAATAAGCCCAATATGCGAGATCAGCAATGCCACCCCATTGCCGTGTATCCAATAACAGAATAGACATAAGATGCGACTTCTGCAATGTCAATAGTCATACCGTAACAATCCCAATAGTAGAAACCAACAATGTCAATAACCCATTAGCAGAACAGACATAAGAGGCGAAGTCAGCAATTGCAATAAACCATGCCAGACTAAATCAAATAGGCAACGTCAGCAATGTCAATATCTAAGCCACAATGTCAATGTCTAAGCTATATCAGAACAAATGCAAAAGGCGAAGTCATCAATGTAAATACTTAAGCCATACCAGTACAAACCCACGACTTCAGCAATGCCAATAAGCAATTCAAGAACAAACCTAGCAGGCGATTTCGGTAATACCGATAATCCCTTCGAGAACATATAATACCCAACAGGTGACACCCATCACAGAAAGTATCCAATAAGCGACATCAGCAATGTTGATAAACGTTGTGGTCTCTAAACATGTGCATCAGAAATAACAATAGCGTGTTACAAAAAGTGTATAAAGGTACGAGAGAGCATGTTCGGAGAATGTAGAGTATGCTGGTGTGTAGATGATATGCTAACGTTGTTCATTTGAGTGCGCTATTTCAATGTGCACTAGTTCAATGAATATGGTGCGAGCCTTTATGAAAATAGACTAAATTATTTATTAGACATGTGTTGTATTTTCCAATATCGCACGAAAAATGAGCAGCGTTTGTATTTTCTCACACGATCAAGTCACACATGACATGAAATGAAATGAATCGGGCTTTAGGCCACCTTTGTGCACATATAGGCTAAACTGGGCCAGGAGAACCTCCTGAGGATGGTGAGATGATTGAGATGACACTGTCCTCCAGACACAGGATTCGAAATTCGAGCCCTGGCGGTCTGAGGCCGAGCACGCTACCTCTCGGTCACGGAGGCTCCCCACAATACTAACTTTCACACGTGGATGGGGCAGAAACAATTTTGTTTCTTTCAAACCGCCGAGACCGGGAACCGAACCCCGGACTCTGGCGTGAAAGGCAGTGGTGCTAACCACTACCCTAGGGCCCCCGCCCACACATGACATAGTGATTGCGTTACATTGCAGCTCAAATTACGCCAAGAGTGCGATATGGGCTGATACCGATGTATGTCTCATAGTGAAAACCACGACACAGAGTGTGGGAGAAAATAGTGCACCAACCCAACATGGTAATGCATTTCACACCAGTACATACTGAGAAAAATGACTAGCTCTCAGGCTTGTGCTTGCTAAAACTGCCTGGGACATATTTTGACAAATTTTATGGACGCTAACTTTATGGGATATACAGTATGCAGTTTTTAAACAGTTGCAAGCAGCATTTTTCGTATATGATTTATACAATAAACTGAGCAAAATTAAAATGTATCTGAATTGAAATAGATACAATAATGCAAGATTGGCTGCGAAAATCAGTAGCTAAACATGGCTATTTCATACTCTCATTGTCGAAAAAAGAGACATTGTGAGAAACGTCGCAAAACACTGGATTAATTATAAATAATAGAGGGCGCCATTAGAAAACGGCAAAGTATTCAAAACGGAAAAAACAACGCAGTCAACGCGAAAAAAATGCAGCAGCTTGATAACTAAAGTCATTAACATTTTAACACTTTGGCTGCTAAGTTAGTCTGTTTAAATTTTCACCCACTTGAAGTTGTGCCTTTCTACCGCGACCCACAATTTCAATTGAGTGAAAATTATTCACTAGTCGATTGAATCTAACGTCTATAGACATCAGATTCTGACGTCTAAACATTGTATCCGTACTAAAAGAGTAAAATATGTTAATGGCCGCAGATCCATAACATAAGTATTCAAATAAGCGGGAAGAGCTAACTAAGACATGTATAATGCTTTCAAATTGAAAACAAACCTCTGGTCACTTGGTGTATATAAAAAATATGTCTGGGCTTCAATAGCTATTTAAGGTTAATATCACTGTCCATGTGATATCGCATAGGCCTAGCACTAGCCCTGTTGAGCCGTGGTGCAGTGGTTAAGCAAACGTAGAACTCTACCTGTACTGTGATCAGATTCACCCAGAACACTACCTGTACTGTGATCAGATTCACCAGAACACTACCTGTAATGTGATCAGATTCACCCAGAACACCAGCTGTTTGCTTGGAAAGTCGGAGATCGCGGGTTCTACCCCCACAGCTCACTTGTAAAGATTTAATATTATGGGGAGTCTCCGTGACCGAAAGGTAACGTGCTCGACCTTGTCCTGCTAGGCTGTGGTGTAGTGGTTATATAAAGCTGTTGCTTGGAAAGTCGGAGATCGCGGGTTCGAACCCCTCTCTAACTTTAAAAAATGTTTCTTCCCCGCTCACTCGTATAGATTTTATATTATGGGGAGTCTCCGTGACCGAAAGGTAACGTGTTCGGCCTTGTCCTGCTAGGCTGTGGTGTGGTGGTTATATAAAGCTGCTTGCTTGGAAAGTCGGAGATCGCGGGTTCGAACCCCTTTCTGCCTTCAAAAAATGTTTCTTCCCCGCTCACTCGTAAAATGTAATATTATGGAGAGGCTTCGTGACCGAAAGATAACGTTCTCGGCCTCAGACCATCAGGGATCAAATTTCGAATCCAGTGTCTGGAGGGCAGACTGTCATCTTATTCATCTCACCATCCTCAGGAGGTTATCCTGGCTCACCCATTTCATTTTCAGGCCCGTACGCCCTACGCCTGAAGTTTTCAAGCATGCTTCAATCACACTAAATAAAATAGACTCTGAGTTAATCAAGTAATTCAATTTTGTGGATTTCCTATAACTGATCAAATTTAATAAAATACGGCATTGAAAGCTCGCAATTTATTTGATGTGGAGCATATCACACCTAACAAATTATAATGAAACAAAAGGGTAAACACACAAAACATATCAGGTCCAGTCGGTACCTCTCCTGCTTCATGTACATAGCCAGAATGAAGCAAACAGGGACATTATGCCAGTGCTGGGTTAATGTTGGGCCAGTATTAAGCAAAGATTGATTGAAATTCCGGATTGACTGGGAAGAAAATCAGATTATGTGATTATAAATAGTTCAGGTTAAAAGTGAAACATTTATCATCGAGCGAGCGAGTGGGCAAGCGAGTGAGTGAGTGAGTGAGTGAGTGAGTGAGTGAGTGAGTGAGTGAGTGAGTGAGTGAGTGAGTGAGTGAGTGAGTGAGTGAGTGAGTGAGTGAGTCGGTGAGTCGGTGAGTCGGTGAGTCGGTGAGTCGGTGAGTCGATGAGTCAATAAATCGTTAAGTCGGTGAGCTGGGGATAATTTAATACTGCTCTGTTGTAGACATATTCTCAATTTCGTGAATGTCCACAAATTTCATTTTTTAACAATGCATCCAGGACCGAGACCAGGAATACCGGTGCAGTCTAATATTCCACCTGGTCGTTGTATACCCCTTCCATATCCCCACCAAAAGTAAGGTAAGCAGATTATAGGTGATAAACAGGTCAGGTCAAAGGTGAGACTTCCGTTAGATCAGAGAGTTATTCCGGTCATGTGGGTGATGGAAAGGCGACCAGAATAACCAGAATAATGTGCTACATGTGGTCTGCAACGCTGCCTTGCAAAGCCAAAAGTCAGTAACTGCTTACTTGAAAAGTAAGCATTTACTGCATTTAGCCTTGCACGGCAGAACACTACAGTTTAACGGTGTATGTGCTTGTAGGACTAACTCAGGCCGGCCCAGCTATAGTTATGTAGCTTCCCAGCAAACACAAAAACATTTGTATAACATTTATACAGTGTTGGACCAACGTCGAAGGCGTTGGGCCGGCGTTGTATAAATGGTATACACATGTTTTGTGTTTACTGGGTTCCCTAAATAATGCCATGATCCAGGTTAATATAGTTAAGGTGGGGACTCTGGCTAATGGGTTGGATTGGGATTTGAATGAGCCACCGACTTGACACGAATTTTCTTAGGTTCCACTAAAATAAACTGGGCAAATAATCATATTCTTTGTCTCAAGATTAATAGGCCATGGGCTACAGCCACCCTACAGGCACACCCCCCCCCCCCCCGCACAACTCACTCACTTTTTTTTAAACCTTGCTATGTCCAAAACATGACATGAGATGTTAACAGAAAAAAAACAGACGAACCATTTTGTCCGCTTATATAGGGGTATCCCTATGCCTAAATTAGGGGGTAGGGCTACATAAGCGTTTGTCGTTGCTGTTCTAGTCAGTCAATCTACACAAGTCATGCATTATACATATGATATACATGGTATATCCAACGCATATTGTGTTCGCCTAAAGGCTCACACCTTATAAGTTAGACCAGTGCTGTATTTCTCCATATTCCACACTCAAATAAAGGAGGATATAACCTCCTTGCTCAAATTAACACTGTTTTGATATCACAAAATAATAATAGCGATTTTAGTCGTGATTAGCAGATAAGGAGTTTAAACGAGGCAGCCATGTTTATGTTGATTTTATTTAGAACACAGTATGTGCCCTGAGTTCGATACCCGCGCTGGGCTAGGCTGGTCAGTCCCCGATCGCGGCCGGTTCACGTCGCGTGTCACCGCACCTCTCTTATTCTCATCGTCTGCGAAATTAGCATTCGCCACAGGTCGTTGACCCGGGTCTGGCGCGTGACGTCCACGTCCTGCTGCGTAATGCGAATTATTCAGGGCCGACTGTGCGACACCTGAATGCTGAAGCGGCACTGACCACCGTACAGGTAGTGTTCTACGTGAATCTGATCATAGTACAGGTAGTGTTCTACGTGAGTCTGATCACCGTACAGGTAGTGTTCCACGTGAATCTGATCATAGTACAGGTAGTGTTCTATGTGAATCTGATCACAGTGCAGGTAGTGTTCTACAGGAATCTGATCACAGTACAGGTATTGTTCTGGGTGAATCTGACCACAGTACAGGTAGTGTTCTGGGTGAATCTGATCACAGTACAGGTAGTGCTCTATGTGAATCTGATCATAGTACAGGTAGTGTTCTACGGGAATCTGATCACAGTACAGGTAGTGTTCTGGGTGAAATTGATCACAGTACAGGTAGTGTTTTACGTGAATCTGATCACAGTACAGGTAGTGTTCCACGTGAATCTGATCACAGTACAGGTAGTGTTCTTGGTGACTCTGATCACTGTACAGTTGGTGTTCTGGGTGAATCTGACCACACTACAGGCAGTGTTCTGGGTAAATCTGATCACAGTACGGGTAGTGTTCTGGGTGAATCTCATCACTGTACAGTTGGTGTTCCGGGTGAATCTGATTACAGTACAGGTAGTGTTCTACGTGAATTTGATCACAGTACAGGTAGTGTTCTGGGTGAATCTGGTCACAGTACAGGTAGTGTTCTACGTGAGTCTGATCACCGTACAGGTAGTGTTCCACGTGAATCTGATCATAGTACAGGTAGTGTTCTAAGTGAATCTGATCACAGTGCAGGTAGTGTTCTACATGAATCTTATCACAGTACAGGTATTGTTCTGGGTGAATCTGACCACAGTACAGGTAGTGTTCTGGGTGAATCTGATCACAGTACAGGTAGTGCTCTATGTGAATCTGATCATAGTACAGGTAGTGTTCTACGGGAATCTGATCACAGTACAGGTAGTGTTCTGGGTGAAATTGATCACAGTACAGGTAGTGTTTTACGTGAATCTGATCACAGTACAGGTAGTGTTCCACGTGAATCTGATCACAGTACAGGTAGTGTTCTTGGTGACTCTGATCACTGTACAGTTGGTGTTCTGGGTGAATCTGACCACACTACAGGCAGTGTTCTGGGTAAATCTGATCACAGTACGGGTAGTGTTCTGGGTGAATCTCATCACTGTACAGTTGGTGTTCCGGGTGAATCTGATTACAGTACAGGTAGTGTTCTACGTGAATTTGATCACAGTACAGGTAGTGTTCTGGGTGAATCTGGTCACAGTACAGGTAGTGTTCTGGATGAATCTGATCACAGTACAGGTAGTGCTCCGGGTGAATCTGATCACAGTACAGGTAGTGTTATACGTTAATCTGATCACAGTAAGGTAGTGTTCTGGGTAAATCTAATCACAGTACAGGTAGTGTTCTGGGTGAATCTGATCACAGTACAGGTAGTGTTCTACGTGAATCTGATTACAGTACAGGTAGTGTTCTGGGACAATCTGATCACAGTACAGGTAGTGTTCTGGTGAATCTGATCACCGTACAGGTAGTGTTCCGGGTGAATTTGATCACAGTATAGGTAGTGTTCTGGCTGAATCGAATCACAGTACAGGTAGTGTTCTGGGTGAATCTCATCACAATACAGGTGGTGTTCTTGATGAATCTGATCACCGTACAGGTTGTTTTATGGGTGAATCTGATCACAGTACAGGTAGTGTTCTGAGTGAATCTGATCACTGTACAGGTAGTGTTCTTGGTGAATCTAACCACAGTACAGGTAGTGTTCTGGGTGAATCTGATCACAGTACAGGTAGTGTTCTGGGTGAATCTCATCACTGTACAGTTGGTGTTCCGGGTGAATCTGATTACAGTACAGGTAGTGTTCTACGTGAATTTGATCACAGCACAGGTAGTTTTCTGGGTGAATCTGGTCACAGTACAGGTAGTGTTCTGGATGAATCTGATCACAGTACAGGTAGTGTTCCGGGTGAATCTGATCACAGTACAGGTAGTGTTATACGGTAATCTGATCACAGTAAGGTAGTGTTCTGGGTAAATCTGATCACAGTACAGGTAGTGTTCTGGGTGAATCTGATCACAGTACAGGTAGTGTTCTAGGTGAATCTGATTACAGTACAGGTAGTGTTCTGGGTGAATCTGATCACAGTACAGGTAGTGTTCTGGGTGAATCTGATCACAGTACAGGTAGTGTTCTACGTAAATCTGACCACAGTACAGGTAGTGTTCTGGATGAATCTGATCAGAGTACAGGTAGTGCTCTAGGTGAATCTGATCACCGTAAGGGTAGTGTTCTTTGTGAATCTGATCACAGTACAGGTATTGTTCTGGGTGAATCTGATCACAGTACAGGTAGTGTTCTACGTGAATCTGACTACAGTACAGGTAGTGTTCTGGATGAATCTGATCATAGTACAGGTAGTGTTCTGGGTGAATCTGATCACCGTAAAGGTAGTGTTCTTTGTGAATCTGATCACAGTACAGGTGGTGTTCTTCGTGAATCTGATCACAGTAGAGGTAGTGTTCTGGGTGAATCTGATCACATTACAGGTAGTGTTCTGGGTGAATCAGATCACCGTACAGGTAGTGTTCTGGGTGAATCTGATCACAGTACAGGTAGTGTTCTTTGTGAATCTGATCACAGTACAGGTAGTGTTCTTTGTGAATCTGATCACAGTACAGGTAGTGTTCTTGGTGAATCTAATCACAGTACAGGTAGTGTTCTGGGCGAATCTGATCACAGTACAGGTAGTGTTCTGGGTGAATCTGATCACAGTACAGGTAGTGTTCTACGTGAATCTGACCACAGTACAGGTAGTGTTCTGAATGAGTCTGATCATAGTTCAGGTAGTGTTCTGGGTGAATCTGATCACCGTACAGGTAGTGTTCCACGTGAATCTGATCACAGTAGAGGTAGTGTTCTGGGTGAATTTGATCACATTACAGGTAGTCTTCTGGGTGAATCAGATCACCGTACAGGTAGTGTTCTGGGTGAATCTGATCACAGTACAGGTAGTGTTCTTTGTGAATCTGATCACAGTACAGGTAGTGTTCTGGGTGAATCTGATCACAGTACAGGTAGTGTTCTGGGTGAATCTAATCACAGTACAGGTAGTGTTCTGGGTGAATCTGATCACCGTACAGGTAGTGTTCTGTGTGAAATTGACCACAATACAGGTAGTGTTCCAGGTGAATCTGATTACAATACAGGTAGTGTTCTGGGTGAATCTGATTACCGTACAGGTAGTGATCTGGGTGAATCTGCTCACCGTACAGGTAGTGTTCTACGTTAATCTGATCACAGTACAGTTAGTGTTCTGGGTGAATCTGACCACAGTACAGGTAGTGTTCCACGTGAATCTGATCATAGTGCAGGTAGTGTTCCGGGTGAGTCTGACCACAGTACAGGTAGTGTTCTACGTAAATCTGATTACAGTACAGGTAGTGTTCTGGGTGAATCCGATCACAGTACAGGTAGTGTTCTGGGTGAATCTGATCACAGTACAGGTAGTGTTCTAGGTGAATCTGATCACCGTACAGGTAGTGTTCCGGGTGAATCTGATCACAGTACAGGTAGAGTTTTGGCTGAATCTAATCACAGTACAGGTAGTGTTCTGGGTGAATCTGATCACAGTACAGGTAGAGTTCCACGTGAATCTGATCACAGTACAGGTAGTGTTCTGGGTGAATCTGATCACCGTACAGGTAGTGTTCTGGGTGAATCTGATCACCGTACAGGTAGTGTTCCGGGTGAATCTGATCACAGTACAGGTAGAGTTTTGGCTGAATCTAATCACAGTACAGGTAGTGTTCTGGGTGAATCTCATCACAATACAGGTAGTGTTATTGATAAATCTGATCACCGTACAGGTTGTGTTCCGGGTGAATCTGATCACAGTACAGGTAGTGTTCCGGGTGAATCTGATCACAGTACAGGAAGTGTTATACGTTAATCTGATCACAGTACAGGTAGTGTTCTGGGTAAATCTGATCACAGTACAGGTAGTGTTCTGGGTGAATCTGATCCCCGTACAGGTAGTGTTCTACGTGAATCTGATCACAGTACAGGTAGTGTTCTGTGTTAATCTGATCACAGTACAGGTAGTGTTCCGGGTGAATCTGATCACAGTACAGGTAGTGTTCCGGGTGAATCTGATCACAGTACAGGAAGTGTTATACGTTAATCTGATCACAGTACAGGTAGTGTTCTGGGTAAATCTGATCACAGTACAGGTAGTGTTCTGGGTGAATCTGATCCCCGTACAGGTAGTGTTCTACGTGAATCTGATCACAGTACAGGTAGTGTTCTGTGTTAATCTGATCACAGTACAGGTAGTGTTCCGGGTGAATCTGATCACAGTACAGGTAATGTTCCGGGTGAATCTGATCACAGTACAGGTAGTGTTATACGTTAATCTGATCACAGCACAGGTAGTGTTCTGGGTAAATCTGATCACAGTACAGGTAGTTTTCTGGGTGAATCTGACATCAGTACAGGTAGTGTTCTGGGTGAATCTAATCACAGTACAGGTAGTGTTCTGGGTGAATCTGATCACCGTACAGGTAGTGTTCTGTGTGAAATTGACCACAATACAGGTAGTGTTCCAGGTGAATCTGATTACAATACAGGTAGTGTTCTGGGTGAATCTGATTACCGTACAGGTAGTGATCTGGGTGAATCTGCTCACCGTACAGGTAGTGTTCTACGTTAATCTGATCACAGTACAGTTAGTGTTCTGGGTGAATCTGACCACAGTACAGGTAGTGTTCCACGTGAATCTGATCATAGTGCAGGTAGTGTTCCGGGTGAGTCTGACCACAGTACAGGTAGTGTTCTACGTAAATCTGATTACAGTACAGGTAGTGTTCTGGGTGAATCCGATCACAGTACAGGTAGTGTTCTGGGTGAATCTGATCACAGTACAGGTAGTGTTCTAGGTGAATCTGATCACCGTACAGGTAGTGTTCCGGGTGAATCTGATCACAGTACAGGTAGAGTTTTGGCTGAATCTAATCACAGTACAGGTAGTGTTCTGGGTGAATCTGATCACAGTACAGGTAGAGTTCCACGTGAATCTGATCACAGTACAGGTAGTGTTCTGGGTGAATCTGATCACCGTACAGGTAGTGTTCTGGGTGAATCTGATCACCGTACAGGTAGTGTTCCGGGTGAATCTGATCACAGTACAGGTAGAGTTTTGGCTGA
The DNA here is from genome assembly GCA_964017125.1 of Flabesymbios commensalis. Lineage (NCBI taxonomy): Eukaryota > Metazoa > Annelida > Polychaeta > Terebellida > Flabelligeridae > Flabesymbios > Flabesymbios commensalis. The sequence goes on along the minus strand of OZ024909.1, from coordinate 9,296,823 downwards.
ATCTAATCACAGTACAGGTAGTGTTCTGGGTGAATCTCATCACAATACAGGTAGTGTTATTGATAAATCTGATCACCGTACAGGTTGTGTTCCGGGTGAATCTGATCACAGTACAGGTAGTGTTCCGGGTGAATCTGATCACAGTACAGGAAGTGTTATACGTTAATCTGATCACAGTACAGGTAGTGTTCTGGGTAAATCTGATCACAGTACAGGTAGTGTTCTGGGTGAATCTGATCCCCGTACAGGTAGTGTTCTACGTGAATCTGATCACAGTACAGGTAGTGTTCTGTGTTAATCTGATCACAGTACAGGTAGTGTTCCGGGTGAATCTGATCACAGTACAGGTAATGTTCCGGGTGAATCTGATCACAGTACAGGTAGTGTTATACGTTAATCTGATCACAGCACAGGTAGTGTTCTGGGTAAATCTGATCACAGTACAGGTAGTTTTCTGGGTGAATCTGACATCAGTACAGGTAGTGTTCTGAGTGAATCTGATCACAGTACAGGTAGTGTTCTGAGTGAATCTGATCACAGTACAGGTAGTGTTCTGAGTGAATCTGACCACAGTAGAGGTAGTGTTCTAGTGAATTTGATCACCGTATAGGTAGTGTTCTGGGTGAATCTGATCACAGTACAGGTAGTGTTCTAGGTGAATCTGACCACAGTACAGGTAGTGTTCTAGGTGAATCTGATCACAGTAGAGGTAGTGTTCTACGTAAATCTGACCATAGTACAGGTAGTGTTCTGAGTTAATCTGATCACTGTACAGGAGGTGTTCCGGGTGAATCTGACCACAGTACAGGTAGTGTTCTAGGTGAATCTGATCACAGAACAGGTAGTGTTCTGGGTGGATCTGATCACAGTACAGGTAGTGTTCCGGGTGAATCTGATCATAGTACAGGTAGTGTTCTGGGTGAATCTGGTCACAGTACAGGTAGTGTTCTGGATGAATCTGATCACAGTACAGGTAGTGCTCCGGGTGAATCTGATCACAGTACAGGTAGTGTTATACGTTAATCTGATCACAGTAAGGTAGTGTTCTGGGTAAATCTAATCACAGTACAGGTAGTGTTCTGGGTGAATCTGATCACAGTACAGGTAGTGTTCTACGTGAATCTGATTACAGTACAGGTAGTGTTCTGGGACAATCTGATCACAGTACAGGTAGTGTTCTGGTGAATCTGATCACCGTACAGGTAGTGTTCCGGGTGAATTTGATCACAGTATAGGTAGTGTTCTGGCTGAATCGAATCACAGTACAGGTAGTGTTCTGGGTGAATCTCATCACAATACAGGTGGTGTTCTTGATGAATCTGATCACCGTACAGGTTGTTTTATGGGTGAATCTGATCACAGTACAGGTAGTGTTCTGAGTGAATCTGATCACTGTACAGGTAGTGTTCTTGGTGAATCTAACCACAGTACAGGTAGTGTTCTGGGTGAATCTGATCACAGTACAGGTAGTGTTCTGGGTGAATCTCATCACTGTACAGTTGGTGTTCCGGGTGAATCTGATTACAGTACAGGTAGTGTTCTACGTGAATTTGATCACAGCACAGGTAGTTTTCTGGGTGAATCTGGTCACAGTACAGGTAGTGTTCTGGATGAATCTGATCACAGTACAGGTAGTGTTCCGGGTGAATCTGATCACAGTACAGGTAGTGTTATACGGTAATCTGATCACAGTAAGGTAGTTTTCTGGGTAAATCTGATCACAGTACAGGTAGTGTTCTGGGTGAATCTGATCACAGTACAGGTAGTGTTCTAGGTGAATCTGATTACAGTACAGGTAGTGTTCTGGGTGAATCTGACCACAGTACAGGTATTGTTCTGGGTGAATCTGATCACAGTACAGGTAGTGTTCTACGTGAATCTGACCACAGTACAGGTAGTGTTCTGGATGAATCTGATCATAGTACAGGTAGTGTTCTGGGTGAATCTGATCACCGTAAAGGTAGTGTTCTTTGTGAATCTGATCACAGTACAGGTGGTGTTCTTCGTGAATCTGATCACAGTAGAGGTAGTGTTCTGGGTGAATCTGATCACATTACAGGTAGTGTTCTGGGTGAATCAGATCACCGTACAGGTAGTGTTCTGGGTGAATCTGATCACAGTACAGGTAGTGTTCTTTGTGAATCTGATCACAGTACAGGTAGTGTTCTTTGTGAATCTGATCACAGTACAGGTAGTGTTCTTGGTGAATCTAATCACAGTACAGGTAGTGTTCTGGGCGAATCTGATCACAGTACAGGTAGTGTTCTGGGTGAATCTGATCACAGTACAGGTAGTGTTCTACGTGAATCTGACCACAGTACAGGTAGTGTTCTGGGTGAGTCTGATCATAGTTCAGGTAGTGTTCTGGGTGAATCTGATCACCGTACAGGTAGTGTTCCACGTGAATCTGATCACAGTAGAGGTAGTGTTCTGGGTGAATTTGATCACATTACAGGTAGTCTTCTGGGTGAATCAGATCACCGTACAGGTAGTGTTCTGGGTGAATCTGATCACAGTACAGGTAGTGTTCTTTGTGAATCTGATCACAGTACAGGTAGTGTTCTGGGTGAATCTGATCACAGTACAGGTAGTGTTCTGGGTGAATCTAATCACAGTACTGGTAGTGTTCTGGGTGAATCTGATCACCGTACAGGTAGTGTTCTGTGTGAAATTGACCACAATACAGGTAGTGTTCTAGGTGAATCTGATTACAATACAGGTAGTGTTCTGGGTGAATCTGATTACCGTACAGGTAGTGATCTGGGTGAATCTGCTCACCGTACAGGTAGTGTTCTACGTTAATCTGATCACAGTACAGTTTGTGTTCTGGGTGAATCTGACCACAGTACAGGTAGTGTTCCACGTAAATCTGATCATAGTGCAGGTAGTGTTCCGGGTGAGTCTGACCACAGTACAGGTAGTGTTCTACGTAAATCTGATTACAGTACAGGTAGTGTTCTGGGTGAATCCGATCACAGTACAGGTAGTGTTCTGGGTGAATCTGATCACAGTACAGGTAGTGTTCTAGGTGAATCTGATCACCGTACAGGTAGTGTTCCGGGTGAATCTGATCACAGTACAGGTAGAGTTTTGGCTGAATCTAATCACAGTACAGGTAGTGTTCTGGGTGAATCTGATCACAGTACAGGTAGAGTTCCACGTGAATCTGATCACAGTACAGGTAGTGTTCTGGGTGAATCTGATCACCGTACAGGTAGTGTTCTGGGTGAATCTGATCACCGTACAGGTAGTGTTCCGGGTGAATCTGATCACAGTACAGGTAGAGTTTTGGCTGAATCTAATCACAGTACAGGTAGTGTTCTGGGTGAATCTCATCACAATACAGGTAGTGTTATTGATAAATCTGATCACCGTACAGGTTGTGTTCCGGGTGAATCTGATCACAGTACAGGTAGTGTTCCGGGTGAATCTGATCACAGTACAGGAAGTGTTATACGTTAATCTGATCACAGTACAGGTAGTGTTCTGGGTAAATCTGATCACAGTACAGGTAGTGTTCTGGGTGAATCTGATCCCCGTACAGGTAGTGTTCTACGTGAATCTGATCACAGTACAGGTAGTGTTCTGTGTTAATCTGATCACAGTACAGGTAGTGTTCCGGGTGAATCTGATCACAGTACAGGTAATGTTCCGGGTGAATCTGATCACAGTACAGGTAGTGTTATACGTTAATCTGATCACAGCACAGGTAGTGTTCTGGGTAAATCTGATCACAGTACAGGTAGTTTTCTGGGTGAATCTGACATCAGTACAGGTAGTGTTCTGAGTGAATCTGATCACAGTACAGGTAGTGTTCTGAGTGAATCTGATCACAGTACAGGTAGTGTTCTGAGTGAATCTGACCACAGTAGAGGTAGTGTTCTAGTGAATTTGATCACCGTATAGGTAGTGTTCCGGGTGAATCTGATCACAGTACAGGTAGTGTTCTAGGTGAATCTGACCACAGTACAGGTAGTGTTCTAGGTGAATCTGATCACAGTAGAGGTAGTGTTCTACGTAAATCTGACCATAGTACAGGTAGTGTTCTGAGTTAATCTGATCACTGTACAGGAGGTGTTCCGGGTGAATCTGACCACAGTACAGGTAGTGTTCTAGGTGAATCTGATCACAGAACAGGTAGTGTTCTGGGTGGATCTGATCACAGTACAGGTAGTGTTCCGGGTGAATATGATCATAGTACAGGTAGTGTTCTGGGTGAATCTGGTCACAGTACAGGTAGTGTTCTGGATGAATCTGATCACAGTACAGGTGGTGATCCGGGTGAATCTGATCACAGTACAGGTAGTGTTATACGTTAATCTGATCAGAGTAAGGTAGTGTTCTGGGTAAATCTGATCACAGTACAGGTAGTGTTCTGGGTGTATCTGATCACAGTACAGGTAGTGTTCTACGTGAATCTGATTACAGTACACGTAGTGTTCTGGGTGAATCTGATCACAGTACAGGTAGTGTTCTGGTGAATCTGATCACCGTACAGGTAGTGTTCCGGATGAATTTGATCACAGTACAGGTAGTGTTCTGGCTGCATCGAATCACAGTACAGGTAGTGTTCTGAGTGAACCTCATCACAATACAGGTGGTGTTCTTGATGAATCTGATCACCGTACAGGTTGTGTTATGGGTGAATCTGATCACAGTACAGGTAGTGTTCTGAGTGAATCTGATCACTGTACAGGTAGTGTTCTTGGTGAATCTAACCACAGTACAGGTAGTGTTCTGGGTGAATCTGATCATAGTACAGGTAGTGTTCTGGGTGAATCTCATCACTGTACAGTTGGTGTTCCGGGTGATCTGATTACAGTACAGGTAGTGTTCTACGTGAATTTGATCACAGTACAGGTAGTGTTATGGGTGAATCTGGTCACAGTACAGGTAGTGCTCTGGATGAATCTGATCACAGTACAGGTAGTGTTCCGGGTGAATCTTATCACAGTACAGGTAGTGTTCTACGTTAATCTGATCACAGTAAGGTAGTGTTCTGGGTAAATCTGATCACAGTACAGGTAGTGTTCTGGGTGAATCTGATCACAGTACAGGTAGTGTTCTAGGTGAATCTGATTACAGTACAGGTAGTGTTCTGGGTGAATCTGATCACAGTACAGGTAGTGTTATGGATGAATCTGATCATAGTACTGGTAGTGTTCTGGGTGAATCTGATCACCGTAAAGGTAGTGTTCTTTGTGAATCTGATCACAGTACAGGTGGTGTTCTGGGTGAATCTGATCACAGTACAGGTAGTGTTCTACGTGAATCTGACCACAGTACAGGTAGTGTTCTGGGTGAATCTGATCATAGTACAGGTAGTGTTCTGGGTGAATCTGATCACCGTACAGGTAGTGTTCCACGTAAATCTGATCACAGTAGAGGTAGTGTTCTGGGTGAATTTGATCACATTACAGGTAGTCTTCTGGGTGAATCAGATCACCGTACAGGTAGTGTTCTGGGTGAATCTGATCCCAGTACAGGTAGTGTTCTTTGTGAATCTGATCACAGTACAGGTAGTGTTCTTTGTGAATCTGATCACAGTACAGGTGGTGTTCTTCGTGAATCTGATCACAGTAGAGGTAGTGTGCTGGATGAATCTGATCAGAGTACAGGTAGTGCTCTAGGTGAATCTGATCACCGTAAAGGTAGTGTTCTTTGTGAATCTGATCACAGTACAGGTATTGTTCAGGGTGAATCTGATCACAGTACAGGTAGTGTTCTACGTGAATCTGACCACAGTACAGGTAGTGTTCTGGATGAATCTGATCATAGTACAGGTAGTGTTCTGGGTGAATCTGATCACCGTAAAGGTAGTGTTCTTTGTGAATCTGATCACAGTACAGGTGGTGTTCTTCGTGAATCTGATCACAGTAGAGGTAGTGTTCTGGGTGAATCTGATCACATTACAGGTAGTGTTCTGGGTGAATCAGATCACCGTACAGGTAGTGTTCTGGGTGAATCTGATCACAGTACAGGTAGTGTTCTTTGTGAATCTGATCACAGTACAGGTAGTGTTCTTTGTGAATCTGATCACAGTACAGGTAGTGTTCAGGGTGAATCTAATCACAGCACAGGTAGTGTTCTGGGTGAATCTGATCACAGTACAGGTAGTGTTCTGGGTGAATCTGATCACAGTACAGGTAGTGTTCTACGTGAATCTGACCACAGTACAGGTAGTGTTCTGGGTGAATCTGATCATAGTACAGGTAGTGTTCTGGGTGAATCTGATCACCGTACAGGTAGTGTTCCACGTAAATCTGATCACAGTAGAGGTAGTGTTCTGGGTGAATTTGATCACATTACAGGTAGTCTTCTGGGTGAATCAGATCACCGTACAGGTAGTGTTCTGGGTGAATCTGATCCCAGTACAGGTAGTGTTCTTTGTGAATCTGATCACAGTACAGGTAGTGTTCTGGGTGAATCTGATCACAGTACAGGTAGTGTTCTGGGTGAATCTAATCACAGTACAGGTAGTGTTCTGGGTGAATCTGATCACCGTACAGGTAGTGTTCTGTGTGAAATTGACCACAGTACAGGTAGTGTTCTAGGTGAATCTGATTACAATACAGGTAGTGTTCTGGGTGAATCTGATTACCGTACAGGTAGTGGTCTGGGTGAATCTGCTCACCGTACAGGTAGTGTTCTACGTTAATCTGATCACAGTACAGTTAGTGTTCTGGGTGAATCTGACCACAGTACAGGTAGTGTTCTACGTGAATCTGATCATAGCGCAGGTAGTGTTCTGGGTGAGTCTGACCACAGTACAGGTAGTGTTCTACGTAAATCTGATTACAGTACAGGTAGTGTTCTGGGTGAATCCGATCACAGTACAGGTAGTGTTCTGGGTGAATCTGATCACAGTACAGGTAGAGTTCCACGTGAATCTGATCACAGTACAGGTAGTGTTCTGGGTGAATCTGATCACCGTACAGGTAGTGTTCTGGGTGAATCTGATCACCGTACAGGTAGTGTTCTGGGTGAATCTGATCACAGTACAGGTAGAGTTCTGGCTGAATCTAATCACAGTACAGGTAGTGTTCTGGGTGAATCTCATCACAATACAGGTAGTGTTATTGATAAATCTGATCACCGTACAGGTTGTGTTCCGGGTGAATCTGATCACAGTACAGGTAGTGTTCCGGGTGAATCTGATCACAGTACAGGTAGTGTTATACGTTAATCTGATCACAGTACAGGTAGTGTTCTGGGTAAATCTGATCACAGTACAGGCAGTGTTCTGGGTGAATCTGATCCCCGTACAGGTAGTGTTCTACGTGAATCTGATCACAGTACAGGTAGTGTTCTGTGTTAATCTGATCACAGTACAGGTAGTGTTCCGGGTGAATCTGATCACAGTACAGGTAGTGTTCCGGGTGAATTTGGTCACAGTACAGGTAGTGTTATACGTTAATCTGATCACAGAACAGTTAGCGTTCTGGGTAAATCTGATCACAGTACAGGTAGTGTTCTACGTGAATCTGATCACAGTACAGGTAGTGTTCTGTGTTAATCTGATCACAGTACAGGTAGTGTTCTGGGTGAATCCGATCACAGTACAGGTAGTGTTCTGTGTTAATCTGATCACAGTACAGGTAGTGTTCCGGGTGAATCTGATCACAGTACAGGTAGTGTTCCGGGTGAATCTGGTCACAGTACAGGTAGTGTTATACGTTAATCTGATCACAGAACAGTTAGCGTTCTGGGTGAATCTGATCCCCGTACAGGTAGTGTTCTACGTGAATCTGATCACAGTACAGGTAGTGTTCTGTGTTAATCTGATCACAGTACAGGTAGTGTTCTGGGTGAATCCGATCACAGTACAGGTAGTGTTCTGGGTGAATCTGATCACAGTACAGGTAGAGTTCCACGTGAATCTGATCACAGTACAGGTAGTGTTCTGGGTGAATCTGATCACCGTACAGGTAGTGTTCTGGGTGAATCTGATCACCGTACAGGTAGTGTTCCGGGTGAATCTGATCACAGTACAGGTAGAGTTCTGGCTGAATCTAATCACAGTACAGGTAGTGTTCTGGGTGAATCTCATCACAATACAGGTAGTGTTATTGATAAATCTGATCACCGTACAGGTTGTGTTCCGGGTGAATCTGATCACAGTACAGGTAGTGTTCCGGGTGAATCTGATCACAGTACAGGTAGTGTTATACGTTAATCTGATCACAGTACAGGTAGTGTTCTGGGTAAATCTGATCACAGTACAGGTAGTGTTCTGGGTGAATCTGATCCCCGTACAGGTAGTGTTCTACGTGAATCTGATCACAGTACAGGTAGTGTTCTAGGTGAATCTGATTACAGTACAGGTAGTGTTCTGGGTGAATCTGATCACAGTACAGGTAGTGCTCTGGGTGAATCTGATCATAGTACAGGTAGTGTTCTACGTGAATCTGACCACAGTACAGGTAGTGTTCTGGGTGAATCTGATCACTGTAAAGGTAGTGTTCTTTGTGAATCTGATCACAGTACAGGTAGTGTTCTGGGTGAATCTGACCACAGTACAGGTAGTGTTCTGAGTGAATCTGATCACAGTACAGGTAGTGTTCTGAGTGAATCTGACCACAGTAGAGGTAGTGTTCTAGTGAATTTGATCACCGTATAGGTAGTGCTCTGGGTGAATCTGATCACAGTACAGGTAGTGTTCTAGGTGAATCTGACCACAGTACAGGTAGTGTTCTAGGTGAATCTGATCACAGTAGAGGTAGTGTTCTACGTAAATCTGACCATAGTACAGGTAGTGTTCTGAGTTATTCTGATCACTGTACAGGAGGTGTTCCGGGTGAATCTGACTACAGTACAGGTAGTGTTCTAGGTGAATCTGATCACAGAACAGGTAGTGTTCTGGGTGGATCTGATCACAGTACAGGTAGTGTTCCGGGTGAATCTGATCATAGTACAGGTAGTGTTCTGGGTGAATCTGACCACAGTACAGGTAGTGTTCTGGGTGAATCTGATCATCGTAAAGGTAGTGTTCTTCGTGAATCTGATCACCGTACAGATAGTTTTCTTGGTGAATCTGATCACAGTACAGGTAGTGTTCTGGGTGAATCTGACCACAGTACAGGTAGTGTTCTGAGTGAATCTGATCACAGTACAGGTAGTGTTCTGAGTGAATCTGACCACAGTAGAGGTAGTGTTTTAGGTGAATCTGATCACACTAGAGGTAGTGCTCTACGTAAATCTGACCATAGTACAGGTAGTGTTCTGAGTTAATCTGATCACTGTACAGGAGGTGCTGCGGGTTAATCTGACCACAGTAGAGGTAGTGTTCTAGGTGAATCTGATCACAGAACAGTAAGTGTTCTGGGTGGATCTGATCACAGTACAGGTAGTGTTCTGGGTGAATCTAACCACAGTACAGGTAGTGTTCTGGGTGAATCTGATCACCGTAAAGGTAGTGTTCTTCGTGAATCTGATCACCGTACAGATAGTTTTCTTGGTGAATCTGACCACCATACAGGTAGTGTTCTGGGTGAATCTGACCGCAGTACAGGTAGTGTTCGGGGCGAATCTGATCACCGCAAAGTTAGTGTTCTTCGTGAATCTGATCACAGTACAGGTAGCTTTCTAAATGAATCTGACCACAGTACAGGTAATGTTCTGGGTGAATCTGATCACAGTACAGGTGGTGTTCTGAGTGAATCTGACCACAGTAGAGGTAGTGTTCTGGTGAATCTGATCACAGTAAAGGTAGTGTTCTAGGTGAATCTGACCACAGTACAGGAAGTGTTCTAGGTGAATCTGATCACAGTAGAGGTAGTGTTCTACGTCAATCTGATCACAGTACAGGTAGTGTTCTAGGTGAATCTGACCACAGTACAGGTAGTGGTCTAGGTGAATCTGACCACATAACATAGTGTTCTAGGTGAATCTGATCAGAGTACAGGTAGTGTTTTAGGTGAATCTGATCACAGTAGAGGTAGTGTTCTACATGAATCTGATCATAGTACAGGTAGTTTTCTGAGTTAATCTGATCACTGTACAGTTGGTGTTCCGGGTGAATCTGACCACAGTACAGGTAGTGTTCTAGGTGAATCTGATCACAGTACAGGTAATGTTCTGGGTGAATCTACGTAATGTTCTGGGTAAATCTGATCACAGTACCGGTAGTGTTCTGGGCGAATCTGATCAGAGTACAGGTAGTGCTCTAGGTGAATCTGATCACCGTACAGGTAGTGTTCTGGTGAATCTGATCATCGTACAAGTAATGTTCTAGGTGAATCTGATTACAGTACAGGTAGTGTTCTTCGTGAATCTGATCACCGTACAGGTAGGTTTTTTTTCGTGAATCTGATCACAGTACAGGTAGTGTTTTGGGTGAATCTGACCACGGTACAGGTAGTGTTCTGGGTGAATTTGATCACCGTAAACGTAGTGTTCTGGGTGAATCTGACCACAGTACAGGTAGTGTTCTGGGTGAATTTGATCACCGTAAAGGTAGTGTTCTGGGTGAGTCTGACCACAGTACAGGTAGTGTTCTAGGTGAATCTGATTACAGTACAGGTAGTGTTCTGAGTGAATGTGATCACAGTACAGGTAGTGTTATACGTGAATCTGATCATAGTACAGGTAGTGTTCTAGGTGGATCTGATCACAGTACAGGTAGTGTTCTGGGTGAATCTGATCACAGTACAGGTAGTGTTCTTCGTGAATCTGATCACAGTACAGGTAGTGTTCTGGGTGAATCTGATCACAGTACAGGTAGTGTTCTAGGTGAATCTGATTACAGTACAGGTAATGTTCTGGGTGAATCTGATCACAGTACAGGTAGTGTTCTGGGTGAATCTGATCACCGTAAAGGTAGTGTGCTGGGTGAGTCTGACCACAGTACAGGTAATGTTCTAGGTGAATCTGATTACAGTACAGGTAGTGTTCTGGGTGAATCTGATCACAGTACAGGTAGTGTTCTGGGTGAGTCTGACCACAGTACAGTTAGTGTTCTGAGTTAATCTTATCACAGTACAGGTAGTGTTCTGGGTGAATTTGGATATGTGGCCGATAAGAAACAACTTGTTTCGTTCAAACCTGAATAATAGAGCTGGTGATAAAGCCGCAATCTCCAGCTTGACACTCCAGGGCCGCATGATTCGCATGAATTACTCGCTAGCGAATCGTAAACGGCTGATTCATTCCCAAAGCGTTCGCATTAGAACGATTAATATGCCCGAATTACTCGATCAAGTGCGAACAGACTAGGTCGTCATAAACGTAATGGGTTTAACCTTAAACAAAGTTTCTTTTACATGAACCATGGGCCTATAGCCCAAACCTAAAAAAATTAAATCATCTACGGTCCGCGATGAAAGACAACCTGTTTGAAGACAACCTGAGTGATTCGCTCGGATCATTCGCTCTACACGTGAACGACATAAACAATTCTGCTGACACTATTACTGACTATACATACAGGTAGTGTTCTGGGTGAATCTGACCGCAGTACAGGTAGTGTTCGGGGCGAATCTGATCACCGCAAAGTTAGTGTTCTTCGTGAATCTGATCACAGTACAGGTAGCTTTCTAAATTAATCTGACCACAGTACAGGTAATGTTCTGGGTGAATCTGATCACAGTACAGGTGGTGTTCTGAGTGAATCTGACCACAGTAGAGGTAGTGTTCTGGTGAATCTGATCACCGTATAGGTAGTGTTCTGGGTGAATCTGATCACAGTAAAGGTAGTGTTCTAGGTGAATCTGACCACAGTACAGGTAGTGTTCTAGGTGAATCTGATCACAGTAGAGGTAGTGTTCTACGTCAATCTGATCACAGTACAGGTAGTGTTCTAGGTGAATCTGACCACAGTACAGGTAGTGGTCTAGGTGAATCTGACCACAGTACAAGTAGTGTTCTAGGTGAATCTGACCACAGTACAAGTAGTGTTCTAGGTGAATCTGATCACAGTACAGGTATTGTTCTGGGTGAATCTGATCACAGTAAAGGTAGTGTTCTACGTGAATCTGACCACAGTACAGGTAGTGTTCTACATGAATCTGATCATAGTACAGGTAGTGTTCTGAGTTAATCTGATCACTGTACAGTTAGTGTTCCGGGTGAATCTGACCACAGTACAGGTAGTGTTCTAGGTGAATCTGATCACAGTACAGGTAATGTTCTGGGTGAATCTACGTAATGTTCTGGGTAAATCTGACCACAGTACCGGTAGTGTTCTGGGCGAATCTGATCAGAGTACAGGTAGTGCTCTAGGTGAATCTGATCACCGTACAGGTAGTGTTCTGGTGAATCTGATCACAGTACAGGTAGTGTTCTGGGTGAAATTGACCACAGTACAGGTGGTGTTCTAGGTGAATCTGATTACAGTACAGGTAGTGCTCTAGGTGAATCTGATCACCGTACAGGTAGTGTTCTGGTGAATCTGATCATCGTACAAGTAATGTTCTAGGTGAATCTGATTACAGTATAGGTAGTGTTCTTCGTGAATCTGATCACCGTACAGGTAGGTTTTTTTTCGTGAATCTGATCACAGTACAGGTAGTGTTTTGGGTGAATCTGACCACGGTACAGGTAGTGTTCTGGGTGAATTTGATCACCGTAAACGTAGTGTTCTGGGTGAATCTGACCACAGTACAGGTAGTGTTCTGGGTGAATTTGATCACCGTAAAGGTAGTGTTCTGGGTGAGTCTGACCACAGTACAGGTAGTGTTCTAGGTGAATCTGATTACAGTACAGGTAGTGTTCTGAGTGAATCTGATCACAGTACAGGTAGTGTTATACGTGAATCTGATCATAGTACAGGTAGTGTTCTAGGTGGATCTGATCACAGTACAGGTAGTGTTCTGGGTGAATCTGATCACAGTACAGGTAGTGTTCTTCGTGAATCTGATCACAGTACAGGTAGTGTTCTGGGTGAATCTGATCACAGTACAGGTAGTGTTCTAGGTGAATCTGATTACAGTACAGGTAATGTTCTGGGTGAATCTGATCACAGTACAGGTAGTGTTCTGGGTGAATCTGATCACCGTAAAGGTAGTGTTCTGGGTGAGTCTGACCACAGTACAGGTAATGTTCTAGGTGAATCTGATTACAGTACAGGTAGTGTTCTGGGTGAATCTGATCACAGTACAGGTAGTGTTCTGGGTGAGTCTGACCACAGTACAGGTAGTGTTCTGAGTTAATCTTATCACAGTACAGGTAGTGTTCTGGGTGAATTTGGATATGTGGCCGATAAGAAACAACTTGTTTCGTTCAAACCTGAATAAATGAGCTGGTGATAAAGCCGCAATCTCCAGCTTGACACTCCAGGGCCGCATGATTCGCATGAATTACTCGCTAGCGAATCGTAAACGGCTGATTCATTCCCAAAGCGTTCGCATTAGAACGATTAATATGCCCGAATTACTCGATCAAGTGCGAACAGACTAGGTCGTCATAAACGTGATGGGTTTAACCTTAAACAAAGTTTCTTTTACATGAACCATGGGCCTATAGCCCAAACTTGAAAAAATTAAATCATCTACGGTCCGCGATGAAAGACAACCTGTTTGAAGACAACCTGAGTGATTCGCTCGGATCATTCGCTCTACACGTGAACGACATAAACAATTCTGCTGACACTATTACTGACTATAAATTAATTTACCTCATACTATGATCTCAGGAGAGGCATATGGGACACCTGTCTTATTCAGCTTTTAGTCCCAGAGCTAGGGGGGGTTAATTTGTGTTGAAAGGTCCATACGATCCAAGAGTTCCACCTATAGTGAAATTTTCTCAGGAATCCGAATCTGCGCGTCTTACAAAAATCATCCTGTCCAAAAGTACCGTAAAAACCCTTTAAACACTAGTACCGTCAAAATCGCAAACCGCAATTTGAAATATTGCGTATGAAGTGATTGTTTGCTAAAATTTTGGTAAGTTTCTATTTAAATATTTTTTTAATTATTTATTATCCACACATATGACATAGGCTTTCACATGGATGTAAAATATTTTGTGTTTGATCAATGACAAATACACAATATAGCTTTAAGTTGGTATTTTAACACGTAATTTTACTCATTTTCCATACTTTCCCACTAAATAGACAAAATACTTTACTCTCAGCCGATTTTTATATAGTACAAATGTTTATTTTGATTCAAACATGTTCTATTGTTGACTTAAAATAAACCCATTTGGAATAAAAAAAATGAGTTATGTGAACATATTACTCGCTTTTTTCGTTAGACGTAAAATTAGCTCGCTTTTCTTCAGGCTCGGGAAAATTGACCATATTTCACATTTTTGCCCACTGAGTAGTCAGATTTTAAGCTATATCAATATATTTGATATCAATAGAAAGCTACTGGTACAAGTCGTCACATGGATGTAAAATTTTGTATCTGATCATTGACAAATGCACAAGAAAGCTTTAAGTTGGTATTTTAACCCTTAATTTGACCTTTTCTCATACTTTTTCAGTAAATAGTCAAAATATTTTTTTCTCAACTAATTTTTGTGTATAATAAATATTTAGTTTTGATACAAACATGTTCTAGAACTATCGTTGACTTAAAATAAACCCATTTGGAATAAAAATAGTGAGTTATGTAAACATATTACATGCTTTTTTGTTTACACGTAAAATTTGCGGCTCAGGAAAATTGTATGTATCTCACAGTTTTGCTCAATGAGTAGTCAAATTCTGAGCTATATCAATATATTTGATATCAATAGAAAGCTACTGGCACAGGCCACGGATGTAAAATATGTTGTGTCTAATCTTTGACAAATGCACAAGAGAGCTTGAAGTTGGTAATTTAACACTTAATTTTACCTATTTTTCATACTTTTTCGATACATAGTCAAAATACTTTTCTCTCAACAGGTTTTTGTGTATAATAAATATTTAGTTTTGATACAAACATGTTCTAAAATTATTGTTGACTTAAAATAAACCCATTTGGAATAAAAAATAATTAGCTATTTGAACATATTACACACTTTTTTGGGTTGGATGTAAAATTTGGGCACTTTTCTCCCCCCCCCCCCCCCCCCCGGGGAAATTGACAGTGTTTCACATTTTTGCCCAATGAGTACTGGTTACCCAAATTAAAAAAAATGTACAAACATCTTAAATATCAGGTAAAAGTAACTATCAAGGGCTTTAACGTGGATACATAATATTTTATTTATGTTAAATACGAAATGTACAACAATTAAGCGCTAACTTTGTATTTTATCCCTCCATTTGAACAATTTCCAACGTTTTCTTGGTCAATACCATCAAGACTTCTCGCTCATGTTAATTTTGTATGGTATAAATGTTTGTTATTACTTTTACATTCTCTGGAGCCATTTTTCAAAAGTTATCTTGACTACTGAAGAAGTGATCACATCCATTTTTAAAGTTATCTCAGCCACTACAAAAGTTATTTTAGCCACTGAAGAAGTGATCATAGCAACTTCAAACGTTATCTCAGCCACTACAAAAGTGATCTTGGCCACTGCAGAAGTGATAACAACCACCTTAAAAGTTACCTCAACCACTACAAAAGCTATCTTGGCCACTGAAGAAGTAAATACAGCGACTTCAACAGTTTTTTCATCCACTACAAATGTGATCTTGGCCACTGATGAAGTGATAACAGCAACTTAAAAAGTTATCTCGCCAAGGCGAAAGTTATCTTGGCGAGGGAAGATGTGATCACAGCCACGTTAGAAGTTATCTCAGTCACTACAAAGGTGATCTTGGCCACTTACAAACTGGTGTCAGCCAATTTAAAGGTTATCTAAGCCACTACAAAGTCATCTGGGCCACTGCAGAAGTGGTAACAGCCACTTTTAAAAATATCTTAACGACTACAAAAGTGATCTTGGCCACTGAAGAAGTGGTTACAATAACTTTGAAAGATATCTCTGCCACTATAAAAATGCTTTTGGCCACTGACGAAGTGCTCATAACGACTTTAAAAGTGATATCAGCCACTACAAAAGTGATCTTGGACACTAAAGAAGTGATCTCAGTCACAGTAAAAATTATCTCAGCCACTACAAAAGTGATCTTGACCACTAACAATCTTATGTCAGCCCGTAAAAGTGATCTTGGCCACAAAAAATGATCCTAGTCACTGAAAAAGTGATCAAACAGCAACTCTAAAAGTTATCACAGCCACTACAAAAGTGATCTTGGCCACTGAAGAAGTAATCATAGCCACTTTAAACGTTATCTCAGCCACTACAAAAGTGATCTTGGCTACTGAAGAAGTGATCACAGCCACCTTAAAGGTTATCTCAGCCATTGCAAAGGTGATATTGATCAGTAACAAACTGTTGTCAGCCACTGACAAAATTATCTAAGCCACTACAAAGTGACTGAAAAAATGATCACAGCCACTTAAAAAGTTATCTTAATCACTACAAAGTTGCTGTGATCACTTCTTTAGTGGACAAGATCAGTTTGTTTGTGACCAAGATCAGCTTTGTGGTGGATGGGATGATTTTTAAAGTGGATGTGATGGCTTCTTAGGTGGTCAAGATCACTTTTGTAGTGAGCTAGATCATTTTTTTAGGGACTGACATAACATTATTAGTGGCCAATATCATTTTTGTATCGGCTGAGAAGACTTTTAAAGTGAATGTGATCACTTCTACGGTGGACAAGATCAGTTTTTTGTGGCCAAGATCACTTTTACGGGCTGACATAAGATTGTTAGTGGTCAAGATCACTTTTGTAGTAGCTGAGATAACTTTTAAAGTGACTGAGATCACTTCTTCAATGGCCAAGATCACTGTTGTAGTGGCTGAGATCACTTTTAAAGTCGCTGGGAGCACTTCGTCAGTGGCCAAGATCATTTTTATAGTGGCAGAGATAACTTTCAAAGTTATTGTAACCACTTCTTCACAGATCAAGATCACTTTTGTAGTCGCTTAGATATTTTAAAGTTGCTGTGATAACTTCTTCAGTGGCCAAGATCACATTTGTAGTGGCTGAGATAACTTTTAAAGTCGCTGTGATAACTTCTTCAGTGGCCAAGATCACATTTGTAGTGGCTGAGATGACGTTTGAATTTGTGATGATCACTTCTTCAGTGGCTAAGATAACTTTTGTAGTGGCTGAGATAACTTTAAAAATGGCTGTGATCACTTCTTCAGTCGTCAAGCAAGATAACTTTTGAAAAATGGCTCCAGAGAATGTAAAAGTAATAACAAACATATATACCATATAAAATTAACATGAGCGAGAAGGCTTGCTGGTATTCACTAAGAAAACGCTGGAAATTGTTCAAGTGGAGGGATAAAATACAAAGTTAGCGCTTAATTGCTGTACATTTCGTATTTAACAGAAATAAAATATTATGTATCCACGTTAAAGCCCTTGATAGTTACTTTTAACTGATATCAAAGATGCTGGTACATTTTTTTTATTTTGGGTACCGGGTACTCATTGGACAAAAATATGAAACACTGTCAATTTCCCGGGGCTGGAAGAAAAGTGCCCAAATTTTACATCCAACCCAAAAAGTTTGTAGTATGTTCGAATAGCTCATTATTTTTTATATTCCAAGTGAGTTTATTTTAAGCCAACATTAATTCTAGAACATGTTTGAATCAAAACTAAATATTTATTATACACAAAAATCAGTTGAGAGAAAAGTATATTGACTATGTACTGAAAAAGTATGAAAAATAGGTAAAATTAAGGGTTAAAGTACCAACTTCAAGCTCTCTTGTGCATTTGTCAAAGATTAGACACAAGATATTATACATCCGTGGCCTGTGCCAGTAGCTTTCTATTGATATCAAATATATTGATATAGCTCAAAATTTGACTACTCATTGGGCAAAACTGTGAGATACATACAATTTTCCTGAGCCCAAAGAAAAGTGCGCAAATTTTACGTCTAACCAAAAAAGTATATAATATGTTCACATAACTCACTATTTTTATTCAAAATGGGTTTATTTCAAGTCAACAATAGTTCTAGAACATGTTTGAATCAAAACTAAATATTTATTATACACAAAAGCTGAGAAAAAAGTGTTTTGACTATTTACTGAAAAAGTATGAAAAAAGGTCAAATTAAGGGTTAAAATACCAACTTAAAGCTTTCTTGTGCATTTGTCAATAATCAGACACAACATATTTCACATCCATGTGAAGGCACGTGCCAGTAGCTTTCTATTGATATCAAACATATTGATCTAGCTCAAAATTTGACTACTCAGTGAGCAAAAAATGTGAGATATGGTCAATTTTCCCGAGCCTGAAGAAAAGCGAGCTAATTTTACGTCTAACGAAAAAAGCGAGTAATATGTTCACATAACTCATTATTTTTATTCCAAATGGGTTAATTTTAAGTCAACAATAGTTCTAGAACATGTTTTAATCAAAACTAAACATTTATACTATAAAACATCGGCTGAGAGAAAAGTATTTTGTCTATTTAGTGAAAAAGTATGAAAAATGAGTAAAATTACGTGTTAAAATACCAACCTCAAGCTATATTGTGTATCTGTCATTGATCAGACACAAAATATTTTACATCCATGTGAAAGCCTGTGTCATATGTGAGGAGTATAAATAATTTAAAAATTAATTAAATAAAAAAATACTACAATTTTAGCAAACAATCACTTCATACGCAATATTTCAAATTGCGGTTTGCGATTTTGACGGTACTAGTGTTTAAAGGGTTTTTACGGTACTTTTGGACAGGATGAT
Organism: Flabesymbios commensalis; assembly: GCA_964017125.1. Classification (NCBI taxonomy): domain Eukaryota; kingdom Metazoa; phylum Annelida; class Polychaeta; order Terebellida; family Flabelligeridae; genus Flabesymbios; species Flabesymbios commensalis. The sequence continues at coordinate 9,278,147 of OZ024909.1, read as the reverse complement.
TTTTGTAAGACGCGCAGATTCGGATTCCTGAGAAAATTTCACTATAGGTGGAACTCTTAGATTGTATGGACCTCTCAACACAAATAAAACCCCCCTAGCTCTGGGACTATTTTTAAGAAATTTAACTCTCACAACGTTCCAATATTCTTGATAATATATCATAAAATAAACTGCCCATGTTTTATTTTGACAGTCAGCTATCATCAGACTATAACAGGGGTGCCCAAATGACGCTGAGAATATAAACAGAAATCATCATGTATAATTGAGATTGATCATAGGTCTATTGACTCAGCCGCTGGAGCCAGGTGTTAATAATGTAATTGACAATACCGTGGTATCAACAATTACAGGACATATTGACAAGACAAACAGTAGTAGTATTTACAGCAATGTTAGCATGGCGAATCGGGTAGAGTTTTAATGCTCATAGCAAGATGCACACAAATGTCTTAACTCTATACCTGATTCGAAATGCTCTCTGACTACTGTAAAAGTAGAGCTTAGTGAGTTTATTACCTGATTTTCAAACCTCACATTTAAAAAATGTACATACCAGTAGGGCCCACATTGATTGGGACCGGCTGGAGGCCGGTACTATTGTCTGAGTTTGTGTCATATTTAGGGGTAAGAGGGGTGGTGTGTGTGGGAAACGGTTGACATTTTTGTACACCAGTTCTTATGAACATGTCGAATATAACGTTTTAGGTCCTTAGGGTAAGTACTTTTGTCTTTAACAGGTGTTCAGAAATAATAATATTCACGATTATATTTTTGGTTAAGTTTATAATAACAGCTCAAAGGGTTTTGGTTGGAATAATATTGGCCCAGTGTCGCAGATGGTGGTCCAACATTATTTCACAATAATTGCGCCAATGTATCTAGGTAGTTGTTTTTCTGGCCACGGAAGATGAAATTGTCACTCTTATGGCAATTGCAGCAGAGTAACCTATGTATACAGAATGCTGGGTTGTTGTTGGGCCATCGTCAAACACGTTGGGTCAACATTGAAGCAACATTGGTTAGCCGTCCGGTGATTGCTGTAGACGCTGGTGTAGAAGAATCATACGTTCGGTCAGTGTTGAAGTGGTGTTACGTCGTACACAATTGACCGGTATTGAACCAGCAATGGGATGCGACTCTGGCGAACTATTGAACAGAAATTGGGTGGGTAGGTCTACATCGTGTGTATTGTAGAGACACGCGCAGCACGATTCACTGGCAAGTATCGAATGGATGTTGGCCAGAACCGGCGATGGTGGTGGAATGAATAAACGTTGAATATATATATTTTAACTTCTCTCTTTGGTCCTTTCCTTAATCATATCCTAGACATTTAGGATTCTTGCCCATGAGGAAGACCAATACAGTTACCTTTACAAAAGATAAGCCGATTTTTTGTCTACAGCACTCATACTGCCTAAAGCCGGGCCTCGGAGTTCGGGAACTCCTGTTCTAGTTTAATAATAGATTTAAGTATCCACATTGTTTTGTTACTAAATTTGAGAAAACTTCATTGTAAAACTTTGGTGAAAATATAAAATTTTGGCTTACATGTACGTGTAAATTACATGCACGTGTATGTATGTGTACGTGTACAAAAATGTGAATGTGCGTGACGCTATGCATTATATAACAAGTACGGTAATGTTACTATTTCTCTGCTTGCGTGTTCTCTTCTATTTGTTTCTGATAAAGCAATGTGCAGGTTAAAATTGATGACATCTCAGTTGTTCTCACTCTCTGTGCATTGATTTTCACTATCAGATGTGGGCGGTATCAGCTCATATCGCACTCTTGATGTAGTTTAAATTATACTACGATGTTAGTGAATGTACAGCAGATAATTATGTCATGTGTGACAGACTTGATAGTGGGAAAAATTACAAACGTTGTTCACTTTTCTAGCTATCTGGGAAAATACATCAACCCGACAATAGACGAGCTGATCAGCGTCTATACCGTCATATCCCAGGAGATAGCAGACGTTGAACCACTGTTGATTTACTATTGGGACCCTTTTTGCGACGCTGGCACAGCATTAAATCAAGAACGGGTCAACGTCGTTGCTGTTCTGCTCACGACTTGGGAACTGAGAAGAACCAGATCACACGTATGGTGCTGACACCTGTGATGTATAGCCTGGGCGATAATAGGGAACCAGCTGCCCAATTAGCAGCTGATTTAGATAGATTTACCTCTGTCTAACATGAATGAAGGAATGGGTGGATGGATAAATGAATGAATGAGTGAAAAAATGAATGAATGAATGAATGAATAATTTAATGAATGAATGAATGAATGAATGAATGAATGAATGAATGAATGAATGAATGAATGAATGAATGAATGAATGAATGAATGAATGAATATATGAATGAATGAATTAATTAATTAATTAATTAATTAATTAATTAATTGATCAATTAATTAATTAATGTTTTAATTAATTATTTAATTAATTAAATAATTAATTAATTAATAGAGGGATGAATGATCGAATGAATGAAAGAATGAATGAATGAATGAATGAATGAATAAATAAATGAATGAATGAATGAATGAATGAATGAATGAATGAATGAATGAATGAATGAATGAATGAATGAATGAATGAATGGATGGATCAATAATTGAATGAATGAATAAATGAATGGAAGGATCAATAATTGAATGAATGAATGAATGAATGAATGAATGAATGAATGAATGAATGAATGAATGAATGAATGAATGAATGAATGAATGAATGAATGAATGAATTAATGAATTAATAAACGAAGGAATGAACAAATAAATAAATGAATGATTGATTCAATGAAGGGTTGAATGTATGAATTAATTAATTAATTAATTATTTAGTTAGTGGATGGATGGATCGATGGATGGATGAATGGATAAATGGATGGACAGAGGAATGACTAAATGAATCAATGAATGAATCAATGAATGAATGGATTGATCAATGGATGAATGGACGCATGATTGATTGAATGAATGACTAAATAAATGAATAAATGAATAAATGAATAAATGCATAAATGAATAAATGAATATAGGAATAAATGAATAAATGAATAAACGAATAAATCAATAAATCAATAAATTAATAAATCAATAAATCAATAATGAATAAATGAATAAATGATTAAATGAATAAATGAATAAATGAATGAATGAATAATTGAATAACTGAATGAATGAATGAATGAATGAATGAATAAATGAATGAATGAATGAATGAATGAATGAATGAATGAATGAATGAATGAATGAATGAATGAATGAATGAATGAATGAATGAATGAATGAATGAATGAATGAATGATTGGGTGTGTGTGTGTGGATGGATTGACAGGTGGATAGTCAAATAAATGGATGAATGAATGGATGGTTGAATAGATACATGGATGGTAGAATGAATAAATAGGTGGATGATTAGGTGAATGGATGAATGAATAAATGGATGAATAAATGGATGAATCGATTGATCAATCATCAGATTAGTCAATCAATCAATCAATCAATCAATCAATCAATCAATCAATCAATCAATCAATCAATCAATCAATCAATCAATCAATCAATCAATCAATCAATCAATCAATCAATTAATCAATCAATCAATCAATCAATCAATCAATCAATCAATCAATCAATCAATCAATCAATCAATTAATCAATCAATCAATCAATCAATCAATCAATCAATCAATCAATCAATCAATCAATCAACCAACCAAACAAACAAACAAACAAACAGACAAACAAACAAACAAACAAACAAACAAACAAACAAACAAACAAACAAACAAACAAACAAACAAACAACCTCTAGTGAAACAATATAAAAGAAAAATAAGTGATCTTCTTTGTCAAGGATATCAGATATAACTGTTTAATGATAACCTCGCAGGGATACAGTGGGTTAAAATGATGTGTGTCTGTTCTGTGAAAGAGAGTATTGAGGCAGTTTACATGTGTTGTAATGTGACGGGCATGTGTGGTGGTGAGACCATATGTGTGAGCACCGGTTGAATTTACCTGGTAACAATGACAAATCATGATCTAATGTTTTTTATCTGCACATCCTCTGTGTGGTGTAAGGGAGCGTGTGGTGCGTGACGTGTTCAGCCAGGCGCACCTCCTGTTCAACTGACCTCCCGCCAAACACACAAAACGTACACCAAACGTTGTTTAAATGTTGGTAGACGGTGGACCAACATTAAAACAACATTGGGTATCTGTTACGTGTTAGCTAGGGAGCGTCTGTGGCCTGGTGTTTCCATGGGAACCAGACAAGTTTCAAGGAAGTGGTCCGCATTTCATGGCTTCGTCGCTGAGAGCACAAGTCAAGACATGTCTACAAAACTCCTTCTCCACTTACTCCTATTTCAGTTGTTAGAGTGGAGTGTTATCTCTACCGTCTGTCACGCCATAGTTCATGATTCACTCACTACTCTCGCTATTCAGGTTTTAAACATGTTTCTCTCTTTTCCGCAAGTAAAGTTTCATTATTGTGTGGAGCCGCATAGACGGAGAGGAGGATAGAGTGCTCGGTCTGAAACCGCACGAATTTCGAATACTTTGTATTTAGGACAGTGTGGTCTGATTAAATCAGATCATTATCCGAGGGTTCTCCTGCCAAGTTTAACATGTATATATATGCAAAAGTAGCTTAAAAGTAGTTCTTGAAAAATTCATTCATTTATTTATTTATTCATTGTTATTCATCCATTCATTTTATTATACACACATTCATCTATCCATTCTTTAATTCATCCATCCATTTATTCAATTATTCCAATTCCATTCATTCATTCATTTGTCATTTTATTGATTTCATTTATTTATTTATTTTATCATTTTACTCAGTTATTCATTAGCCATTTATTCTCATATTATATAAATGATATGAATGAATGTGCACAAAAATGTACACATAAAGGCTAAACTGGGCCAGGAGAACCCCCTGAGGATGGTGAGATGAATGGAATGACACTGCCCTCCAGACACAGGATTCGAAATTCGAGCCCTGTCGGTCTGAGGCTGAGCACGCTACCTCTCGGTCACGGAGGCTCACCGTGATATGAGCTGATAATATATATCTCACAAGAGAGAACTAATGTGATATGAGCTAATATTATATATCTCACAATGAGCAACTAATGCGATATGAGCTGATATTATACAATTTTTGTTTGGAAATCTCGACATTAGACGTCATCACCAGACAGCTACAGAAATTCCAGTCCGAAAACAAAAAGACTAATGTTAGAAAGCGTGATGTTGCGTGACACATTCCGATTGCACCCCTCTGCCGCCTGAATAATTCGTGTTCGGCTAATGTGCTGTCGAATACAGTATAAAAATCTATGTATGATAAACGATTAGGGTCTAACAGCAATGCACAGCGGCAAAAAGTGCAGCGGATTTCTGAGAAATATATGCTGGCCAGCCGTATCGACTGTTGGCTCATCGTATTAAACACAGTTTTGGCGCCGTGAGCCCTGGTGCAGTAGTTGAAGCGACCGAGAGGTAGCGTGCTTTGCCTCAGACCGCGAGGGCTCACATTTGGAATTAACTGTCTGGATGGCTGTGTCATCTGATTCATCTTAACATTCTCAGGAGGTTCTCCTGGCTCAGTTTACCATATAATTATGTTCACAAAGGTGGCATTCATTCATTCATACCACATTCGAGGTTTGTGATCGGGCGATATATATCTTTTACTAGATTTAACTCTTGTTTATGCACATAACCTTGAACCAATGCTGGTTTAATGCTGGCCCAGCGTCTACGTTTTGTGAACAGCTGATTTTATGTTATATATATTTTTTCATTGTATAATTTTAATTCATTGACATGGCTGACAGGCCTCCTCTAATGTTGAGAACATGTCGGAGACTTTTACTCAATGTTTGATTATGATATTGCAGCTTTTTAAGCATGTTTTCAACTGGAAAGTCAAATAAATAAATACGACGCTGAAACAACATTAAACCCCCATTGGGACAAATTATTGTAGTTTTTCAAGGGTTGCTATATATTTTGTTTTGTTTTTAAATATAGCCACATAAGTGTTTGTAAAACACTTGAAGATTACTTTGGTCGATATAAGTGGTCAAACAATAAAAAATATTCAATCTCGGCGCTGGGCACGTATAATGAAGAGTTTGTCGGCCTAAAACAATTACCCCCTCTAAAAGTCAGATGGATAGGCTACTCCAATCACCGTCTGCCGTGATAAAATATAGAAAGTGGTTAAGTATAGAATGAGATTAAATTTTACTCACTTTGGAACTGAGGGTGAAACGATTGCGACGTTTTGATCTGCCTCCAGCAAATCTTGATCACGCAATGATCAGGGTGGGTGATTCGGCTCAGGTGGTGGTGGTCGCGGAGTGATCTGACCATAGATGGATGGCAGCTGGTAGCCCTGGTAGCCCAACACACAACAGAAGTGACTAAGTGTAAACAACGTGAGAAATTTGATCGTCTGTGCGATAAATACAACAAAGTCAACAAAGACGAAGTGTCAAGCAACAACATCAATACCGACAGGTGGGTGATTAACCTAAGTAACAGAACCATCGACATCAAGGCTCAGTGCTCAGGAAGGGGTTGAACTACGCTGTCACCCCCACTAAACTGCCCATCGCTGACATAATCGCCGGCACTGAACACCTGCCAGACACCGAAGCAGCTGAGCTCATGAGCGATGTAGTACGGACAGTTGAACGGGCAAGACTCCCTAAACCTAATTTCACCAAGACTGAAAGGGCAGCGCTTCGCAACCTACAAAAGGATGACACCATCATTGTCCTTCCAGCGGACAAGGGCAGGGCTACTGTGCTCATGAACACAGATGATTATAAGATGAAGATCACCGCTCTAGTGTCAGACACCAACACCTACAGTAAGTTGAAGAAGGATCCCACTACGAGATTTAGGACCAAACTCGTCAACATCTTCAAACAGTGGAAAAAAGACAAATCCATATCTGAACGGCTATACTGGCGCCTATATCTAAACGCAGAAGAGGCCCCTAAGCTATATGGCACGCCCAAGATACACAAACCGAATGCTCCCCTGAGACCGATTGTGTCATGCTGTGGCAGTATCACTTACAACGCAGCACGCTACCTAGCCACAGTACTATCGCCACTTGTAGGCAACACCATTCACAGTGTGAAAAACAGCAAAGAGCTAGTGGATAAATTGAAAGGCCTAGTGGTGCCACCGGGACAGAAGTTAGTGTCGTATGACGGGCAAAGCGCTTTTTACCAGCGTCCCAGTGGACCAAGCTCTCAATGTTATAGAGCGTAAACTTAGACAAGACCTCACACTGCCTGATCGCTCAGAGCTCAACGTCGACCAGTTAATACAGTTACTGGAATACTGTTTGACGACCAGCTATTTTGTGTACGGGGGAGAATTTTACAAGCAAGTCTATGAAGCAGCGATGGGTTCTCCTGTCTCTCCCATTGTGGCTAATCTGTACATGGAACATTTTGAGTCCATTGCCCTATCTACAGCTCCCAGACCACCATCACTGTGGTTCCGCTATATAGATGACACATTTGTTCTCACGCATGAAGATGACGTGGACTCATGACGTTGACATCACACATCAATAACATCGACGACCACATCCAGTTCACCACCGGACCAGAGACTCAAGGCAAACCACCATTCCTAGACCTATGTGTTACTGTCCTGGATGATACTTCCACCAAGATCACCATCTATAGGAAGTCCACGCAAACCGACCAATACCTGAACTTCAATTCCCACCATCATTTGATTCACAAGAGGTCGGTGGTGCGTACTCTCACTACTCGAGCCCACTACTGAGGACCGCAAAGCCGAAATATCACATGTACGTAATTCCCTCCGAGCCAACAACTACAAGGAGTGGGCCCTAGACGTTCCACCTGCCAGAAGTAAGAAACAGGTCACTACCACAGACAAGCCGACTACTAGATCCACTCGTTAGGACTCCCGTATATACAGGGCTTATCTGAGCAGCTGTCACGGACCTACCAGTCTCATGGAGTTTTCCTGTTCCATAATCCTAGCAACACCATCCGCTCAATGCTCGTACACCCCAAGAACAACACCCCCAAGATGAAATTGTGCGGCACCATCTACCACATCACGTGTGACGACGACACCCTCCACACCTACATTGGGGAGACGAAGAGACCCCTCAGCGTTCGATTCAAGGAACATTGTAAGCTGGATAAACCGACTGGGGTAGGAGACCACTGTAATGCCACCGGTCACAGTGTCTCCATGGATAATTTGAGAGTCCTAGACAGAGAACAGGACTGGTTGAAACACAAGGTGAAGGAGGCCATCCACATCAAGCAGAGAGCCCTTCCATGAACAGAGACCAGGGCTACCAGCTGCCATCCATCTATGGTCAGATCATTCCGCGACCACCACCACCTGAGCCGAATCACCCACCCTGACCATTGCGTGATCAAGATCTGCTGGAGACAGATCGAAACGTCGCAATCGTTTCACCCTCAGTTCCAAAGTGAGTAAAATTTAACCACTTTCCATGGTATTGGAACAATTTGATAAAAATGTGCTTTCTGAAACCCATGTTAGTGCAAAAGCATTAGGGTTGAACCTGGAATAAAATTGCAGGAAGCAGATTTTTTCAGGAATGATACATGGACATCTCCCCAGACGAATTCCGAAGAGGCCCCAGAAATCCCCCTTGTGCATTTTTTTTAATTCAAGATGGCCGCCACCATGTAACGCCATTTTTGAAAAAAAACAGTGGTATACCATAATTCCTCACTTTTGCAGTTACAAAAAAATATTTAGGTGTCTCTACTTATGTTTGAGGACACAAAGAGTTCATCCAGATGATCAGAAATGATATCAGTACTTTTCTCAATACCAAAAATCCAAGATGGCCGCCAAATATATATACTGAGTATGTTGAGCGATCTCCTAAAAAAAACGAAAATATGAGGTAACTATCTCGTTGTTGAGCCTAAAATGTATTTTTTGTCTAAACCCACGGAGTCTAGCACTTATTTAGATCACCAATATTTTTATTATATTGAATTTATCAACATAAATCTCACATAGTTTAATGTTATGTAACACCATATAACATCATGTCTCCAAAAAACAGGAGTATACCCAATTCCTCTCTTTTGCAGTTAAAAAAAATATTTTGGTGCCTCTACACATGTCTTAGGGCACAAAAAGCTCATCAACAGGATCAGAAATGATATCATTCCTTTTCTTACCTCCACAAATCCAAGATGGCGACCATTATGTCAAGCCTCCCCCCCCCCCTCAGAAAATCCTTTACATGCCATAATCATCATGTTGTTGAAACTTTTTTTCAGAGCCATGAAATCTAGAATATATTTCCATCACCAATTTGTTTAATAGAATGTGCTTATCAACACTAAATCCAACATGGCTGCCATATTGGTAAGCTCTTTTAGCGCAGGTGCCACGATTAAGCGATGTCTAACTGCTTTTTTATATGGGAATATAGATATAGATTTATCAAATTTACAAAATATCATATGTCCGAAATCATAGATTAAAAATTCTAACATGTCTCATTTTTAAATATAAGGGTATTTTTCATTCATTTGAAGCTTGAGATAGCGTAAGAAATTCAGTTTCAAACCCAGCGACTAATTCTGTTGTAGGTATTTTAAATAGTAGGCCTATATAAAATGCTTTTCGATTTTGGTTAAGTATTAGTTGTGATTATTCTAGGATATAAATATTAGCTAATGTTGTGTGAATGTACATAATAACAGAGCTAAGTACAATATTACACCAGCTTGAACGCGTGTCCTACGAGACTGTTGGTTATTTACATGTACTACTAAATAAGAAAATGTTTTAAATCACATCATTTTACTGGCAGAGTTTGGCCATCTATAGCCCTACGTAATTTGGTCAATTTTCTGAAAATGGTAATAAATACCTTGGATTATAGATTAGAATATTCAGATATTTTATTTGAATATTAGTGTATTACGTAATAAATATATGACATTGTATGATATTGCAATGTGATATTACATTGGAATGTCAGAATATGACATCAAATTAGAGGATGTGACAGTTCAACGTCAGGATATGATAGTTTTATGTCAGAATATATGAATATGATATCAGGATATGACACTTTAATATCATGATATGTAATATAATTGTCCAAACATTGGTGTTTAATATAGCAAAATCACGTTATGATGGCTCAATACAACATTATAAAGGCAGTATATAGTGGCTAAACATCACGTTGCTGTATTAAAATGAAAAGATATGGCATCATATTATCACGAAATGCATTACAATTTCGTGATATATTATTTTAACATCACTATGACATTTTAATGTCAGGATATGACATTTGAATATTAGGATATGGTACTTGAATATTATGATATGACTTTATACATTGATAAAATGACACATTGAGGTCACAATATAGCATTGGATTGTGATGATGTGTCATTATAATGACAAACATTTTATTTAATATCACATATTGTATAATAGACTTGTCGGATTATGACATTAAAATAGGAAAAACATAAAAAAAACAGTTCGAAGTCAGGATCTGGCATATTTATGTCAGGATATTGGATTGTAATTTATCAGAATATGACACTTTAACGTCATGAGATGGTATTATAATATACAATATTTTAATGTGACCATAGAATATCAGGATATGTCACTTTAAAGTCTGGATATGACATTTTATTGTCAGGATATTATATTGTCATGTCAAGGTATAACATTTCAATAACATCAAATTGAGAGACGCACGTTACCATATGGTAATACAGAATCGGAATAGAACATTCTAATATCAGGATGGCACATGTCAGTTCAACTTATATATAGTGGCTAAACATCACGTTGCTGTATTAAAATGAAAAGATATGGCATCATATTATCACGAAATGCATTACAATTTCGTGATATATTATTTTAACATCACTATGACATTTTAATGTCAGGATATGACATTTGAATATTAGGATATGGTACTTGAATATTATGATATGACTTTATACATTGATAAAATGACACATTGAGGTCACAATATAGCATTGGATTGTGATGATGTGTCATTATAATGACAATCATTTTATTTAATATCACATATTGTATAATAGACTTGTCGGATTATGACATTAAAATAGTAAAAACATAAAAAAAACAGTTCGAAGTCAGGATCTGGCATATTTATGCCAGGATATTGGATTGTAATTTATCAGAATATGACACTTTAACGTCATGAGATGGTATTATAATATACAATATTTTAATGTGACCATAGAATATCAGGATATGTCACTTTAAAGTCTGGATATGACATTTTATTGTCAGGATATTATATTGTCATGTCAAGGTATAACATTTCAATAACATTAAATTGAGAGACGCACGTTACCATATGGTAATACAGAATCGGAATAGAACATTCTAATATCAGGATGGCACATGTCAGTTCAACTTATATATCGCAATATAATTCAGTAAGTAAAGGCCTCTACATTGCTCAAATACCGGTACTCCAAAACTGCCAACAACAAAAGCACTTCGGAAATTTCAATAAAATGGGAAGTAAGATAGGGTTAAGACACATGCTCTTTGAACAGCATGTCGCCTTGCCCTCTCTTACTTTTATTTCCTCTTACACTAAAATGTCATATTGTGATGTTAATATGCTATATCATGATATTATAATAATATCGTGACAATGCACTTAAAGATCCTGTCACTTTAATACCATAACGTTATGCTTAACCACCATATCCTGCATTTATAAAGCTGTATTCAGACATCATAACGTCATTTTGCTATAATAAAGAGCAATATTTGGACATTACAAAACCATATCATGACGTTAATGTGTCTTGTCCTCCTATTATCGTGACATAAAAAGATCATATCCTGACGATAAACTGTGACATCAATTAATTTAATGTCATATTCCGATATTCTGATGTAAAATCATCTCATTACAACACCATACAATGCCATAACTTCATTACGAAATATATATATCCTAATATTCGAAATTTAATATCTTGATATTTAAATGATATAATTCATGATATTAAACATATTGACATTTGCAGATCATGGACAAAAGTAGGTATTTAAAAGAGCATCGTTACAGGACGATTATCAAAGATGTCATGTACATGTAACGTGTGAGGCGCAAGTCCTTATCTTGTAATTGATTTTTGCTAGAAAGCCTCCCTTCAACGTCACCTACTGCCCCAGCCAGCACAGGGCATTAATCCAATTCTGTTTAATTTTTGGGCCAGCGTCGAAGACGGTCAGCCAATATTAAAACAGCATTGGATGAATGCCTCGTGTTTAAACTCCATTATGATACAGAGCATATTTTGCTGTACAGGAGGGTGTGGAAACTACAGTCTGGGAACGGATTTTATCTCATGGTCGTTTGTCACCAACGCAAACTGAAAGAGCAGTCGCTCCAGAAAGAGTTTTAAAAAGAGTGAGTTGCGGGCGCAGAGTGGCTTGTTCAAAGGGGGGGGGGATCTCACAAATCTAGACTATATTGTACAACGATGTGCTCTTTTTGTATTGGCCAAACATGTAGTAACTGACAGCTCGGATGATTGAAACGCAATAATTTCATTATTTACCGGAGATTAATTTGTTAACTTGACAAATCTCAATCTGCATTTCTAGTGGGAAAGCAGTTCGAAAACACTCCAAAGCGTCACACACCGAGGTAGAACTCAATATAATAAAATATGGTCATCTAAATAGGTTCTAGACTCCATGGGTTTGGCTAAAAAATTACATTTTAGTTTCAACAACGAGATAGTTATCGCATATTTTCGGGTTTTTTAAGAGATCGTTCAACAAAATATTATGGCGGCCATCTTGAATTTGTGGTATCAAGAAAAGTACTGATATTATTTCTGATCATCTGGATAACCTCCTTGTACTTTAAAATATAGGTAGAGACACCAAAATCATTGTTTTAACTTCAAAAGTGTGGAATTGGGGTATACCCCTTTATTTTAAAAAATGGCGTTACCTGGTGTTATTTTGAATTGACTACTATGTGGTATTTATGTTGATAAATTCAATATAATAAAATAATGGTGATCTAAATAAGTGCTAGATTCCATAGGTTTGGCCAAAAAATACATTTTAGGTTCAACAACGAGATAGATATCTCAAATTTTCGTGTTTTTTTAAGAGATCGCTTAACATAATCAGAACAATATGGCGGCCATCATGGATTTTTGGTATTGAGAAAAGTGCTGATATTATTTCTGATCCTCTGGATCAACTCTTAGTGCTTTAGAACATAAGTAGAGACACCAAAATATTTTTTTTCTAACTACAAAGGTTAGGAATTAGGGTATACCCCTGTTTTTCCAAAATGACGTTACAATGTGGCGGCCATCTTGAATTTAAAAAATGCACAAGGGGGATTTTTGGGGCATCTTCGGAATTCGTCTGGGGAGATGTCTAGGTATCATTCCTGAAAAAATCTGCTTTCTGCAATTTTATTCCAGGTTCCTGTGTTTTTTTCACTAATGCTCTTGCACTATGTGTAGGAAATCAGGTGAGTCTTCAGGGATTCAAAATAATACTTTGATACAGTATCAGACATTATGGGGGATTAAGTAACTAAAACACTAAAGTAACTAAAACACTAAAGTACGCTCACTAATTACCCCTTAGCCTGCTAATCACGCCAATAGTCGTTTTTAATCGGTTTCATTAGCCGATTAAACTACTGTTGTTGTGAACGAAATGTGGATTTAAGCACCAAGATTTGCTAATGTTTGGTCCCAAATTAAACAAATATGGGTAATTTTCAACCATTTGAGGTTGTGGATCGCGGTAGGAGATACAAGCTCAATGGTTGAAAATTTAAATAAATTACCTTGGCAGGATAAGGGTTAACCCTTAGACCGCTAAACACGAACATAGTCCTTTTTAATCTGTTTTTTTCACCGCTCAAATCATAGTTATTGGGGTTTAAATATGTATTGAACCCTTTAACCGCCGGTGCCGCATATATTCGAGTTTTCATTTTTTATTAGCACATTAAATACCACCTTTTGAATATGCTAAAGATAAAATGTGACATCAACCAGCAAGATTTGAAAAGAGTTGACTTCTATTTTGTCAAATCTGAATAATTTTCACTCACTTGAAGTTATGGATCGCGTCAGCGAGACACAACTTCAAGTGGGTGAAAATTCCAATTGAATAATTTGGCGGTTAAAGGGTTAAACAGCGATATTTGAGAATGTTTGGTGTCAAATTAGGCAAATACGAGTAATTTTCACCCACTTGAAGTTGTGAGTCGCGGTAGCAAGGTGAAACTCCAGGCAGGTGAAAATATCTTATTTATTTAATTTAGAGGTTATAGGGTTAATATATCAAGTCGTCATACATCGCCCTGCAGACATGTTTTGACACTGTGTCAGACGTTGAGGGGCAGTCAGCCTATTTTCGCAAGACCGACCACTTTGACCAAAGCCAGCCTGAGTACTTGTTCTGTCTGCGGCTGCGCACAGGATGTCATCCCCCAAATAAACCAAGTGAATTATGAATTGGCCGTCCTCTAGTGCATTTCTCCCAGGAGACGAGAGTCTGAGCAGAGAGCGAGATGTTGTCGACGAGAGCGCATGCGTCATATAAGTTGTACTGGGGTCATTTAGTATTGTGGGGACTCCGTGACTGAGTGGTAGTGTGTTCCGCCTGATACGACCAGCCCTGGAGACCATTGCCATCTGTTTCAAACCGCCATCCTGTGCATCCTCACTTGGTTCTCTCGTCTAATTAGCACAAAACTGGCCTAAAGCCACATTCATTCATTTTGCCCCAGATAAGTTTTTCAAAATTGTCACATTTATCACTTCGGTATCATTGACACTTGCACCATCCTGGTCGTTTATGATTATATGTTATCACAATTATGATAATTGCGAAGTATTGGTTTCTTCACAAAAAGTATTTTGTTTATCACAGACACATCTGAGAATACTGCTCTGTAACGCCAAATGGCAATATCTGCTTCCTTGTAAAGTAAGCAGATACTTACTTTTTCCTTAGCAGGTCGGTCCAATAACGGTATTAATCAGTAACGCACACAAACATGTAAAGTCCGACATAATGACATACTGCTCTACATAATGTTCTGACCGACCGACCGACCGACCGACCGACCGACCGACCGACCGACCGACCGACCGACCGACCGACCGACCGACCGACCGACCGACCGACCGACCGACCGACCGACCGACCGATCGATCGATCGATCGATCGATCGATCGATCGATCTATGGATTGATTAATTGATTGATTGATTGATTGATTGATTAATTGATTAAATAATTGATTGATTGAATAATTTATTGATTGAATAATTGATTGATTGATTGATTGATTGATTGATTGATTGATTGATTGATTGATTGATTGATTGATTCATTGATTGATTCATTGATTGATTGATTGATTGATTGATTGATTGATTGATTGATTGATTGATTGATTGATTGATTGATTGATTGATTGATTAATTGATTGATTGATTGATTGATTGATTGATTGATTGATTGATTGATTGATTGATTGATTGATTGATTGATTGATTGAATAATTTATTGATTGAATAATTTATTGATTGAATAATTTATTGATTGAATAATTTATTGATTGAATAATTTATTGATTGAAACGTGTGTAGATGTCGCTATTCTCACATACACATATTAAGGAAGGTTGCTAAAAATGTTGAAGTATAGAGCAAAATCTACACACACATTTATGATGTTTTTTTTGTCATAACCAGAACAAAAACATTGTTGGAAATTATCGAAATGGAATTGGACCAGTTATGTCAGCATAATTTCAATGAAGGCCGCGGCTTAACCCTTATCCTTTTAAGTATTTTTTTTAAATTTTCAACCACATCAGGTTTTGTCTCGCTACCGCGATCCACAATCACAAGTGGTTAAAAATTACTCATATTTGTTTAACTTGAGACTAAACATTTACAAATTTACAAATCTTGATGTTTAAACTGTCCTTTTATTCCCAATAATAGTGGTTTAATATCGGGGTTTAAACGGCTAATAAAACGAATTAAAAACGACTATTGTCGTTATTAGCAGGCGAAGGGTTAATATGTTGGCGTATATTTCCACCGTGCAAATCCAACAGGCAGTAACTGCTCACTTTTCAAGTACCGTAGGCAGCTACTGCTTTTTGTATGTGCACTGCAGAGTTATGTCGCGTCACTATTATAGCGTGTAACCCTGGCGTCAAGGTGACTTTGTCTTGTGACGGTGATCCGTCATGATCCAGGTGACAACCCCGTAGACATGTGGTGAGCTTCCGGTGACAAGAAGAGAGCGTAATGAGCGGCCCTTACACCGCGTGACCTTGGTTGCTATGGTAACTCTATTTGCAGCAATGGACTTAGAAAAAGTGTTGTGTTATAATATATAATACGCTACGGTACACCGACCTTCAAAGTAGATGGGTCGTCATGATTCGCTGAGTAAACATTGTGGGCGCACAATGCAATGACCCGCATTCGCAGCATGGTCAACGTCCACAGGAGTGGGGTCCGCCTCAATGTAATTATTATAGTTCGGTGAAGCAGTGAATGAATATATGCTAATGTGAACGCCATATGTTTACCTTTCACCTTTTCTCTCCACTTTGACCATTCATGACACTTAACTGGAGTCCCAGCAAACACGACATGTTAATCCAATGCTGGTTTAAAGTTGGCCCAGCGTCGGAGGTGATGGGCCAGCATTAAACCAACATTGGATTAACGTATCTTACAGGTACTTTACAGGTTCCTTCTCTGAGCGGAGGCTTCAGTCTCTTTACTCAGCTCTAAATTATTGACATAATTATTTTTAAAAAATCCGGTTTCTGGTTTCCAGTTCATGGGGTTTTCCTTGTGCATAAACTTTGTTGGCATATTATTGTGCCAGGCTTTGTCTAGTCGCCTTGCAAAGCACATGTATTTCCTCAGGTTTGTTCTGTGACATTTTTTGAAAAGTTTTAGGATGAAATAGTGGAAGGTAAATATATGGCGTTCACATCAGCATATGTTCATTCACTCCTTGTAAATTTCAGTCCACTTGTCCAGTACGTGCAGTGGCTCCAATACTGTGGACCTTCCTAATATGAAAACAAGTGTCTGTCTGAGAATATATTATTGCTTGTATCTCACAATTTCATCTCTGATGAGTTTTCCCATGCATTTGCGAGGAATACATGTGGGGCTCACTAGCCGATAATTATTTGCTGATTTTGTATCCCTTTTTTAAATTAGCGTGACGTTACCAGTCCTCAGGTAACACAGATGTTTGCTGGTGGCTTTGTGATTTCGTCATGTAGTTTATTGAAGACTGGGATTTTTTTTTATATTTTTAAGGATTTTTTGTACTTTTTCGTGTTTCGTGTTTCGTGTTTTATTTCTGCAAGACCATTCATGCAGGTAGCTTATGGGGCTGTCACACTACGGTGTATGAGCCGGCGCATGCAGACGTGTAAAAAACTGCCTAGCTTGTTAGCTTACGTTTACATACGTTAGGCAAATATTTGCTTAAGAGGCTGTTAACGTGTGAAGAACGCACAGAGCTAGCTAACACAATAAAGTATGGGGGAGGGGTTGTCATATAACTTTGTTTTCACTTAGTTGCTATGCAAAACGGTATCCGGTGACGTCACTGCGTTTCACAGAAAGGGTAGCGTTCTTCCAACTTACCCTTAAATGTGTGTTTAACGTGCATTAAAGTGTTTCAACGTATGGTGCAACACCTCCAACATTGACGCAACACCTATTAGCTGTATATTAAAAGTTACCAACACAATATCTTGTTTTAAATGTAACAACACAATATCTGCAAACATTTAAAGTTTAACTACACAACACATATCTGTTCGTGGCAAACATTAAGGACGTACAATCAATGCTGTTTTATTATTGGTTTAGCACCGTAGATGGTGGGCCAACCTTAAACCAGCATTGGGTTGATATGTTTGTTTGCTGGGTTATCATGGTAATTCGTTGTATATACTTGACCTAGATCATAGCCACACTATTGGTCGAAATTGAAATCGAGGTCAAAATATTTGATAGCACCAGCCCCGATATAGGAGGGATAAACTCCATCAGATTGTCTGTAAATATAATGTTATGAGAAAATTAATTAACTTGTAAGCTATTGGGCTCACGAGAGCCGGTTCTCAGGCCATGCTGATCCCGCCATTGAAGAGAGGCGATCCCGAAGATTAAAACAGGATCAAAAAAGAATTTGTAGCCTTTCTATTTACACAAAAAAGACAGTGGTATACATCAGGATAAGACGGATCGTCGATCAAGCCAGCCCAGTTCATTTTCTGGCTCAATAGCCGCGGCTTCATTAGACGCTGTTTGTGAAAGGCGCGCTAGTTGACGGTGGAGATCGGTCAGCAATAGCCCTGCAAAGCCGGAAGGCAGTAACTGCTCACTTGAAAAGTGAGCAGTTACTGCCTTATGGCTTTGCCCGGCGGGATAAAAAGAGAAAGATGGTCGCGTCAGAGAAATGACAAAGTGTCGACCCGGACAAGACGGATTCGCCGCAAAAACGAGGCGTTCGGCCAAAGTCGGTTTAAGGTTGGCCCACAGTCTGCGACCTTGCGCCATCATGTGACCATAATGTTTGTTGATGTAGCTCTTACAAAAACAGTATAAAAACCACACCCAGGATATGTGTCTGTGAGATTTGCCGATTTCAACGTCTAATAAAAAAAACAGCTCGCTGTAATTGCACAGACACGTAACTCCTGCTTTCGGGAAGAAATTGCTGTCTGGCAGATGTAGGCAAACATATGTTTAAAAAAAAATGGAAACATTTATATAAATAGACTCTACAATAGATACTTAAATTACATGTAAAATGCGATATATTTGTTATTAAATATCTTCATGTCATTATTGTTAGTATTGATATATTTGTGGTTGTGGTTTTTATCTACAGGCTGTTTGTTGTCATGTTTGCTTGTTTGTCTGTCTTTCAGCAGCATTGCTTGCACAGTAATGGGCGGATGTGTATGATACTTTTTTACGGAGGAAAAATTCATTACATTTTAGGGATTACTCGAATTACTATCCGAATCCAGAATCCGGATTACGACCCTGAAGCAGGTTTTTTTCAAGGTTTGTGTCCCGAGCCATGAAACAATCCATCAAATTATGGAGATGATCCGGATTACGATCGGGCCACGGATCCTGATCGCACAGCAGAGGTTTACAGTCTCTGACTGACTGTCTATCGGATCCTGATGGCGCAGCAGAGGTTTACAGTCTCTGACTGACTGTCTATCAGACCCTGATGGCGCAGCAGAGGTTTGCAGTGTCTGACTGACTGTCTATCAGATCCTGATGGCGCAGTGAAGGTTTACAGTCTCTGACTGACCGTCTATCGATCCTGATGGCGCAGCAGAGGTTTACAGTCTCTGACTGACTGTCTATCTGATCCTGATGGCGCAGTGAAGGTTTACAGTCTCTGGCTGACTGTCTATCGGATCCTGATGGCGCAGCAGAGGTTTACATTCTCTGGCTGACTGTCTATCGGATCCTGATGGCGCAACAGAGGTTTACAGTCTCTGACTGACTGTCTATCGGATCCTGATGGCGCAGCGGAGGTTTACAGTCTCTGGCTGACCGTCTATCGATCCTGATGGCGCAGCAGAGGTTTACAGTCTCTGACTGACTGTCTATCAGATCCTGATGGCGCAGTGAAGGTTTACAGTCTCTGGCTGACTGTCTATCGGATCCTGATGGCGCAGCAGAGGTTTACATTCTCTGGCTGACTGTCTATCGGACCCGGATGAAGCAGCAGAGGTTTACAGTCTCTGACTGACTGTCTATCGGATCCTGATGGCGCAGCAGAGGTTTACAGTCTCTGACTGACTGTCTATCGGATCCTGATGGCGCAACAGAGGTTTACAGTCTCTGACTGACTGTCTATCGGATCCTGATGGCGCAGCAGAGGTTTACAGTCTCTGACTGACTGTCTATCGGATCCTGATGGCGCAACAGAGGTTTACAGTCTCTGACTGACTGTCTATCTGATCCTGATGGCGCAGTGAAGGTTTACAGTCTCTGGCTGACTGTCTATCGGATCCTGATGGCGCAGCAGAGGTTTACAGTCTCTGGCTGACTGTCTATCGGATCCTGATGGCGCAACAGAGGTTTACAGTCTCTGGCTGACTGTCTATCGGATCCTGATGGCGCAGCAGAGGTTTACATTCTCTGGCTGACTGTCTATCGGATCCTGATGGCGCAACAGAGGTTTACAGTCTCTGACTGACTGTCTATCTGATCCTGATGGCGCAGTGAAGGTTTACAGTCTCTGGCTGACTGTCTATCGGATCCTGATGGCGCAGCAGAGGTTTACAGTCTCTGCCTGACTGTCTATCGGATCCTGATGGCGCAACAGAGGTTTACAGTCTCTGACTGACTGTCTATCGGATCCTGATGGCGCAGCAGAGGTTTACAGTCTCTGACTGACTGTCTATCGGATCCTGATGGCGCAGCAGAGGTTTACAGTCTCTGACTGACTGTCTATCGGATCCTGATGGCGCAGCAGAGGTTTACAGTCTCTGACTGACTGTCTATCGGATCCTGATGGCGCAGCAGAGGTTTACAGTCTCTGACTCACTGTCTATCGGATCCTGATGGCGCAGTGAAGGTTTACAGTCTCTGACTCACTGTCTATCGGATCCTGATGGCGCAGTGAAGGTTTACAGTCTCTGACTCACTGTCTATCGGACCCGGATGGCGCAGTGAAGGTTTACAGTCTCTGACTGACCGTCTATCAGATCCTGATGGCGCAACAGAGGTTTACAGTCTCTGACTGACCGTCTAGTTGTGCAATGTTATTTTTACGTGTCCAAGAATTAAGGTGCTAGCATCAAGGCTCGTACCTGGACAAGCTTGTATTATCTCATGAAACCTTCGAATTAGCACCGCATACATAATTCGTATCTGTGAAATAAAGCAACAGAACGCATCCTGGTGATAGCTCGTCATTGTTATAAATATATATGACACTTTTAAATATTCACACATGGCTGTGGGGCGTAAAGAGTCGTAGCGGGGCTCAAATGGTAGAGCTTAATTCTTTCAGCGCGGATACCTTTAGACGTCAAAATGTGACGTCTAAAGACGATCCCCGCACTGAAAGAATTTTTAAAATTATAATTGCTGTAGACACATAAAATAAGTATTCAAATGAAGCGGAAAGAGCTAACTAGGACATTTATGATGTCTTCAAATTGAAAAAAAACAAGTTCCTCTGCAAAAATATTTCAGCGCTTGAGGGAGTAAACATTTATTTAGGCCTTGTCCTTTAAGCCCTTCCAATCAAATAGATGGTTTTAAAAACTAGATTGTGATAATAATAGTAACAGTGGACACATATGGTCGATATTGTGTTAACTATTTACCCGTCAGGTCCCTTATTTACATTTCACCCACTTGTGTTGTGCCTTGCTACCGCGATCCACAACTTCAAGTGGAATATATATAGATAAATGTTCACCCAACTTGAAGTTGTGGGTCACGGTAGCGAGACACAACTTCAAATAGATGAAAATTTAAATTATACAAATTAGCGCTTTAAGCGTTAAAATATGGGCATAGGAGCCTATACCTTAGGCCACAACTGACAAGTAGCTCAAGTTTTCTTTAATTTCTCTGTCGATAATATCAACCGATTTTCATGCAATTTTCCTATTATCCCTGAAAAATTTCGTAAAATTATATTCAGTATTTCAAAAGTTAGACTATTTGCCATGTAGTAAATTAAAATAATGACGTCCTTTTTTAAACCCATTAAACTAATTCTAGAATTTTATTACATGTCAAATCGTCTGACGTTTGCAATATTAAATATAATTTTGCGAAAATTACCGACTTACCAACTTTAGGATATGACTTGAAAATTACCTGTGCTAAATTCCAAGGAAATCGGTTCACAATTGACGGAGAAATCGACGAAAAGTGTGCGCTACAGAATTACCAAAATTAATGTGGGCCAGGGTAAAGTCGTCAGCTTATTCTATTATTATTTATTTGACTTTCCAGTTGAAAACATGAGAAAAAATGGTACGATATGATTATCATTTATTGAGTATTTTTTTCCAACATTTTATAAATTTTGGTTGACGGAACAGGTCCATACGACCTCTTCGAGGACTGTCAAAAATATTAGTGAATTAAACTTATATAATAAATTACTTAAACGGGATAATCAGATAATATAAAACCTACTGTTCACCAGGTTTTTTTCGGTTTGAACGTTTTCTCGCGAGGGGTTAATAAGTAGGGTGGGTCCTCAAATTTGACCTCTGACCTTTCCAGACACCATGGTAACTGGGGGCAACGTCTTTCCAGATACCACTGGGTGATATTTTTGTATTCGTACAGCAGCTGAATGGAGCGCTCAGGGAATATAAACAAATCGGACTGATTGTCTTTCTTAGCGCGATGAAACCCTCCCTCTGAGTTTTTCTGCGTACACTGCAGAACCTCTTCTGTTGTGGTTAAGTCCAGGAATTTGACAGCTTCTCGCATGGTGTTTATCAAGTTGTGCTTCAGAGCATCGTACTCTATGACGAAGACCGGTCTGCGACTGATCAGCCAGGAGACAGTTTGCTCCAGCCAGCGTACAGTGTATCCCTCCAGTAGAAACAGCCACCCTGGAACAGAAAAAATAATATTTGAAGTGCATTCCTTATCATTACATAAACAACTTTTTCATCGCTAATCATTACTATGGTCGTTTTTTAACCCTTAGAGCGCAGATTTTTTTATGAAAACCTTGGAGACCAAAGGGTTTTTCATTAATTTAAAATCATCACGACTGTCTTACTTAGCTCTTTCCGATTAATTTGAATACCTATGTTATGGGTCTACGGCCATTAGAAATATTTTTCCTCTTACAGTGCGGGGATCGACTTTAGTCGTCAGAATCTGACTTTTACAGACGTCAGATTCTGACGAATAAAGTCGATTCCGGCGCTTTAAGGGTTATTTTTTTTTATTTTAATTTTGTTTTATTAGCCGATCACTGATAATGGGAATGCAACGAGTGTTTAACCCTTTAACCACCGGTGCCGCATATATTCGGGTTCTCGTTTTTTCTAGCACACCAAGTACCACATTTTAAATATGTTCAAGATAAAATGTGACATCAACCAGCAAGATTTGAAAAGAGTTGTCCTCCATTTTGTAAAATTTGAATAATTTTCACTCACTTCAAGTGGGTTAAAATTCAAATTGAATAATTTGGCGGTTAATAGGTTAAACACTAATATTTGCAAATGTTTGGGCTGAAACTAAACAAATATCAGTATTTTTCAACCACCTAATGTTATGGGTCGCGGTAGCGAGACACAACTTTAAAATGTAATAATATATCGTAGCGTTCCAGGGGTTAATTGATCTTCGCCCTGTGGATCACGCTTTAGCTTGTTAGCGTCTTTAACCCTTACCACGCTGAATCATTTTTGTACAAACCATGGAGACTAAATGGGGTTTTTCAATTTGAAATCGTCATAAATGTCTTAGTTAACTCTTTCCGCTTCATTTGAATACCTATGTTATGGGTCTGCGACCATTAAAAATATTTTAATTCTTTCAGTGCGGGGACCGTCTTTATACGTCAGAATCTGACGTCTACAGACGTCAGACTCTGACGTATAAAGACTATCCCCGCACTGAAAGGGTTAGGCTATTTTCTAACAAAAATCACAACAAATACAACATTGCAAGATATGCTTATTACAGCACAAAATTATTCACAACATAACAATGAAAACATAATGAACCAGACAGTCCTTCAGAGACTGCAAATCTCTGCCAAAATTAATTATCATAATCCGGATACGGTTCGTAATCCAGATCATCTCCAAAACTGGATTGGTCCTTGACAGGCAGACAGACAATCAAACCAAAACGACCAAGAACATAACCTTCCTGCGGAGGTAATGATGGCAAAGTTGTTATTGTACAGTTTGCAAAATATCCAATATCATCTCGAGATAAGAGAACAGTAAAATAAAGCTCTGTTGTGTTTTATGTAATTAACATGTATTAACTTTCTGTGTATTTCTCTGCAGGATATTCTGTGTATTTCAACGAAGTACTTTTTTTAATATTGATTAAAATGTATCCAATGTGCAGGTTGATATCTCAAAGAAAACGCCACCGGTAGGAATAGTTGTCTTAAATTTGTAGCTGCATTATGGGGTCAACAATATCAGCTTCAAATGTATGAAAAAAAGACAAAGAAAAACGCAACGTACACGAAATCCTATCACGACAAAGCACCGCAAAGCATCGCGAAGCATGACTTTGTCTTTTCTTATCCGTTTATTAGAAGATCAAAAATCACTGTTTATGTAAAGGATACTTTTCACCCACTTAAAATAGCGGATTGCGGCAGCAGTTAAATGAGTCTTAAAGATGCATAGAACGAGTTACCCATCTGATCTGATTAGTGTAATATATAGTTATGTATTCAAAATACATGGACAGTTGGGTAATTAGTTAGAATAGAAAAATCCACGTCTCAAATAAAAGGCTTGGCCACTCCAATGCTTGTTTAGTTTATACTGATTCACCAGGTGGCGCTGATCCTTACTCTCTCTGTAAAGGGCGCGATGCTTTCTGGGTATACCTTCATCCTGTTAATCGTTCACAGTGGACCACTACTTTAAAAAAATGTTTGAAGCTGTGAGCAGCGGTAGTGAAAGACAACTTTCAATTAGCAAATTTTAGTTATATAACTTGGCGGGTAGAGTGTTCAAATGGCGGGTAGAGTGTTCAAATCATATATATAGGTCTCAAATTGATAAAATACGATTCACGCGAAGTTGCCAGTCGCGGTAGTGGGCTCGGATTCTAAGTATGTATCTCCTGTCGTCGTCTAAGCTGGAAAAATATTAATTCTTTGAAAATGATAAAAATACACATAGTTTGTCAGAAAATATATAAAATTTTATTTTGATTTTTTTTAAATATTGGTTTTGCATTTAATTTATTATGTTTATAAAAACTAATTTGCCAAATTAAGTACCCAGATGTATAAAGTGTTAAGTAGTTATAAATAATTTATCATCATGCCTGTGAAAACATAGTGGAGCCTTCACCTGTTTATTACCTTCAAGGTAATAAACAGGTGAAGGGCGGTAGTACTAACTTTTATTGTCGAACTCATCTTTCGTCACCGCTTTGGTGTTTCCAGCACTGACACGGTTGAACTCCGCTTTTACTCCTTCAAACGGATCCCGTATAATTAAGACTGCTTTGTCAAATTTGACTTGATGTTTAATGGCTAAGTTTTCTCTTTTGTGAGTCTTGATTGGTATGGCGCTCCCATTATAAAGTCGTTCGTAGGGAAATTCTTCAGAACTCATTTCAGGCTCGTGATACGTAGTGCTAGAGTAGATACCTGTGATAAACAACAAACATATATAATATGCCATTTATTGAAACATCACACGGATTTGGCCCTTGCAGTGCTGGGATCGACTTTAGACGTCAGAATCTGACGTCTATGGATGTCAGATTCTGACGTCCAAAGTCGATCACCGCATGGAAAGATTTAAAATATATAATGACAGTTGACCCACAGCATAGGTATTCAAATGAAGCAGGAAAGAGCTAACTATTTATGATGATTTCAAATTGAAACCCTTTAGTCTCCATGGCTTATACAAAAATATTTCAGCGTTGGGAGTGCATTGTACTCACAGACCATAAACAGATAAAGAACATATTATGTACAAGATCTTGTGGAAACAGCAAATAGTATATCCTCGTCTGAGGAATAAAAGGTTGCATCTTCCTCAGACGACGACATGTATAATTAATTAAAGGAAGTGTCTATTTACCCCGTCACGGGGTGTGCAAGAAGATTGACAACCAATTAAAATCGTTCTTTCAATGCCCTGCTGTCAATGTTTGTTTTTTGGCGCTCATTCACGGAACTGAATAGCCTACACCAGGACCTTATGAAAATGAGCAGGTAAGTTATGCCGCGTGAAAATAAACTTGTACAATGTAAATATAGGCCTATCCCTCACACATGACAACTATTATCGCTTGCAACATTTACAAAAAAAATATGAAAGCTGGAATACTACCAAATATATGTGAATTGACAACTACGCGTATTATCGTCCGTGGCCGCATTTGATTACGACGCCCGATGTGCATTTTACATTGCCTAGTATCTGAGACATTCACCCAAGGTTACTTTATTGTTGGTCCACCGTCTACGACACTGGCCCAACATTAAACCAACATTGGGTAAATAAAGGCCTATAGTCAACTTAATGACGGGAAATGCCGGCCGCAGATCCAGGGCGGGGGAGGGGGGACGGCTCCGGTTTTTTCGCCACATTATTTTAAAAAGCCACCTAAATTGACCTAAATATACAAACAAAAAACTTAAGGGCCGGCCGCCCCCCCCCCCCACGTTTATTTTTTTTCAAATCCTGAAAAAAACCTGGGCTAAATAACAATAAAAGCCTTCTCATAATATAACCCACATAAAAACAAGTGGGTCATAGAGCTATTTCAATCTTCGTCTTCAACGCACATAAAATCACCCGGAATAAATAATTATATCAATCTATATATGTGGCCTACTTATTTAACCCACAACAAAGCATCCAGGTTAAATAACTATTTCCACATCAAACAACCCGGGCTAAATAACAATTCCAACCTTCTAATTTAACCGCATTTAAGAACCCAGACTATATACCTATTCCAACCTTCGTATTTAGCCCACAACAAAGCATCTGGGTTAGAAACGTTTACAGCCTTCATATTTAACCCACAGAAAAGCAGCTGGGTAATATAGAACTAGGCCATCCACAACCTTTATATTTCATCCACACCAAATCCACCAGGCTAGATAACTATCCTAAACTTCTTATTTAGCCCACAGAAAATCACATACTGGGCTATTTAACTATTTGAACCTTCTATTCATCCCAAATAAAAGCAAGTAGGTTTTATAATTTTTCAACCGACATATTTAGCACACAGAAAACATCCCGGCTAAATAACACTACAAACCTTCTTATATAACCCACATAAAACAAGTGGGTTTTAGAGCTATTTCAATCTTCGTCTTCAACCCACATCAAATAACCGGGGATAAATAACTATGTCAACATATGTACTTATTTAACCCACAGCAAAGCATCCAGGCTAAATAACTATTTCCACATCAAACAACCCGGGCTAAATAACAATTCCAACCTTCTTATTTAACCCGCAATTAATATACCTATTTCAACCTTCGTATTTAGCCCACAAAAAAGCATCAGGGTTATAAACGTTTACAACATTCCCATTTAACCCAGGGAAAAGCAGAAAAGACTGTATACCTCCTACTTCTACATTCATAGCTTCCAGCCCACGGAAAATCTATTTCACCCAAATAAAAGCAAGTAGGTTTTATAACTTTTCAACCGACATATTTATTTAGCCCACAGAAAACACCCGGGCTAAACAACAATTGCACCCTTCTTTATGCCTACACGTAATAAAGCACCCAGACATATTTCAACCTTCTTATTTAGCCCACTACAGTGCACCAGGGTTATATAATTTTACAACCTTCTTATTTAACACACAGAAAAACAGCTGGGTTACAGAGCGATTTTCCAATCTTCATATTTAATCCACAACAAATACACCGGGCTAGATAACTGTCCCAACCTTGTTATTTAACCTGCAGAAAATCACCCGGGCTATTAAACTATTTGAACATTCTTTAACCTACAGAAAAACAGCTGGTTATAGAAATATTTTCGTATTTAATCCACACCAAATCCACTGGGTTAAATAACTATTCCAACCTTTCTTAATAAACCACAGAAAAGCAGCAGGGTTATTTCAACATGTCTGAGCAAGGTAATCTAGAGTAGATCTTGTGCAAAATATGCGCTATGAGCGCTAGAACATAAATCGTTGTTGCTACACAGTACACTTACGTAGCAGAATTGCGTTCTCGTAATGATTAAATTGTGCTATAGTGATATTTGTTTTTGTTTTCTTTGTACAGGATAAAGGTACAGCGATACAATTTTTAGATCATTCTCCTGGAGACACGACTGCCCCGTATACACATGATACAGTAGTGTATGAGAGATAAAATTGTAAGTATGCCTATCTACCTAATTTATGTGTTACCCAACAAATATTTAAGTTCTTGTAGTTATCATATTGTAATTTTTTTTATCAAAATATTAAATGCAAATTTCGAATTTGATCACCACGAATAGAACATATTAAAAAAAAATTGTTTCATTGATCCATTCATTATTTTATTTTCAGCGTAACGCCAGTGGTTTCAGAAGAATATATATGGACACTCTATATGAAGACTCAAAGTCACTGGCAATATTTATTTTATCTGTATAAGAAACATAAACAAGATCGACATTATTTTATGTGTGATATGATTTTCTTAATGTTTAAAAATTAATAAATGCAAGTGCAACATTCGTAATTATTATTATCTCATCATTAACTTATATAATATTATTGAATGTGTTCACATGGTCGCAGTGTAACACAAAAGTTATCCACAAAAGGATTACCTACTTCTTGTCTGTACATTATTAAATTATCTAGTAGCTATAACAACCACCATTATATAGTTCCGGTACAGTTGTAAACAAAGCACTAAATTATAATACTTACATTTTAATAATAAACAGGATAGTAGTCCTACCCCCTACACTTTTCACCATCCGATAGAATACTATTATATGTACACAGAAGTAAAATACAGAAAATATGTGCCCCTGAGCCCTTGTTGAAATGATGTGTTTTCCCTATGAGGCGAAAACGAATGCATCTCTGCCAAGCATTTTAATTGACAATCACTAAGAATCATTGCGCTATGACCAAAACCTTTTCATTGCGTACTCAGGCAGGTAAGTGCCTACATACAAAAGTAAGAGTAATACGGACTAGTGGTACTTGGGATTACGCGTTCACAATGTATCTTTGACTTTTTTTTTTTAAATTTCACCATACATTCTATAGTTCCTCAAATATTATTATAACACAATGCTTTTTCAAAACTTTTTGGTAAACCATAATTGGTACCTTGAATAAAGGCGATACTAACTTAATCTAAACAACCGATGATAATAGTGTTCACTTTGCCTTAATCACTTTGTCTTAATACAAGGACAAATTGAACAGATTGTTACTACCCTCAGAAACGCATAGTCGTCACAGACTGGAAGAGGATAAACCATAGGCCTACTCACAAAACAGAATGCGAATAGTATAAATTAATTCACAAATATGTATTTTTTTTGTTTATAGCTAAATGTAATAATGATAACAGTAATTTGAAACATGTATTGCAGTAATATCGTGCGCTCACTATGTGACCTCAGGAATAAGTCTCCGTCATGGAGTGGTATAAAAAATATACTTTAGAACTCAAATCTGATTCAACCCATCAACATTGCTTAGTTAAAAACAAGTCAGACGTTTCACCTAACTGATTAAAAATATTCACACAATGCTGAAATATTTACGTATCAACCATGGGGACCAAAGAGTTGTTTCAATTTGAAATCATCACAAATAGCTTAGTTAGCTCTTTCAGCTTCATTTGAATATCTATGTTATGGGTCTACGGTCATAACAATTCGCTAATTCCTTTCAGTGCGGGAGTCGTTTACGTCAAATGACGGTCCCCGCGCTGAAAGGGTTCAGAATAATTTAGAGAAAGTATCACGGTAAAATATAAGCTCCGAGCGTCCCCACCATAGCGGTATAATGACCAAAACTAGAAGGGACTACCACTAACGTGCTAGTGGGTTTGAACGGGGTCATTGCTTCTGAAGGAGCGCGAGAGCGAGCCAGAGACAGAGTAATAGCCAGAAACAGAGTCAGAGCCAAAGACACACAGAGTCAGAGCAAGAGACAGAGCCAGAGACAGAGCAAGAGCCAGAGACAGAACCAGAGACAGACTGAAACAGAGCCAGAGACAGAGTCAGACAGAGTCATAGCCTGAGACAGAGCCATAGACAGAGACAGACAGAGGCAGAGCCAGAGACAGACAGAACCAGATACAGAGCCAGAGACAGACAGAGCCAGAGACAGAGGCAGAGCCAGAGCCAGAGCCAGAGACAGAGACAGAGACAGGCAGAGACAGAACCAGAGCCAGAGCCATAGACAGAGACAGACAGAGACTGAGACACATATTGAATTTTTACGAGTGAGCGGGGAAGAAACATTTTGCTTTTTTCTAACTTGAAGGCCAGAGTGGGGTTCGAACCCGCGATTTCCAACTTTCCAAGCAGGTAGCTTTAACCACTGCACCAGGGCACCCGCCCTATCGGATCAACAATAATTATTATCGGAAAGTTGTGTTAAATATTTTATACAACGGATATTTGAATTCTGAGCAACATGTATAATTATAATTTGACACAAACATATGTAAGTAATAATGCATTAAAACAATAGCAGAATAATTATCTTCTATATGATATTGATTACAGGCTCTATAAAGGGGCAAATGATCTATTTCTTCGACCCAGTAAACAATTGACCTTAGCCCACTGTTGGATTAATGATGTACCGCTGTCTGCAACACGGGCCCAACGTTAAACCAACATTGTATTGACGTATCGTGTTATCGGGAACACGCTTTTAACCAGAGTATTAAATTGTGTATGCTGTGTACACAAATTGTATGCATTTTGGATGTGGGTAACCATCATTTGTGTGCATGAACGTCGATCAAACTGTAAAACCCATTCTGAAGTTTTGTTAAAGGTATAGTCAACTGTCAAAATACACTGGACAAGGGTGTCCCCTGAATGCAACAGTGGCCCCTGGACATTCCACAATGACATATCACCCCACATCCACAGTTATCAGCCAAGATAATAATACTATAATGCGTTTCATACACATCGCCGCATTATGAACAAGTTCTCAAATCATATAAACTCTATATACTTGAGCGACATCTATGAGGAAATAATTCACTAATTCTCTTATGTGGGCTTAGTGTTGAGACACAAACAGTTGACTCACCGCATATTAACAGTGGGAGCTTTCCCAGCCAACACTGCACACTCACCAAATGTTGGTTTAATGTCGGTCAACGTCGCAGACGATGGTCTAACATTAAAACAACTTTGGGCCAATTTCTCGTTGGAGTAGTATCTTGTAATTAGTTCAGTTGCTGATATTAATATAGTCAAAGTGTACTCTATAGGCTAATGAATACCTATGTTATGGATCGACGACCATTAGAAATATTTTTACTCTTGCAGTGCGTGGATGCAATTCAGACGTTATAATCTGACGTCTACAGAAGTCAGATTCTGACGACTAAAGTTGATCCCCACGCTGTAATGGTTAACCCTCAAATCACAAATTAAATAATTTAATTTTTCACCCAATTGAAGTTGCTTCTCGCGATTTAACATGGTAATAAAATATATTATAAACAATCTAGTCGTAATAGATTATAAACGATCCAGTTGTAATAGATTATAAACGAATCTAGTCGTGCTTAGCGCTTAAAGAGTTAGATATATGGGGACCGGGAGATTAAAGAGTCCCTGATCCATCTACTCAACAAGCAAATAACCCATAGAGCCGACATTGGATTAACGTATTGTGGCTGCCTCCCACAGATAGCGGAATGAGGTTTACCCTTACATCGCTGCGCGCGACTATATTCGTTTTTAATTTGTTTTATTCGCCCATTAACCTTTTCACTACCATACATGACGGAAATTTCCGTCGTCATTCGTCAATGAACGTAACCATAAAATGACACAAATTTTCGTCAAATGTATACTACATTTATGTATTTTTCGTCATTTGAAGCTGGAAATTGCGTCAGCAATTCCAGCTTCAAATGACGAAAAATAGAGCTCCTACACCAGTATATCTGGATCCTGGCATGCACCCCGGCCTGGAAGTCAAAGGGTTAAGGGATCTTATAAAGCTAAAAAAAATTCAAAACTTCCAAAAAAAATTGAAAGTGGGTGGGTGGGTCCAGAGCCATTGTATAGAGAAAATAGAAAATTTGCTTTTTAGAATTTGCAAGGCCCCTTAATCACTGCTATTGGGTATGAAATAAGTGTTTAAACATCAAGATTTGCGAATGTTTCAAATTAAACAAAAATGAGTAATTTCTCCCCACCCGAAGTTGTGGGTCGCTGTAGCGAGACAAAGTTTCAAGTGGGGCTAGGTAGTAGCATTGATTTATCTCGTTTTAGATCTACCCATAAGGTCAAATGGAGGGGGGTCTTTCATAAAGTGAATATCAGTTATCAACAAATCGAGACGACTCAGCTCTTTGAAGGGATAACGGTTCATTGTATGTCTGGAAATAGAGAATAATTCCTAGTATTTATAAGTCGGACCTTAGCTATGTGTTTCTAGTGGATCCCTGATGTTGGCCCCATATTAACAATTGTGAATACAAATTATGCGGAAAAACCATGGGGAATCAAGATAATTAAAAAAGGCATTTTTGCACAGAGTTTGCTGACGCGAAGAACATAAAATAAACCGATTGAAAAATACTAAACACTTTTTTTATGGGAGCGATGGAATTTTTTTTTACTAATGCTGCTCTCACACATAGGCGAATATGCTTGCGAATGTGCTTACGAATGAAAAGATTTGACATCCGCCCAAAATTCACAACACTCACAGAGTATTTGTAAGCGTTTGTAACAAATTCGGAACGTTCGCAAGTCATTCTCCACCTCCTTACGAATATCGGCCAGTTTAGGAAGCGTCTCCTAAATTTCAGCGAATGTTGCGAATACTGTCATTCGCCGTCAATATTCGTAAGCATTCGCAAGCCATTGGTAACGTTGGTAAGGCATTCGGAAGCACTTGCAACGTTCGTAAGGCATTTGCAAGGCGTTTGTAACGTTCGCCGGTTCCCATTCCTTGCGAATGTCTTACCACTGTTAACTTCAAGAAAACAATGAGCCCAGCGTCATATTCACGCCGTATTTATACCGATCACAGCCTCGTCATCAAATATTCGCATTATTCGTAAGAAAATGGCAAGACAATGGCAACGTTGGTAAGACATTCGTATCATTCGTAAGTACGTTTGTAACGTTTTCAAGCCAATTTGTAAGCATTCATAACATTCGCAAGGCAGTCGCAGCATTTATTCTTAAGACCATTTGCACCATTCGCAACGATTGTTAGCAATTCGTAAGGCATTGGCAAGCATTCGCAGTGCATTTACAACATATTCGTAAGGAGAGGTCGAGAGATGACTGAGGTGAAAATATTCGCTTTCTGTTCACAATTTTTTGGGCGAATTCACTGCGAATTTCAAAGATACATATTCACTATATTCGCCAGCATATTCGCTTATGTGTGAAAGCAGCATTATGCAAATTATTCATAAATTATTGGTCTCATGTTAACCCTTGTTCTGCTGGGATCTCGTGTTAACCCTTGTGATGCTGGGACCTCGTGTTAACCATTGTGCTGCTAGGGCCTCGTCTTAACCCTTGTGCTGCTAGGACCTCGTGTTAACCCTTGTGATGCTGGGACCGGATACATACGCTTTCAAGCATGTGCCAAACATTGAAATTGATAAAATATTATTTAGTAGATCTTTACGCTAAATTATTCAGATAATTCACTTTGGGAAATGTCTATTTTTCATAAGTAAATATATTTTTCCTGACTTGGAGCTGGAACTCGCGTTGGCAGAAATAATCGCTTGAACAATAGATCATAGTCGTCGATGATCGGTATACAGTAACCTATTGTTCTAAACTTGTATGTTCCATCGGTTTCATCCATCCATTTACAAAATTCTATTCAACTACAAAAATCATTCCATCTGTTAAGGCTGTTTATTGTTGGTGGAAACAGTCTAGCATTAGGCTGTCATTGCACAATTAATTAATGTGCAGTGCTGTCATAATGTTGACCTCGCGTGCATAGGCCTACAGCACGGTAGAAGACTGTGGTGTGGTTTTCATGTTTTGCCACACACTCCACTGCTTCTGAAACAGATTCTGAAGACTGCAAACTATATTGAATATCAGTGTTCCGTACATTATAATTACCTGACACGTCATCTTATTTAACCCATTAAGTGATTTAATTGAGAAAGTTTCTCTCACTTGAAGCTGTGTCTTCATAACATTTGTATTTCTGTTTTTTTTACAGATTTGTCAAACAGTCATGTTTAAATCTTTCTGTGGATTGAAGACAAAATTCACCTTGAAAACGTATGCCCACTATTGAAATATTAATACAATGTTAAAAATAATATAGTTGTCATCGACACATAGAGGGTTCAATCGTCGAAGACGCAGCCTGACCTTTCCTACAGGCAAGTCGTGGCACAAACATGGGGCGCTGATCCCGTGTTGGTTTGATGCTGGGCCAGCGTCGCAGATTGTAAGCCAACATTAAAAAACATGAGCCGAACCTATTCTGTTTGTTGGTACTACAACCTTAATATCACTTGCCACAAATATAATCTAATTATAACCGTAATCTAAAAACAATTCATGGTCATGGTTAGCGCTTAAAAGGTGAATGAATAACAGTAAATTAATAATTGCTAAATGCCCTTAGTACGATAACTGTGAGGTAATTCAGATGTGTATAATTATGATATAGCGTTTGATATTGTATTGGCACTTGGCAAACGTAGGTAGCCCATAATTTACAAAACTGCACAAAACCTATAAACTAGATGAGAACTGCGGACCGTTTTTCTGTTCCTAGAGGTGCTATGCGGTATTGGGTGGCGGAGGGGGGGGGGGGCGGTGGGGCGTATCGGTTGGTGATGACTGTTTCAATGATGACTGTACATACGAGACACTATGTGACACATAACGATGGTGAAATTATCAATGTTTGTATTCTAAAATGATGAGTAGCAATAACGTATATTAGGGGAGAGTGGGGCATGTCCGCCCCCTGGGGCATGTCCGCCCCACCATGTTTATCCCACTAGGGTGCCACCTGGTGAATATTATTTTAGTGAAGACGATGCACCTACTATAAGACACCATTTTCTGAGGCATGACACACATCCTGGCGTTTCAGTTTTTGCAGAGGTGAATAAAACTTCTTAAGTGCACAATTCGATCTAATATTGACATTTTACTGATACGCAGTGTAGTTGTATAAATCTTTTAGATAGTGATGAACAGTAATTTGCAGTTATAAAGTTGGACTGTTGATAAGTTCCTACCATGTTAGGTTTGAAAGTCGGATCACTAGTGTGGCCGATATTAGAGGCACTAAACAACCATATTAACTGGGGCATAACCGCCAGTGGCGGACATGCCCCATGACGATCATGCCCCAATGGCATTACAGTTAGAATATTATCCAGCCCAAAAAATATGGCTTCACTACTGTGTGGTCGTCTATTTGTACTACTACTAGTCATGGTCAATTTTATTTTGATGGATTCGGTTTACAGGAGTGTTAATTTTGGGCCCTTACCCAGCAAACACAAAACGTTGGCCCAGTGTCGGTTTAATGTTGGGCGACCATCTACATCAGCCCAACATTAACCCGATATTGGGCCGATGTTTCGTGTTTGCTGAGTACAGGTGTAACACCCCAGAATATACCCCCCCCCCCCTTGAAACTATACCCAGGTAGATTCTGGTATCTCCCAGTATTCTGGTATCTACCCCGGGGTAGATTCTAAATTATACCCCGGGGTAGATTTTGTGGCTCTCAGAATCTACCCCTCCCTCCCAGAATATACCCCCCTTTTCGTGATAAGTGTCTTCGAATCCCAGAATCTACCCTCCCTCCCAGAATATACCCCCTTTTCAACCAATTTATATGTGCGACCCTCCCAGAATCTACCCCTCCCTCCCAGAATATACTCCCCTTTTCAACCAATTTATATGTGCGACCCTCCCAGAATCTACCCCTCCCTCCCAGAATATACCCCCTTTTCAACAAATGTATATATGTGACCCTCCCAGAATCTACCTCTCCGTCCCAGAATATACCCCCTTTTTCACCAACTATATGCGACCCTCTCAGAATCTACCCCTCCCAGAATATACCCCCCTTTTCAACAAATGTATATGTGCGACCCTCCCAGAATATACCACTCCCTATCAAAATATACCCCCTTTTGAACAACTATGTGCGACCCTCCCAGAATCTACCCCTCCCTCGTAGAATATACTCCTCCCTTTTCAACAACTATAATATTATGCGACCCTTCCAGAATCGACCCCTCCCTCCAGAATATACCCCTCCATTTTCAGCAAATATAATATTATGTGACCCTCCCAGAATCTACCCATCCCTCCCGGAATATAGCTCCCCCTTTTCAACAAATGTATATATGTGACCCTCCAGAATCTAACCCTCCCTCCCAGATTATACCCCCTTTCAACAAATGTATATTATGTGCGACCCTCCAAGAATATACCTCTCCCTCCCTGAATATACCCCCCTTTTCAACAACTATATGCGACCCTCCCAGAATATACCCTTCCCTCTCAGAATATACCCCCCTTTTCAACATATGTATATGTGCGACCCTCCCAGAATATACCCCTCCCTCCCTCCCAGAATACACCCCCCTTTTCAACAACTAAATGCGACCTTCCCAGAATCTACCCCACTTTCAACAGCTATAATATTATGCGATGCTCCCAGAATCTACCCCTCCCTCCCAGAATATACCCCCCCCCCCCTTTTCAACAACTATTTATAACCCTCCCAGAATCTACCCCTCCCTCCCAGAATATACCCACTTTTCAACAACTATATTATTATACGACGCTCCCAGAATCTATCCCTCCCTCCATCTCTCCCAGAATATACCCCCCCCCCCCTTTCAACAACTATATGCGACACTCACAGAAATTACCCCTCCCTCCGAAAATACCCCCCTTTTTTAGACAACTATATGCCCCATTCTCTCTCAGAATATATCCTTTCTCACCTTTCTACAACTATATGCGATATTCCAAGAATATAGCCCTCAGTCACGGAATATGCCCCATTTTCTAGACGCTTTTGTATTGTGAGAGAATCTACCACTTGCTCCCAGAACTGAAAAATATTCTAGGAGGGAGGGGAAGATTCTGGGGGGGGGGGGGGTCGCATAATCTTGTAGTTGTTGAAAATGGGGGTATATTCTGGGAGGGATGAGTAGATTCTGGGAGGGTCGCATATAGTTATTGAAAAGGGGGGTATATTCTGGGAGGGAGGGGTAGATTGTGGGAGGGTCGCATATAGTTGATATTGAAAATGGGGTACATTCTGGGAGGGAGGGGTAGAATCTGGGAGGGTCGCATATAGTTGTTGAAAAAGGGGGTATATTCTTGGAGGGGGGAGGGGGTAGATTCTGGGAGGGTCGCATAGAGTTGTTGAAAAGGAGGGTGGGGCCTATATTCTGGGACGGAGGGGTAGATTTTGGGAGGGTCGCATATAATTGTTGAAAAGGGGGGTATATTCTGGGAGGAAGGAGTATATTCTGGGAGGGTCGCATATATTTGTTGAAAAGGGGGTATATTCTGGGAGGGAGGGGTAGATTCTGGGAGCCGAATACACTTCACATAATCACAATAATGGGGGGGGGGGTAGATTCAGGGAGCCAACGTAATCTACCCCGGGGGTATAGTTCGGGATCTGCCCCGGGGTAGATGCTGGGGCGCCCACAATATACCCAGGTATAATCTCGGAGGGGGGTATATTTTCAGACTTTACACCGTTAGTGAAAAAAGTGGTGAAAGAGTGGTTGCTGCAATATTAAGCGGTCACTGCAATAATTGCATGTGCAAAATAATAATTGTCCATCACTCCCCCAAAAAATAAAACAAAAACAATCGGAGGAGTGCCCCCAGGCTTTGATTTTAGCCCAAAATGAAATAAATCCAGCATTCAGTTTGGACTGTATCGTAGGACAACTAAATTTTGACTGTTGAAACATTTTTTTTGAAAGCTTCAAGTTCAATTTCGGACACATAGGCCTACTGTTATCCAAAAAATTTGTAAAATGGCTGCCAGGTCAACACATTTCACCACAAATTACCCTTAGGCATAATTATAAACATTAGTTAAATTTAAAAACGATTTGCTTAGATCTTAGACTCAAATGGCCAAAACATGACAGAGGCATAAACGGCGGCAGAGCACTGCGGCGGCAGCAGACATTCAATGCAAAAACAGTAGGCATCCCCTTTCAGAGGAATGCTTAATAATAGACTTTCCCCAGGAATAAAAAAAAACATTGCCACTGTCGAGTAGTCACACTCTGCCTCCCAATTTAATTTAATCAATATTTGAGAGTTAGGTCATAATTGGTGGCGGTTTATCTTTACTGCTGTAGGTGTTAAAGTAATATATGTCTTAGGGTGGCGGACATACCCCACTCTCCCCTACTAGGCCTGGGTTAATTGACACTCAAACAATTAACTTAAAGTCTTATAACCTACATTCCCCATTGGTCTCAGACATAGACCCTTGACCAGTGTTGACGCACCCTTAAAAATATTTGAAAAGTAGTAAATTATACTAGATCGGAATTGTGACTTTTCAAGTAACAATAATATTTGGGCTAGGTTTTACGAGTTTTTGTGGCGGCCATTTTAAATTTTGTTGGGTTATTTTTACTATGACAGATTGATTGGAATTTTGCGTATGAGTTTTTTGGCAGCCATTCTGAACTGGAATTTTAGACTTCAGACTTCGGACTTTAGACTTCAAATTTTAGAAGTCCCCACTGAGCTTTTGCACTTGTAAATAGATATATATTTGTTTGTAAAATGGAATCGCATTCATAGTGCCCAGTACACACATTGACTTGATGTTGTATCACTATCCCAGACGCTAGCCCAAAATTAAAACAACATTGTTTCAACTTTTTGTGTTTGAATAGAATTGCGACTGTTATTTGAAGGTTTCAACTGCCCATACCTAGTACACAATATTGGTTTAATACTGGGCTACTGTCTACGACGCTGGCCCGGAATCTAGAGAGTAAAGGGTGGAGTCAGTCTGGACATAGGGGCACCAGGTTAATCCCTCCTGGCAATGAATGGAGAATCACCCGACGTGTACACTATTGAACCAACATTGGACCCTATCATAGGCCTACTGCCGCCGTGCAATCCATAAGGCAGTATCTGCTCACTTTACAAGTAAGCAGATACTGCCTTTTGAATTTGAAGAGCAGCATAGTACAGTATCTGCTCACTTTACAAGCAAGCAGAAACTCCTTTTTGCCATTCAAGAGTATAATGATCCATGAAATCATGGATAAATCCAGAAGAACATGTTGGATGACTTAAAGTCATAGCACCCCTGACTACTCTGGGAATGTTGTGTCCAAATTTCAAGCTGATTAGATTAAAACTCAGGGAGAAATAACGTCTTACAAAAACGTGCCAAGAATAATAAGTTTAAAGTTCTGTTGAAAACTCAATATGGGCAATATAAATATTAATGTAACATGAGCTCATTCTGCTCTCCGTATGCCCGAAGCTAGGTTAGTGTGAGTTCAGCTATAACAGTGTTGTAACCTTCAGTTTAACGCTAACCTGTATGCCAGAAGCTGGTTTTGGCTTAAAGGGACCCCTTGGGATGAGACATTTTTAATGTTGTCAATTTTGAAAATTGTATTTATTTGAAGCTATTTAGCCTACTGATCTTATCTAAAAATACAAAAAAGTCAAAAAACTATTTTAAAGCACCGAAAAAGAGTGAAATACAGTGTAGTTATATTTCCAGGTCGTATATTGCCATGTAAACAAACAAAGTCAGCAATATACCGCACTTTACAACACATATTCCCACGTCTTGGACGGTAAGATCAGAGCAATCACCGCTAATTAGTGTCTTATAGTCAGGATATAGGGGGATACACCTGCAGCACTGATTGTCTGCCCATCGCTGGGCCGACAGCATCACCATGTGGTCAAATGCTGTAGGAACATTTAACCGTCCTTTAGCAAGTGTTTACAAAACATTTGTTTGGGTTTTAAGCGGATTCATAGAAATGGTGATAATTTTTTTTTTAAATCTAAAAACTCTGAAAAAAATAAATTCATGATCTGGGGTATACACTACTTCATTACAAAACTAATAACGAAAATTGATGTCATCCCAAGGAGCTGCTTTAACACGATGATAAACCGGTGTGTTATGTTGCCAGAAGTTAAACATTTAGCATTAGGTTAA
This sequence comes from Flabesymbios commensalis, assembly GCA_964017125.1. Classification (NCBI taxonomy): domain Eukaryota; kingdom Metazoa; phylum Annelida; class Polychaeta; order Terebellida; family Flabelligeridae; genus Flabesymbios; species Flabesymbios commensalis. The sequence goes on along the minus strand of OZ024909.1, from coordinate 9,237,814 downwards.
GGAAGTTGATGGCAATAGCAACTTGAAATTAAATCCTGAAAATAGCTAAATTATCATAGTTATCCATTGAATACTAATAGACGGCACTCATAATTGTGTGGAGTCATTAGAAAAAAATCAACAATATAACATATTTTTGTTATATTTGATGGAAATGCAAATCAAAATACTTTTTAAGACATTGCAGGTATCAACTTCTTTATTTTCAAATCAGTGATGTACCAAACAAAATTAAACACACATCTATGCATGCCTATCGCAATTAAATACTAATATACCAATCGAATTAATGAAATATGTTCTTATCTCAGATTTTATTGTACATACATATGACAATGAAATATTAGCCTTTACAACGCTAAAATAAATTTCGTATAAAATATGAGATAATAAATGATGACTTAATATATACTTTTTATGACGTACAATAACATCTAACATAATACAAAATGTATTAACCCTTTCAGCACGGGGGCTGTCTGTTGACGTTAAGGCGCCTGATTCTAACGTCTGTAGACGTCAAATTCAGACGTCTATAGACGGTTCACGCGCTAAAAGAACTTAGAAATAAATAAAATTATAATTGCCCTACATCCATAACATAGGTAGCCTACCCAAATGAAGCAGAACGATGTAACCAAGACATTAATCATTTTTTCAATTTGAAATAATCATAAATATTTTCATTAGCTTTTTCATTCTTTCCTCGCGGGGACCGCCTCAGTGGCGGATCCAGAATGTGCAAGAGGAGGAGGCTTAAGCCACATTTTGGCTGAAAAAAAGGGTGTTAGCTTCACTTTATTTCAAAAAAATGCATGAAAATGCAATATTTGTACCAATAAGGGGGGGGGCGTACGCCGGCTACGCCCTATGCTGAATCCGCCACTGCGCCTTTAGACGTCCGACGTTTAGGCCTATATACGTTAGATCAGAAATGCATTATGCATTTCTGGTTAGATTCAGACGTCTACAGACGGTCCCCGTGTAGAAGTATTTAATTCGAAATAAACATATTCAGTGTGTAACAAGCCCCGTCTTTTCATCCCTGAGAGATGAGGTTTACCCAGTGTGCAGTGGGCCCCTCGTCCTAAACTAAGCCTATAAGAGGTTTACCCAGTGTGCAACCAGCTCCTCATCCATCCTAATTACAATGGATAATAATGAGGTTTAGCCAGTGAGAAATGGGCCCCTCACCCCTCCTAATATATGAGGTTTACATAGTGTGCAGTCGGCCCCTCATCCCTGACACTGCCTCAGAGATGATGTTTACAAAAGTGTGCAGTGGGCCCCTCATCCCTGAGAGATGAAGTTTACAAGTGTGCAACCAGCCCCTTTTAAGGATTAGGTCTAGCCAGTGTACAATGAGTCCCCCCCCCCCCTGCCCTGGGAGATGAGATTTACCTTCTGTGTAGTGGGCCCCTCATCTCTTCCGAGATATAAGGCTTACCATCCCTAGCGTAGAGTGTTGAGGTTTACCTAGTGTACAGTGGGCCCATCATCCCGGACTCTGCCTGAGAGATGAAGTTCACCCAATCTGCAACCAGCCCCACCTAAAGCAACTACTTCTCCCTGAGATAAAGCTTACCAGTGTGCAACCAGTCTCTCATCCCTCCTGAGAGATAAGGTTTTTTCAGTGTGCAATATTAACACCGTAATAAAACAATGATCTTTAAAACTTAGATTACTATCAAGGTATTTTGCTAATTTTCTCTCTAACTCCCATTTATCCACCTAGCTTTTCTAGCCTAGATAACGTTAGGCCTAAGTTTCATAAATATCAGCTTTGAAAATTCATCTGTCTAAAATATATTACAATTTGTAGCATTTGCTGGGTCTCGCTACAGAAGAAAATATATCATACACATGTGTGGCACCAGATGGTCAACATGGTTAATATTGGAGCAGTTTCATACTCTAGCCACCAGAAGATTATTATATGAGACATATGATTCTAGGCATCAGAAGGTTAATATAGGAGAAATATGATACTCTAGTTCACAGAGGTTTGAGACACGTGATACAATAGACACCAGATGGTTAAAACACTTGATACTCCAGCCTCCAGACAGTTAAAGCGACACAATCAGGCTAAAATCATAAAAAAATCCTTAATTTTATTTTGGCTTTTTAATATGGCCATAATATGTAAACATGTCCATAGACTAGTATTGCGTATGTTTTTTAAATTTTGTGTTGCGCATTTATCAGCTAAGCGAGAAATAAATAGGCAATTTAATTTCAGACATGCATGTCTAAATTAAGAAATACAGGAATAACTAATAAATGGGGCTTTCCGCACCCTTGCTACGTTGCCACAGCAACTCACAATTTAAAAGACTTTCGCAATTCCAGTCATGGACATGTTCACATATTAAGGAAGTAGGCCTATATTAAGAAGCCAAAATAAACTTATTGATTTTTTGATGATTTTAGCCTGATTGTGTCGGCTTTAATACAGAAGACATGTAATACTCTAGGCAACAGAATTTTAACATTAGATTAATATAATAGTCTAGTCGCAGAAGATTATTATTTGAGACACGTGACATCAGAGACCCCACAGGATTAATACATGTGTTACTCAAGTCCGGAAAGGATTAATAAATAAAACATATGAAACTCTAGGTATGAGAAGGTTAATATAGAAGAAATATGGTAATCTAGTCCACAGATCGGTAATACACGAGACACACGTGATGATATCGACCCTCTGGACCTCAGGGGGTAATACACATCAAACTGTAGCCTATAGAGGGTTGATAAATAACATCTATGAAGCTCTAGGCATGAATAGGTTAAAATAAGATAAACATGATAGTGTAGTCTACAGAGGGTTAAGACATAAGAAACGTGATACTCTAGACCACAGAGGGTTAATACTTGCGATAGTCTAGTCAACAGAGGGTTAATAAATAAGATATGTAATACATCCAGACTACTAGGGTAGTGGTTAGCACCGCTGCCTTTCACGCCAGAGTCCGGGGTTCGGTTCCCGGTCTCGGCGGTTTGAAAGAAACAAAATTGTTTCTTCCCCATCCACGTGTGAAAGATAGTATTGTGGGGAGCCTCCGTGACCGAGAGGTAGCGTGCTCGGCCTCAGACCGCCAGGGCTCGAATTTTGAATCCTGTGTCTGGAGGACAGTGTCATCTCAATCATCTCACCATCCTCAGGATGTTCTCCTGGCCCAGTTTAGCCAAAGGTGGCCTAAAGCCCGATTCATTTCATTTCCAGACATCAAAAGGTGAATATAGAAGAAATATGATAGTATAGTCTACAGAGGGTTAATATTTGAGACACGTGATACTATCGACTCTCCAGACCTCAGAAGGTTAATACACGTAATACTCCAGCCTATAGAGGGTTAATAAATAACATATGTGATGATTTACGCATCAGTAGGTTAAAATAAGATAAACATGATAGTGTAGTCCACAAAGGGTGAATATATTAGAAACGTTGTACTCTAGACCACAGAGGGTTGATACTTGCGATAGTCTAGTCAACAGAGGATTGATAAATAAGAAATATGATACTAGAGTAATATTAGAGAGACGTGATACTATCTACTCTCTGGACCTTAGAGGGGTAATACATGTCAAACTCTAGCCTATAGAAGGTTAATAACTAACATTTATGATGCTTTAGGCATCAGTAGGTTAAAATAAGTTAAATATGATAGTGTACTCTACAGAGGGCTAACACATTAGAAACGTGATACTCTAGACCACAGAGGGTTAATACGTGTGATACTTTAGTCCACAGAGGCTTAATAAATAAGCCATGTGATACTTTAGGCATCAGAAGGTTAACATTGAGAAAATATGGTAGTCTAGTCCACAGAGGGTTAATACATGAGACATGCCATGCTCTAGACCCCAGAGAGTTAATACATGTGATACTCTAGAATGGAGAGTGCTAATACATAAGACATGTGATATTATAGGCATCAGAATGTTAATATAGGGAAAATCTGATAATCTCATCTCTTGGGGATGAGGGGCTCAGCTGTACATTGTGTAAACTTCACCCTGGGAGAGTGAAGGGCTCGCCACACACTGGGTGAACTCACATCTTTCAGCCTAGTTATGGATGAGGGGCCCACTGCACACTGACCAAACCTCATCCCTAGGATGGATGAGGGGCTCGCTGCACACTGGGTAAACCTCATCTCTCAAGAGGGATAAAGGGCCCACTGCACACTGGGTAATCCTCCTCTCCCAAGAGGGATGAAGGGTCCACTGCACATTGGTAAACCTCCTCTCTCTGTGTGAACTCCACCCTGAGAGAGTGAAAGGCTCGCTACACACTGGGTGAACCTTATCTTTCAGGCCCAGTTATGGATGAGGGGCCCACTGCACACTTCCGGCTAAACTTCATCTTCAGGAGGGATGAGGGCTCGCTGCACACTGACTAAACCCTTATCTATCAGAAGGGATGAGGGGCCCACTGCACACTAGGTACACCTCATCTGTTAGGAGGGATGAGGGGCCCACTGCAGACTGGCTAAACCTCATTCTTAGGATGGATGAGGGGCTGGTTGCACACTGGGTAAACCTCATCTTTCAGGGCAAGTTAGGGATGAGGGGCCCACTGCACACTGGGTAAACCTCATCTCTCAGACAATGTTAGGGATGAGGGGCTCACTGGACACTAGGTAAACCTCATCTATCAGGCAGAGTCAGGAATGAGGGGCTCATTGCACAATCGATAAAACTCATCTCTCAGGAGGGATGAGGGGCCCACTGCACACTAGATAAACCTCATCTCTCAGGATAGATGAAGGGCTGGTTGCACACTGGGTAAACCTGATCTCTCAGGCAAAGTTAGGAATGAGAGGCCCACTGCACACTGGGTTATTGGTTCACCTCATCTCTGAGGCAGAGTCAGGGATGAGGGGCCCACTGCACACTGGGTAACCCTCATCTATCAGGCAGAGTGAGGGATGAGGGGCTCACTGCACAATCGATAAACCTCATCTCTCAGGAGGGATGAGGGGCCCACTGCACACTTGGTAAACCCCATCTCTTAAGAAGGATATGGGGCCCACTGCACACTAGGTAAACCCCATTTCTCAGGAGGGATGAGGGGCCCACTGCACACTGGCCAAACCTAATCCTCAGGAGGGATGAGGGGCTCGCTGCGTACTGGCTAAACCCTTATTTCTCAGAAGGGATGAGGGGCCCACTGCACAGTAGGTAAACCTCATCCTTAGGAGGGATGAGGGGCTGGTTGCACACTTGTAAACTTCATCTCACGGGGATGAGGGGCTGGTTGCACACTGGGTAAACTTCGTCTCTCAGGAGGGATGAGGGGTGGTTGCACACTGGATAAACCTCATCTCTCAGGAGGGATGAGGGGCTGGTTGCACACTGGTAAACTTCATCTCTCAGGGATGAGGGGCTGGTTGCACACGAGGTAAACTTCATCTTTCAGGTTCAGTCAGGGATGAGGGGCTACTGCACACTATAGGTACACGTCATCTCTTAGAAGGGATAAGGGGCCCACTGAACACTGGCTAAACCTCATCCTTATGATGGATGAGGGGCTGGTTGCACACTGGGTAAACCTCATTTCTCAGGAGGGATGAGAGGCCCACTGCACAATCGCTAAACCTCATCCTTGGAAGGGATGAAGGGCTCGCTGCACACTGGGCAAACTTCATCTGTCATGGATTAGGTGATACTGGTACAATGAATGCTCCCAACGTCACCTGGCCCCAGAGTGCCAGATGGAACATACTCCACTCATCGATGTAGTTGTTTTTTGAAAATTAGAAATGCGAACATATTTATTGTGCTAGTCAAATGGACCCAGTGGAATGCTTCTTTTGACAACCAATAAGAAACCTCGTTACATCATTCACGGGGTGCCCAAGGACACTTTAATTATCTTGCATACACCACAGCGGGCTGTATAACTCTAATTTTCCTTTATTTCGTCCGCCACGGTGTATCGAAGGCACACAATTAGCGGTTCCACGCCCCGTCACGGGACATGGAAGAGGATTTAACTGTTATTTGCCACGTCACGGGTAATCCAACGCACTTTTCTTGCCTTGTGTTCCCCGTGACGGGGCAAATAGACCCGGCATAATTAAATGTCATATCATGTACTAACCTATGATGTTTACAGTGCTGAGAACAGGGCTCGTATTTTCGCACAAGTTACGTTATATCGCAGGCTTCGAATTGGTCGAGATTGCCATCTCGACCAAACCGAAGCCTACGATATATTGCAACCTGTACGAGAATACGGTTCCTGTTTTTTAGTACTATTCTGGCTACGCCTTACCTGTGACCTGTTGGAAGAGGTGTCTAGCCCAGGTGGTTCCAGAACCTGGTGATGTAGCCAGGGCGACCAGTGGTAACTTTCTCTCTGATAGTTTCACTGGCTGACACGTGGGTCCTGCAGGCTTTACTACACCCGCTGATCGAGCACGACTCTTCCTAGTCTTAGCATTGTCTGACTCCATCACTACATTGGAGTAAGGGTGTATTCCTTGCAGACGAGGCACCATTACTCCCTTAGCCACCGAGTCAGGGTGTATTCTTTGCAAACGATCTACAAATACTTCTTTAGCTTCCGCATTGTTTGGTTCATTCAAGCGAAATCCTAATTCATCACCAGTCATTTTCTTTCCATTGTGATCTATTGTGAACTTATTCTCGAAGAGCTTTCTGTTCAAGTTATTATTTTCTCCTATTATTGCAATTGATCTTTTTGAATTATTTTCGTCATTTTTCCTCCACGTGTTCACACTGTCTTCTATGAGTATGAATAAACACGATAACATATAAATAACCAAGCCGACCAAACAACACCTGACAATGCCATGGCAGGATATCACCTTCTTCTTCTTTAATGGAATGTACAGCATGCTGTATATATTGCCAGATTAGAAACACCTTAAAAGTAACATACCATTATATATATATATATGTATATATCTTATTTCAAAACTTGATTTTGATGTGCTAAAAAAACTACAAAGTAGGGCAATAACCTAGCAAACACAAAACATTTGTATACCATTTATACAGTGTTGAACGACGTTGTATAAATGTTATACAAATGTTTTTTGTTCGCTGGTTCAAGCTACACGCTCTTATATTACTTCCGTTAAAAGCCGTACGGCTTACATGCGGATACTTAAAGGGACCCCTTGGGATGAGACATTTTCAATTGTGTCAATTTTGAAAAATTAATTCATATGAAGCTATATAGCCTACTGAAAAAGAGCACCGAAAAAGAGTGAAATATTTATATTTTCTAATTGGTGTTTTATAGTCAGGACATGGGGGGACACACCTGCAACACTGATTGTCTGCCCAACGCTGGACCGACGGCAGCAACATGTGGCCCAATGCTGTAGGAACATGCAACCGTCCTTTAGCAAATGCTCAGGTATACAAAATGTTTGTTTGGGTTTTAAGCGGATTCATAGAAATGTTGATAAAAATCTAAAAACTGGGAAAAAAATAAAATCATGATCTGGGGGATAAACTACTTCATTACAAAGCTAAAAACGAAAATTGATGTTATCCCAAGGAGCTGCTTAAGCAGCTATTTACTATACATGTAAGAAAATAATGCCTCTTGGCTTACAATACAAGTAACCAAATATTGCCATTTGGCTTTGTCAGTGGAGCACGACATAAGTCCCAATAGACACGTCTCAGTCTAAAACACAATGCGGTTTTCAGGGTTTTCACTATCTCGACAACAATTCTCTGAAAACCCAAATACCTGATACTACAACAAACCCTCATACCCGATACTACAACAAACCCTCATACCCGATACTATAACAAACCCTCATACCCGATACTACAGCAAACCCTCATACCCGATACTACAACAAACCCTCATACCCGATACTACAACAAACCCTCATACCCGATACTATACAACAAACCCTCATACCCGATACTATAACAAACCCTCATACCCGATACTATAACAAACCCTCATACCCCATACTACAACAAACCCTCATACCCGATACTATAACAAACCCTCATACCCGATACTACAACAAACCCTCATACCTCATACTACAACAAACCCTCATAGCCGATACTATACAACAAACCCTCATACCCGATACTATACAACAAACCCTCATACCCCATACTACAACAAACCCTCATACCCGATACTATAACAAACCCTCATACCCGATACTACAACAAACCCTCATACGCGATACTATAACAAACCCTCATACCCGATACTATAACAAACCCTCATACCCCATACTACAACAAACCCTCATACCCGATACTACAACAAACCCTCATACCCGATACTATACAACAAACCCTCATACCCGATACTATAACAAACCCTCATACCCGATACTACAACAAACCCTCATACCTCATACTACAACAAACCCTCATAGCCGATACTATACAACAAACCCTCATACCCGATACTATACAACAAACCCTCATACCCCATACTACAACAAACCCTCATACCCGATACTATAACAAACCCTCATACCCGATACTATAACAAACCCTCATACCCCATACTACAACAAACCCTCATACCCGATACTACAACAAACCTTCATACCTCATACTACAACAAACCCTCATACCCGATACTATACAACAAACCCTCATACCCGATACTATACAACAAACCCTCATACCCCATACTACAACAAACCCTCATACCCGATACTATACAACAAACCCTCATACCCGATACTACAACAAACCCTCATACCCGATACTATAACAAACCCTCATACCCGATACTATAACAAACCCTCATACCCGATACTATAACAAACCCTCATACCCGATACTACAACAAACCCTCATACCCGATACTATAACAAACCCTCATACCCTATACTACAACAAACCCTCATACCCGATACTATAACAAACCCTCATACCCGATACTACAACAAACCCTCATACCTCATACTACAACAAACCCTCATACCCGATACTATACAACAAACCCTCATACCCGATACTATACAACAAACCCTCATACCCCATACTACAACAAACCCTCATACCCGATACTATACAACAAACCCTTATACCCAATACTATAACAAATCCTCATACCCGATACTACAACAAACCCTCATACCCCATACTACAACAAACCCTCATACCCGATACTACAACAAACCCTCATACCCGATACTATACAACAAACCCTCATACCCAATACTACAACAAACCCTTATACCCGATACTATAACAAACCCTCATACCCGATACTATAACAAACCCTCATACCCGATACTATAACAAACCCTCATACCCGATACTATAACAAACCCTCATACCCGATACTATAACAAACCCTCATACCCGATACTACAACAAACCCTCATACCCGATACTACAACAAACCCTCATACCCGATACTACAACAAACCCTCATACCCAATACTACAACAAACCCTCATACCCCATACTACAACAAACCCTCATACCCGATACTATAACAAACCCTCATACCCGATACTACAACAAACCCTCATACCCGATACTACAACAAACCCTCATACCCGATACTACAACAAACCCTTATACCCGATGCTATACAACAAACCCTCATACCCAATACTACAACAAACCCTTATACCCGATACTATAACAAACCCTCATACCCGATACTATAACAAACCCTCATACCCGATACTATAACAAACCCTCATACCCGATACTATAACCAACCCTCATACCCGATACTACAACAAACCCTCATACCCGATACTACAACAAACCCTCATACCTCATACTACAACAAACCCTTATACCCGATACTATAACAAACCCTCATACCCGATACTATAACAAACCCTCATACCCGATACTATGACAAACCCTCATACCCGATACTATAACAAACCCTCATACCCGATACTATAACAAACCCTCATACCCGATACTACAACAAACCCTCATACCCGATACTACAACAAACCCTCATACCCGATACTACAACAAACTCTCATACCCAATACTACAACAAACCCTCATACCCCATACTACAACAAACCCTCATACCCGATACTACAACAAACCCTCATACCCGATACTACAACAAACCCTCATACCCGATACTATACAACAAACCCTCATACCCAATACTACAACAAACCCTCATACCCGATACTATAACAAACCCTCATACCCGATACTACAACAAACCCTCATACCCGATACTACAACAAACCCTCATACCCAATACTATAACAAACCCTCATACCCGATACTATAACAAACCCTCATACCCGATACTATAACAAACCCTCATACCCGATACTACAACAAACCCTCATACCCGATACTACAACAAACCCTCATACCCGATACTATAACAAACCCTCATAACCGATACTATACAACAAACCCTCATACCCAATACTATAACAAACCCTCATACCCGATACTACAACAAATCCTCATACCCGATACTATAACAAACCCTCATACCCGATACTATACAACAAACCCTCATACCCGATACTACAACAAACCCTCATACCCGATACTATACAACAAACCCTCATACCCAATACTATAACAAACCCTCATACCCGATACTACAACAAACCCTCATACCCGATACTATAACAAACCCTCATACCCGATACTATACAACAAACCCTCATACCCGATACTACAACAAACCCTCATACCCGATACTATACAACAAACCCTCATACCCGATACTATACAACAAACCCTCATACCCGATACTACAACAAACCCTCATACCCGATACTACAACAAACCCTCATACCCGATACTACAACAAACCCTCATACCCGATACTATACAACAAACCCTCATACCCAATACTACAACAAACCCTTATACCCGATACTATACAACAAACCCTCATACCCGATACTATAACAAACCCTCATACCCGATACTATAACAAACCCTCATACCCGATACTATAACAAACCCTCATACCCGATACTACAACAAACCCTCATACCCAATACTACAGCAAACCCTTATACCCGATACTATACAACAAACCCTCATACCCAATACTACAACAAACCCTTATACCCGATACTATACAACAAACCCTCATACCCGATACTACAACAAACCCTCATACCCGATACTACAGCAAACCCTCATACCCGATACTACAACAAACCCTCATACCCGATACTATAACAAACCCTCATACCCGATACTACAACAAACCCTCATACCCGATACTATAACAAACCCTCATACCCGATACTACAACAAACCCTCATACCCGATACTACAACAAACCCTCATACCCGATACTATACAACAAAACCTCATACCCGATACTATACAACAAACCCTCATACCCGATACTACAACAAACCCTCATACCCGATACTATAACAAACCCTCATACCCGATACTACAACAAACCCTCATACCCGATACTACAACAAACCCTCATACCCGATACTATACAACAAAACCTCATACCCGATACTATACAACAAACCCTCATACCCGATACTACAACAAACCCTTATACCCGATACTATACAACAAACCCTCATACCCGATACTATAACAAACCCTCATACCCGATACTATAACAAACCCTCATACCCGATACTATAACAAACCCTCATACCCGATACTATGACAAACCCTCATACCCGATACTATAACAAACCCTCATACCCGATACTATAACAAACCCTCATACCCGATACTACAACAAACCCTCATACCCGATACTACAACAAACCCTCATACCCGATACTACAACAAACTCTCATACCCAATACTACAACAAACCCTCATACCCCATACTACAACAAACCCTCATACCCGATACTACAACAAACCCTCATACCCGATACTACAACAAACCCTCATACCCGATACTATACAACAAACCCTCATACCCAATACTACAACAAACCCTCATACCCGATACTATAACAAACCCTCATACCCGATACTACAACAAACCCTCATACCCGATACTACAACAAACCCTCATACCCAATACTATAACAAACCCTCATACCCGATACTATAACAAACCCTCATACCCGATACTATAACAAACCCTCATACCCGATACTACAACAAACCCTCATACCCGATACTACAACAAACCCTCATACCCGATACTATAACAAACCCTCATAACCGATACTATACAACAAACCCTCATACCCAATACTATAACAAACCCTCATACCCGATACTACAACAAATCCTCATACCCGATACTATAACAAACCCTCATACCCGATACTATACAACAAACCCTCATACCCGATACTACAACAAACCCTCATACCCGATACTATACAACAAACCCTCATACCCAATACTATAACAAACCCTCATACCCGATACTACAACAAACCCTCATACCCGATACTATAACAAACCCTCATACCCGATACTATACAACAAACCCTCATACCCGATACTACAACAAACCCTCATACCCGATACTATGCAACAAACCCTCATACCCGATACTATACAACAAACCCTCATACCCGATACTACAACAAACTCTCATACCCGATACTACAACAAACCCTCATACCCGATACTACAACAAACCCTCATACCCGATACTATACAACAAACCCTCATACCCAATACTACAACAAACCCTTATACCCGATACTATACAACAAACCCTCATACCCGATACTATAACAAACCCTCATACCCGATACTATAACAAACCCTCATACCCGATACTATAACAAACCCTCATACCCGATACTACAACAAACCCTCATACCCAATACTACAGCAAACCCTTATACCCGATACTATACAACAAACCCTCATACCCAATACTACAACAAACCCTTATACCCGATACTATACAACAAACCCTCATACCCGATACTACAACAAACCCTCATACCCGATACTACAGCAAACCCTCATACCCGATACTACAACAAACCCTCATACCCGATACTATAACAAACCCTCATACCCGATACTACAACAAACCCTCATACCCGATACTATAACAAACCCTCATACCCGATACTACAACAAACCCTCATACCCGATACTACAACAAACCCTCATACCCGATACTATACAACAAAACCTCATACCCGATACTATACAACAAACCCTCATACCCGATACTACAACAAACCCTCATACCCGATACTATAACAAACCCTCATACCCGATACTACAACAAACCCTCATACCCGATACTACAACAAACCCTCATACCCGATACTATACAACAAAACCTCATACCCGATACTATACAACAAACCCTCATACCCGATACTACAACAAACCCTCATACCCGATACTACAACAAACCCTCATACCCGATACTATCACAAACCCTCATACCCCATACTACAACAAACCCTCATACCCGATACTACAACAAACCCTCATACCCGATACTACAACAAACCCTCATACCCGATACTATAACAAACCCTTATACCCCATACTACAACAAACCCTCATACCCGATACTATAACAAACCCTCATGTTGAGTATATCTCACCTCATGTTCAGCTCAGGTTGAGTATATCTCACCTCATGTTCACACGGACCTTATTACCAACTGTGGGGGCACTGTAAGTCTTTAATTTTTGGGAATTTTTTGTGGTTTAATGATTTCTCTGGCCATACTGGCCGAAAAGTGAAGTAAAGAAGACATTTTACTTACTTACTTAATGGTTTCTCTGTTCATTGTTTATGTCATTCATATTTATGTCTAAATTGGTTTACTTTTTTGATTATAGTATATAGTATTATAGTATATATTATATATTTGTTTTGACAATGACACTGTTTTGTGACTTTCAATTATAATTGCTTTTGTCATCGTTTTGTGTTAATTTATATTGTGTATCGGCGCTGGCGCTGTTTAAGGTTCTTAAGAGTGTATATATATTCAATACGCATCATGTTATCATCAGTCGTTTTTATCTCAATGCCTTAGTGCGGACATACTGTTATCAATTTCGTCTTTTTACCTTATCACTTTTGCTGTTCAAGATATCATATTATTTTAGTCTGAATTGTCATTCAAATGGCCATACTGGGCGAAAAATGACGTAAAAAAGATATTTCACTTACTTACCTCATGTTCACTTTATGTTCACTGTGGTATTTGATGTGTTCTTCTCACAGCATAACGCCGCATATACAAATCGCTTGATAATCATCGTGTCATCCTGCAATATATAATACCAAGGATGTTATACCTCCTTAATAGTACATAGTCACTGGTGCGGTAAATACTATCTGTATACTGCCATGCAAATCCCAAAGCTACATGTAGTAGATGCTTACTTTTCAAGTGAGCAGTTACTTCCTTATGATTTTGCAGAGCAGCATGCATAGGCCTATATAATCTGTTTGATGTCTTACTGTGATTATTTGGGGAATATCCCATATAGTGCAAATATTGAATAGCTAGTTTCAGGGAACTAGTCATTCTGAAGACAGTATATGGTGGGGTTGAGGCTGTCCATTGTAGATAACGAGTAATGTCTAGTCTATTCTAAAAATGAAAAATGTGCAAGCTTATAACACTCACAATGTACGAAGACGTGAAAAACTCCGTGAAAATGAGTGCACATAACAATAATATAGCATAAGTGTAATGACCGAGTGCACATCAAGCATGTTTTTTCTTGTCTGAAATGATTTCCATATCCATTCCGAAATCTCCCAATTCTTTTGAACAATTCCCGAAAGAAGCGACTTTAGACGTCAGAATCTGACGTCTGTAAAAAGTCGATCCCCGCGCTGTGTGTGTTTTTTCTGTTTCTTTCTAGGTTTACGTAAATTATTTAATTAATTACGTATTCGTGCGTATCCCGTTGGTTAGCCAGTGAAAGGGTTAAAGGGGCATTATTATTTTATTTTATTTTGGCTTATTAATATGACCATATGATGTAAACATGTCCATAGACTAGAACTGAAAAAGTTTTTTAAATTCTTGTGCTGCGCACTTGCCAGTTAGGCTAGATATAGAGACGAAATCGCCGTATTTCTTATTTTTGACATGGTTGTCAATAATTAGAAATCAGGAATTTCGTCTCTATATCTAGCCTTAATGGTGAATGCGCAGCACATAAATTAAAAAACTTTTGCAGTTCTAGTCTATGGACATGTTTACATCATATGGTCATATTATTAAGCTAAAATAGAATCACCGATTTTTTTAGACCTGGCCATGTCCCTTTAATAAAGTGCTGGTGTAATGCTTGGCCAGCGGCGCTGAAGGTGGGCCAACACTTAACCAGCATTAGGCCAACGTTTTGCGTTTGTTGGATCGCCATTTCACAGGTTATCGTGTTATAATATATATAATCTATGTAAATGAAATGAATGGGGTTTTAGGCCACCCTTGTACACATCTAGGCTTGACCAGGAGAACCTCATGGAGTTGTTGAGATGAGTGAGATGACACTGCCCTCCAGACACAGGATTCGACATTTGAGCCCTGGTGGGCTGAGTCCGACCACGCTACCTCTCAGTCGCAAGGTTTTTCACAATATTTAATCATTACAAGTGATTTGTCAGAGGGAATTGTTTTTGTTTCTTTGAAACTTGAAGGCCAGGGTGGGGTTCAAACTCGCGATCTCCGACTTTCCAAGAAAGCAGCATTAACAACTGCACCAGGATCTCCGCTTATAATTCATGTAAGTTATACTGGAAGTAATGCTATATACTGCATTTATTCGATGCCAGTATAACTTCCATGAATGGATATACAACAAAGGTACGTCGTCAACCTTCACTGAATTTTGTGTCTGCTATATTTTTGTTGTGTGTACGTTTAATCTCAGTATCCGCGAGTAAATTTAATCCCTGTAGTGAATGAAGCATGGTAACCGTTTAAGCGCTACAATCCCAGCAAACACAAGACGTAGAATAAATGTTGGTTTAGTGTTGGTTCAAAGTCGTAGACGGTGGATTCACGTTAAACCAACATTGATTCAACGCCTTGTGTCTGCTCTGATGGAAATTTTAACCCACTTGAAATTGTGTTCCGCTACCGCGACCCGTCAAGTGAACAAAAAATACTAAGTATATGCCCTACACAATTTGAATGTAAGCGTATGTCAATGTGGCAGAGGCTCATGGCCCAATCAAATTGTATATTTTGAAAGACAAACCAAAATGGTGACGTGATTAACACTTTAAGGGTTAAAATGATGTTAAATAAATTAAAACAACAGATAATAACTGTTTAGTCTCGAGCTTCTAAATGTTTCGTAACAAAAAAACTTCAAATGTACGGTTAGAAATCTCAATGAGGCACCAAAAATTGTTAATTTTTAGCCGGTCTCCTTTTTCAGCGTGATGCGATTTTCATTTATTTGGAGCAGTGCCATAAAGAGAAAAAATAGCGAAGAAAAATTCAACATTAAATCCTAGAGTGCTGCAATATTTATACATAAACCATGGAGATAAAAGTGCATTTTTCCTGCATTTTTTTGTCATAATTATAAATGTTTTTGTCAGTTCCTTCCACTTCACTTGAATACCTATGTTATAGGTCTACGATCATTATAAATTATTTTAGTGCGGTGATTTAGAATTTAGCCGGCAAAATCTGACGTCTAAAGTCGGTTAGCGAAAGGGTTTATGATCTGCAGCAGACACAAGAGATATATTCGAGCAATGTTTGTTTATCAGTGACTATAGTCATTTTAAATCTGGCTTATAAGCAGTTTAAAATACAGCTATCGGGAATGAAATGAGTGTTTAAACACAAATATTTGCTAATGTTTTGTATCAAATTTAACAAATATCAGTAGTTTTCAGTCACTTAAAGTACCGCGGCCCACAACTTCAAACGAATTTAAATTATGTAATTTAGGGGTTTGAGAGTTTATATATAATATTGTATACTACTTATTCATAATCACTAACTCACCCTGAGTCTACTTTACCTCTTATATCTCACCTCATGATTACCTAATGATCACGTCATGTTCACCTCATATTCACCTCAGTTCGAGTATTTTTATTCCAACTGTGGTTTCACATGTTCCTCTTGCACCATAACTCCACATATATGCACCTCGCTTTATGAAGCTCACGCCCTATAGCATGTAATCACTGGTGCGTTACTCGATTATACTACTGTACATAGCACAGCAAACACGAGCTACTCCGCCATTATATAGACCTACATATATTTCAATGTGTTATTCGCCTTGTAAACACGATACATTGGCCCAATGGTGTATCAATGCTAGCCCACCGTCTGCGAATCTTGACCAGCATTGAAATAACAATGTTTCAATGTCGGTTTACAACCCAGTACAGTAACGCATCAATGACATTGTATTTTTGCTATTGTAGCTTTTGGTATGGACACCACGAAAACAGCACTTTGTGTTTGCTAAAAATTAGTTAAATTGTTTGTTGAGCAACAAATATGCTATTTGTCTGAAATTAAAACATGTACCTGACGACAAATTTGTCTAATTTTTTCATAGGATGAGCAGCACTGTCTCTATTAATTTCCATCAGATAAGGATTTCCGTAAGATACAGCTTTTCTAATATTGTTATTGCCACTGCAAAATTGTTGTTTAGGTCGGTATTTAAACGCTAAGTTATCAAGTTATCTTATTTTCATCCACTACAGACGTCAGATTCTGACGTCTACAGACGTCAGATTCTGACGTCTATAGTCGATCCCCGCGCTGTAGGGGTCAACACATAAGGTGAAAGTAATCTGAAATACCTCTTTGCTTTTCAACTGTAGACTATTAATAGATAATCAGGAACTGTGGTCTACAGTCAGAAGTCGATTTAGTCATGATCAAAGCATCAGAAGAGAAAAGGTCTGTAATCACAATGCACCGAGCAAAGCCAATAGGCAGTATCTGTTTACTTTATGAGTAAGCAGATACTGCATTTTCGCTTTGCAGAGCAGAAAACTAGAACGCTATCCCAGCAAATACGGGGGCATTCATTCAAAGCTTTTTCAATGTTGGCACACTGTTTTCGACGCTGGCCCAACATTAAAACAGCATTGGTAGAATACTTGCTGGATAGGTGAGAAAGACTCGAATGAGAAAAAACCGTCAAGGTGTTAAGTAATCAATAGGTTTCTCTGCCTTGGTTGCAGACTGCTGGCGCTGATAAGCCACGTACAAAATCAATGACTCTAGTTGGCGGGTTTTTTTGGCTGGAGCTCAGCCTCATCAACAGAGCTGTCGGGAATGAGTTCTCATTGTCTGCCTCATGATCAACCACAGCGACAGAGCTGTCTGGAATGAGTTCTGATCGTCTGCCTCATGATCAACCTCGTCGACAGAGCTGTCTGGAATGAGTTCTCATCGTCTGCCTCATGATCAGCCTCATGGAGAGAGCTGTCTGGAATGAGTTCTCATCGTCTGCCTCATGATCAGCCTCATCGACAGAGCTGTCTGGAATGAGGTCTCATCATCTGCCTCGTGATCAACCTCATCGACAGAGCTGTCTGGAATGAGTTCTGATCGTCTGCCTCATGATCAACCTCGTCGACAGAGCTGTCTGGAATGAGTTCTCATCGTCTGCCTCATGATCAACCTCATGGGGAGAGCTGTCTGGAATGAGTTCTCATCGTCTGCCTCATGATCAACCTCATGGGGAGAGCTGTCTGGAATGAGTTCTCATCGTCGGCCTCATTATCAACCTCATGTACAGAGCTGTCTGGAATGAGTTCTCATCGTCGGCCTCATTATCAACCTCATGTACAGAGCTGTCTGGAATGAGTTCTCATCGTCTGCCTCGTGATCAGCCTCATCGACAGAGCTGTCTGGAATGAGGTCTATCATCTGCCTCATCTTCAGCCTCATCGACAGAGCAGTCTAGAATGAGGTCTCATCGTCTGCCTCATCTTCAGCCTCATCGACAGAGCTGTCTGGAATGAGGTCTCATCATCTGCCTCATCTTCAGCCTCATCGACAGAGCTGTCTGGAATGAGGTCTCATCGTCTGCCTCATCTTCAGCCTCATCCACAGAGCTGTCTGGAATGAGTTTTCATCGCCTGCCTCATGATCAGCCTCATCGACAAAGCTGTCTGGAATGAGGTCTCATCGCCTGCCTCATGATCAACCTCGTCGACAGACCTGTCTGAAATGAGGTCAACACAATGTTCAAAAGAGCACGCAGAATAAGAAAAGCAGATAAATCTAGTCTTTGAGCTCTTTAAGCTCAATAAGTAAAAAAATATTCAATCACATGATTTCCTAACCACCATAGGCCCACGTAGAACCGTATCAAATAAAATAATATTTTTGGAAGATCGGGTGGGGATTATTTACTTCAGTTTTAGTGACACTTAGTACCAAATTAAAATACAATTAACTTTTACAGCAACGCCATTAATTTTACTTTGTTTACACCCGATAGTCATGTATGATGCAGCAAACCATTTGACATTTGATATATAGCCTAGATAATAATGTTATGGACTGTATCTGAGGACAATGTGAATTCTTGACAGTATTTAGCCAATATACGGATATATTTAAGAATATTGATTATCATATACATCATGCCATCATAATAGATGGCATTACAGGAGTTATTTGAAAACATTCCTTGCTAACTCTTGCTCATAAAAGACTTGACACTATTAAAATCTAAATTGTTGTCGTTTCTTCCAAGAAAGGTGCTAAACCTAACGGCATAGATGTGAGTCTGTTAAATATATGTAGTAAACAAAAGGTGCCAGACACACTTTTAATCTTCCCTTACAATCCTTACAATCTCTGATGAGCTCACCATTATGACACATGATACAATTTTTTGTCAATTATTGCCCTTCACAAATAACCGTTGTCAATACCTAAAATCTTCCACCGATTTAACACAGGAAGCAAGAGAAGAGAGGTTTATCTTGAGCTAGTATAAAATCACAAACTTGAGCCTGTCATGGTGAAAGGCCTAATTGTCTTTCATACATTTACAGGATCATAATTTTCAAAAAATCGGTGAGATAGGTAAATTGACCTGCTGAAAAATATATACAGCGTAATTTAATACTTAGTGAGCGGAAAGTGTCACTAAAATGGAAGAATAGCATACACTTATTTTTTTATTATGTGTGGACTTATCAACATTTTGTTTCACATTTCCTTTAAATGGTTTATCACATGACTATCTGATATTTTTAGTACAGAAACAACAGTAAAAATAGCAAAAAAATTGCCGATTGATTGCCGTTTGAGTAACAATTTGTCTGGACTACTTCATGGACCACCTCTATATTTAATCTTCAACATGCACTCACAAATATAGGCGTAGACCATGCAAATATACTTTACAAATAAATTGATCGTCTGCCTCATGATCAACCTCATGGGGAGAGCTGTCTGGAATGAGTTCTCATCGTCTGCCTCATGATCAACCTCATGGGGAGAGCTGTCTGGAATGAGTTCTCATCGTCGGCCTCATTATCAACCTCATGTACAGAGCTGTCTGGAATGAGTTCTCATCGTCTGCCTCGTGATCAGCCTCATCGACAGAGCTGTCAGGAATGAGGTCTATCATCTGCCTCATCTTCAGCCTCATCGACAGAGCAGTCTAGAATGAGGTCTCATCATCTGCCTCATCTTCAGCCTCATCGACAGAGCAGTCTAGAATGAGGTCTCATCGTCTGCCTCATCTTCAGCCTCATCGACAGAGCTGTCTGGAATGAGGTCTCATCATCTGCCTCATCTTCAGCCTCATCGACAGAGCTGTCTGGAATGAGGTCTCATCGTCTGCCTCATCTTCAGCCTCATCCACAGAGCTGTCTGGAATGAGTTTTCATCGCCTGCCTCATGATCAGCCTCATCGACAAAGCTGTCTGGAATGAGGTCTCATCGCCTGCCTCATGATCAACCTCGTCGACAGACCTGTCTGAAATGAGGTCAACACAATGTTCAAAAGAGCACGCAGAATAAGAAAAGCAGATAAATCTAGTCTTTGAGCTCTTTAAGCTCAATAAGTAAAAAAATATTCAATCACATGATTTCCTAACCACCGTAGGCCCACGTAGAACCGTATCAAATAAAATAATATTTTTGGAAGATCGGGTGGGGATTATTTACTTCAGTTTTAGTGACACTTAGTACCAAATTAAAATACAATTAACTTTTACAGCAACGCCATTAATTTTACTTTGTTTACACCCGATAGTCATGTATGATGCAGCAAACCATTTGACATTTGATATATAGCCTAGATAATAATGTTATGGACTGTATCTGAGGACAATGTGAATTCTTGACAGTATTTAGCCAATATACGGATATATTTAAGAATATTGATTATCATATACATCATGCCATCATAATAGATGGCATTACAGGAGTTATTTGAAAACATTCCTTGCTAACTCTTGCTCATAAAAGACTTGACACTATTAAAATCTAAATTGTTGTCGTTTCTTCCAAGAAAGGTGCTAAACCTAACGGCATAGATGTGAGTCTGTTAAATATATGTAGTAAACAAAAGGTGCCAGACACACTTTTAATCTTCCCTTACAATCCTTACAATCTCTGATGAGCTCACCATTATGACACATGATACAATTTTTTGTCAATTATTGCCCTTCACAAATAACCGTTGTCAATACCTAAAATCTTCCACCGATTTAACACAGGAAGCAAGAGAAGAGAGGTTTATCTTGAGCTAGTATAAAATCACAAACTTGAGCCTGTCATGGTGAAAGGCCTAATTGTCTTTCATACATTTACAGGATCATAATTTTCAAAAAATCGGTGAGATAGGTAAATTGACCTGCTGAAAAATATATACAGCGTAATTTAATACTTAGTGAGCGGAAAGTGTCACTAAAATGGAAGAATAGCATACACTTATTTTTTTATTATGTGTGGACTTATCAACATTTTGTTTCACATTTCCTTTAAATGGTTTATCACATGACTATCTGATATTTTTAGTACAGAAACAACAGTAAAAATAGCAAAAAAATTGCCGATTGATTGCCGTTTGAGTAACAATTTGTCTGGACTACTTCATGGACCACCTCTATATTTAATCTTCAACATGCACTCACAAATATAGGCGTAGACCATGCAAATATACTTTACAAATAAATTGATCGTCTGCCTCATGATCAACCTCATGGGGAGAGCTGTCTGGAATGAGTTCTCATCGTCTGCCTCATGATCAACCTCATGGGGAGAGCTGTCTGGAATGAGTTCTCATCGTCGGCCTCATTATCAACCTCATGTACAGAGCTGTCTGGAATGAGTTCTCATCGTCTGCCTCGTGATCAGCCTCATCGACAGAGCTGTCTGGAATGAGGTCTATCATCTGCCTCATCTTCAGCCTCATCGACAGAGCAGTCTAGAATGAGGTCTCATCATCTGCCTCATCTTCAGCCTCATCGACAGAGCAGTCTAGAATGAGGTCTCATCGTCTGCCTCATCTTCAGCCTCATCGACAGAGCTGTCTGGAATGAGGTCTCATCATCTGCCTCATCTTCAGCCTCATCGACAGAGCTGTCTGGAATGAGGTCTCATCGTCTGCCTCATCTTCAGCCTCATCCACAGAGCTGTCTGGAATGAGTTTTCATCGCCTGCCTCATGATCAGCCTCATCGACAAAGCTGTCTGGAATGAGGTCTCATCGCCTGCCTCATGATCAACCTCGTCGACAGACCTGTCTGAAATGAGGTCAACACAATGTTCAAAAGAGCACGCAGAATAAGAAAAGCAGATAAATCTAGTCTTTGAGCTCTTTAAGCTCAATAAGTAAAAAAATATTCAATCACATGATTTCCTAACCACCGTAGGCCCACGTAGAACCGTATCAAATAAAATAATATTTTTGGAAGATCGGGTGGGGATTATTTACTTCAGTTTTAGTGACACTTAGTACCAAATTAAAATACAATTAACTTTTACAGCAACGCCATTAATTTTACTTTGTTTACACCCGATAGTCATGTATGATGCAGCAAACCATTTGACATTTGATATATAGCCTAGATAATAATGTTATGGACTGTATCTGAGGACAATGTGAATTCTTGACAGTATTTAGCCAATATACGGATATATTTAAGAATATTGATTATCATATACATCATGCCATCATAATAGATGGCATTACAGGAGTTATTTGAAAACATTCCTTGCTAACTCTTGCTCATAAAAGACTTGACACTATTAAAATCTAAATTGTTGTCGTTTCTTCCAAGAAAGGTGCTAAACCTAACGGCATAGATGTGAGTCTGTTAAATATATGTAGTAAACAAAAGGTGCCAGACACACTTTTAATCTTCCCTTACAATCCTTACAATCTCTGATGAGCTCACCATTATGACACATGATACAATTTTTTGTCAATTATTGCCCTTCACAAATAACCGTTGTCAATACCTAAAATCTTCCACCGATTTAACACAGGAAGCAAGAGAAGAGAGGTTTATCTTGAGCTAGTATAAAATCACAAACTTGAGCCTGTCATGGTGAAAGGCCTAATTGTCTTTCATACATTTACAGGATCATAATTTTCAAAAAATCGGTGAGATAGGTAAATTGACCTGCTGAAAAATATATACAGCGTAATTTAATACTTAGTGAGCGGAAAGTGTCACTAAAATGGAAGAATAGCATACACTTATTTTTTTATTATGTGTGGACTTATCAACATTTTGTTTCACATTTCCTTTAAATGGTTTATCACATGACTATCTGATATTTTTAGTACAGAAACAACAGTAAAAATAGCAAAAAAATTGCCGATTGATTGCCGTTTGAGTAACAATTTGTCTGGACTACTTCATGGACCACCTCTATATTTAATCTTCAACATGCACTCACAAATATAGGCGTAGACCATGCAAATATACTTTACAAATAGACTGCACCAAAAAGACGACCAAAGCACTCTTCCATAATGAATCCTGCAATATTATCCCACTCTCCCAATAAAATTATCTTTCAGCTACAAAAAACTGTAACACTAAAAGCGCCAAATTAAATAAAACTACACCATTTTACTTCAAGTTATCTCGCTATTACGACCCTGTTAAATTGGATAATCATTGCTTACGCATATCTACAATTTGAATAAAAACGTTTGACAATCTAGCTAATTAAACCCTTTCACTTTTTCAACAGAGTGCATGAAAATAAATCTGATTTGTAAAGGAAGGTAAACGATTCAAAAATCTCGCTGATTGATGGCACGTTTGAACTTAAATATATTTACATGCTGATATGCAAGGTACTAATAAACCGGTGGTTAAAGAGTTAACGCACACTCCACCCTCATTTTTCAAAGTTCCATAACAATAGAGTCGTGTAAAGCCAAATGGCAATATATTTTTACTTTACAAGCAAGGAGATACTGTATTTTGGCGTTGTAAAGCAGAATAGACATGGTAGACTCGTAGATCTGAATATGCCCCGCACTGCGGCCCCTGGTACATTCAGATCTGGTCATCTAATGAATTTCGCTCTTTCTCCTTGACAGAACCTACAGTTTCTCGCTCCATCTCTGTGACTTATTTTCTATAGGTAAAGCGGCGACGTGTGCCTGGATTGTTGTTCATTACATCTGGGAGAGGAGCACTCTGTCTCCGCCTGCCCGCCGTCTACGTATAATGTCCATATATCATCCTTGGACATATGTGATCCATCATGGACAGCGTGAACACTACACAACCAGACACAGCTCTGATTTCCCCATTGTCACCACTGGGCACCTCGGCCCGAACACCTCCCAGCAAACACGACAAGTTGACCCAGTGGGCCAACAGTGGGCCAACATTAAAACAACATCAGGTCAACGTGTCCTGTCTGCTGAGTAACCCTCTAGCGGCCGGTTCCGATCATATACTCGCTTTTAAACCGTTTTATCAGCTGATTAAATCACAGTCATAGGGAATGAAATGAGTGTTTAAATATCAAGAATTGCAAATGGTTGGGGTCAAATTAACTAAATGTCTGTAATTTTCTGAAAATTCAAATTATTTAATTTAGCAGGATAAGGGTCAGCCCTATTTTTATTACCTCATTAAGTACCATATTTCAAACACGGTAAAGATAAAACGTGACATTAATCACACAGCAAGATTTGACAACAGTTGACCTCCCTCCTGTCAAATCTGAATACTTTTAACTCACTTGAAGCTGTGGATCGCGTCAACGAGACACAACTTCAAGTGAGTGAAAATACCAATTGGATAATTTAGCGATTAAAGGGTAAACCCTTCAGCCCTTGACTTTTTTCTTTAGATCAGCAAATATTTCTGACAACGAGTACAATATTTGTATCATGGATTGTTCTGTTGGTAGGCCTACCTGCTCAGCTTGGCTTAGGCTACGTTGTATGCACAACTGAGCCGACCAGTAGATTAAAAAAAATGAAGCAGCAAATATTTCTGATTTTACATTGCACTTACTTTTTCTGAAAATTACGACTCCAACGAGTTCCAGATGGGATCTTTTTGCTCAACTGAGCTTTGGATGCAACGATTCAGAAGCAAATTCGTTATTTTCGTCACACCAAAAAAAAATAAAGATTTAAAATGGCATAAACTTACTCTACAATGAATGTTAAAAGTTATAGTCAGCCACTTGTACTTAAGTTATGAAAGACTTTCGACTAATACATATGCATTATAATATTATTCTACATAAATATATATATATAAATAAATAATACTGATATATGTACAACAACATTGTCCTATACACCTTGTTTTGAAGTGAATGAATGAGATATACACATTTTATTAAAAATTATTTTGCACATATTTTTTTGTAAATATACAAATTTCTTCGATGGATTATAATTTCAAATTAAATATTTTAAATTTTTACTCACTTGAATTTGTGTCTCAACTTCAGGTGGGTGAAAATTACTCATTATTTGTTTAATAAGAGGCTTGACATTTATAAATCTTGATGTTTAAACGCTCAGATTATTACAAATAACACTGATTTGATCGACTAATAAAACCGATTTAAATCGACTATTGTCGCGCTTAGTGGTTTAATGGTTAAAGAAACTATTGTATTGAATCAGAGATAATTGTCTCGAATAAATGAATGAATACTTGAATGGGCTCTTGGGTCCCCTTTGTGCACATATAGGCTAAACTGTGCCGGGAAAACATCCTGAGCATGGTGAGATAAAATGAGATGACACTGCCCTCCAGACACAGGCTCTCCACAATACTGAATCAATACGAGTGAGCAGGGAAGAAACATATTTTTCTTTGAAACCTGAATCTAAGAGTTGGGGACGAGCCCGCGATTCCAACTTTTGCAAACATTTGCAAATTCGAAGTTTAACCTTTTGTTCCCAAGCTTTGTTTTCATGATTT
The DNA here is from genome assembly GCA_964017125.1 of Flabesymbios commensalis. Taxonomy (NCBI): domain Eukaryota; kingdom Metazoa; phylum Annelida; class Polychaeta; order Terebellida; family Flabelligeridae; genus Flabesymbios; species Flabesymbios commensalis. The sequence continues at coordinate 9,211,480 of OZ024909.1, read as the reverse complement.
TAAAACAAAATGCCATATGTCGCCGATGTGGTCCAGCCAAGACTACACCCACGCCACGGAAAGGAAGGCTGTATTGCTTGCCACAACAACTCGATGTTTGAAGAGCCTATGTCCTTCAAGGACAGTCCTTGTTGTAGTGATTACAAAAATCAGGTCAAGGTTTTTAATGAAATTAAATTTCATTCTTAGTTCTCTTTTAACTGGTAGATGCACAACCCAGAATTTAACAGACTTATGCAATTCTAGTCTATGGATATCTTTAAAACTTACAAACATATCAAGGAGATAAAATAAAAATGTCGATTTGTGGCCTGATTGAGTCGAGTTTACAGAGAATCTACCAATAAATATTTTATTTAGGTTATTTCTATTTCTAGTAACCTTTTAAGACCTCACGATGCATTAAAGGATCATTATACACCATTGAAAACATACTTGATTTTTTCACAGCCAAGGTTTTTAGAAGGCAAATTTCGATGAAATTGTTCTACGAATACATAATAATTTTCTTTAATTTATCACCCACATCAATTCATCTTCATTCACTACAAGTCGAGAATTGCGACAGCAATTCACGGCTTGTGGTAGATGGAGATGACAATGGTAAATTCAGGCTTGAAAGGGTTGATGCTTGAAACGGTACATATACGGTTCCAACAGCAAAAGGGTGAATTGAATAAAAAGGGGTTAGAATAGAATAGAATATTTGTTTATTTTCATAAAAAAAACAGGGTTGAGTTACATAACTGTTTTCTTGTACAACACGATTATGAAAATCAGGTGAAGACAGAAGCACCATGCTTATCTAGGTCATCACCTGTTGAGTACAGTGTAGACGACCTACATACTTGAAATATATACATGATCTTCAAGAAAACAAAACTAGATTTGGTCTATTTCAATTATCATTAAAATTGGACATTTTACACATAAAAACACACACAATGAACTACACACAAATTGCACTTGATAATGACTACATTAAATATAAAAAACAAACGTTTACTTGTTAGTTTAGAAATCTGGTAAGGACATTTCGTTATTTATAGAAAGACAAAAAACACGTATATCGTGACAATATGCTCCAAAAGAAAATGAAATGAAATGAATCGGGCTTTAGGCCACCTTTGTGCACATGTAGGCTAAACCGGGCCAGGAGAACCTCCTGAGGATGGTGAGATGATTGAGATGACACTGTCCTCCAGACACAGGATTCGAAATTCGAGCCCTGGCGGTCTGAGGCCGAGCACGCTACCTCTCGGTCACGGAGGCTCCCCACAATACTGACTTTCACACGTGGATGGGGAAGAAACATTTTTTGTTTCTTTGAAACCGCCGAGACCGGGAACCGAACCCCGAACTCTGGCGTGAAAGGCAGCGGTGCTAACCACTACCCTAGGGCCCCCGCCCTGCTCCAAAAGAATGGCTTGATCCTGGCTACCGTTATCATGATATGGAGAGGGGAAGCAAAATCCAAAAAATCGTGTTTTAGAATTAGCATGGCGCTAGGTATATAACTATGCATATAGTAGCATACGTTTTTAAAATTCGTCGCAAAAGAAGGTGAGCATGACCCCAAATATTCTCTACTGGCAAATTTTAAAGGGGCAGCCAAAATGATCATCAAAATGAAGATTGTTAGCTCCTGTTGGCAACATAACATAATGTAGCAATGCCGCTTTTTATATTTGTTTTTTTAAGGTCAAAAGCTCTGTTCAAGATCATGTCAAGAATATCCGAACCCCACCACTTGTATCAATTAAGTGTGTTTGGAATCGAGATTCAATAACTATTAATGTCACGTTGTGTTTTTATAAACTGCAAGTATTTCTAGTTAGCTGGCAGCCCAGGTTTAGATTGATAGAAAATGTAGCTCTTTCAGAATATATCGAATGTTGATGCTAGGCGACCGTCCGGATCAAAATGTCATCATTATATTCTGAGGATGTGACCGGCATCCCCGACGGTTCCACAATAGCGAGTCTAACAGACGCAAGACTTCGACGTATTGTTGGTTTAACGGTGGGCCACCGGCTACGACGCTGGGCCACCATCAAACCAACAATGGTTCAACGCCTCGCAGGAATTTTCCGTGTAGGGATTCGTGATCCCGACGCTAACTCTTTCAGCGCGGAGACCGACTTTAGACGTCAGATTCTGACGTAGAAAGTCGGTTCCGCACTGAAAGAGTAAAATATTTATAATGACTGTAGACCCATAACTTAGCTATTCAAATGAAGCGGAGAGAGGTTAGTGAGCCATTTATGATGATTTCAAATAGAAAAAAAACTTTGGTTTCCATAGTTTATACAAAAATATTTCAGCGCTTTAAGGAGTAGCCGATAAGGCGTCAACGCCTCCTATGCGTTGTGTGTGTATCTATGATCCCGGGCGGCTCCATAATGGGGACGTACCTCTTACAACGCTGAAATATTTTTTGTAAAAAACATAGAGATCAAAGTTTTTTTCAATTTGAAAGCTTCATAAATGTCTTAGTTAGCTGTTTGCGCTTCATTTGAATACCTATGTCATGGGTCTATGACCTTTATAAATATTGTTAGGCCTACTCTTGCGTGCGGGGATCGACGTTAGACGTCAGATTCTGACGTCTACAGACGTCAGCTTCTGACGTGTAGAGTCGATTCCGGCGCTGTATGGTTTAAACAATGAGGTCTGGATATCCAGACTTGGATCAAAACAAGTGATTTCCTCACTTAGCAGTTGATCATGTCCGACCAAATAAGCTCATTTCCCTGGACGGCCGTGCGGGGCGAAAAACGGCGGGAAAACGGTGACGAATGACGGACGAGCCGCACAGGTCACGTGGTCAACTGAATATCCATGGCAACGGACCGTATCTCTAGCTGTATTAACCTTTGACCTTCCTCTGACAGAAGCTTTAGATCGTCGAATATTGTGCCGTGCAAAGCTAAACGCGGTAACTGGTTACGTTTCATGTAAGCAGGTACTACACTTTTACTTCGCAGGGCAGTATTTATATGATCACGGCTTTGAGGTAGGGAATGAATCAATGGGGGTTTTCGGCCACCTTTGTGCACATATAGGCTAATTTGGACCAGGAGAACATCCTGAGGATAGTGAGCTTAGTGAGATGACACTGCCCTCCAGACATAATATTCGAAATTCGAACCCTGGTGGTCTGATGCCAAGCTATCTACTTTCCGGTCACAAAAGATCCCACAATATTGAATCTTTACGAGTTAGCAGGGAAGAAACATTTTTGTTTCTTTAAAAATTTGCATGCCAGATATATATATGGTTACGGTTTTAAAGTAAGGAGTCCGACTATTTGTTAATTCACAAAACTCGATCAAATAACAACGTAAATACTAGCAGTATGACAGCCTACTTATTAAGGCGTAAATAGTGATATTATGATATTTTGAAGTGTTTTTAATTCATCACTATAAACGGATAAATTATTCTACATGAATTGCAATTTACACATTTACATTAAACGAGAGTGCATTTGCATCTAATATAGCTGTAACTGTGTTTCATACTGCTGTCCAAGCACCACAATAATACGATTCATATTATAGCTTCCAATGTGATCGTTTAGTTATAAACATTAAAGGTGGCTGAGAGACTCCGCACATAACTATAATTATAATATTTCTGTTTAGATTTCATGTGCAACTGACTATTATCGAAATAAACTCAAACTTGTCTACCTTATTAGTAATCTACAGAGAATGTCATATACATATACGTGTATGCGGAATATAAACTGTGAGTATTAGAAAATTCCAGTTGAGTTGATATATTTTAGCATACAATGTACCAACAGTGTACCAACAAAAGGCCTAATATCACAACAATACTGGCATGTTTCTCCAGTATTGTCGCAAAATTGCCAGGATTGTCACTGCAACACTAACATTATTATTGCCAGTATTGTTTCGTAATAATCAGGTGTCATACTGGTCCAAATCAGACCAACACTTACCCTTATAACGCCGACATATTGATGTATAACCCATGGAAACCTAAGGGTTTTTTCAATTTGAAATCATCATATATGTGTCTTAGTTAGATTTTTCTGCTTCAGTTCAATACATATGTTATGGCTCTAAGGCCATTATATATATATATACTCTTTCAGTGGCGGGACTGACTTCAGTCGTCAGAATCTGACTTCTGTAACGGAGAGAACGACTTTAAACGGCAAAATATGACGTCTACAGACGTCAGATTCTGACGTCTGTAGACGGTTCCCGCGCTGAAACATTGGGACAATGTCTCGTGGTGTAAATACAGAACACAGTGCCTTACCTGATTACTGAAAAATGTTGTTGACTTTGAGTATAACCTACATTCATCAGATGCGGGAACCTGTCCGGAAATATGGATCCTTGTTAATAACCCCCCTCTCCCGGATCGGCTGTGAATGACCCCCCGGATAGGCGGGGATATGATTGTCATTGTGTGACCCGCCACTATCAACATGTGACAGCCAGTCATTTCGACCATTATGGCGTAGCTGACACTTGCCATTTTTGTCAATGTAATCTGATATTGCGGAGTCTCGGATGTCACGAATGAGGCGTACGGCTCTGATCCAACAGGGCGCTGTGATTTGCTGTGGTGTGTTCTGCACTTCAAAGACAAAATAAAATAAGTACATACTGTCAATTGGCTTAGCAAGGCAGTGTTGTACTGTTGTGTTATGTTGTGTTGTTCTGTCCTATGTCGTGTTGTGTTTTGTTGTGTTGTGTTATGTCTTGCTGTGCTGTGTTGTGTTCTGTTGTGTTGCGTTGTGTCGTGTTGTGTTGTGTTGTGTTGTGTTGTGCTGCGTTATGTTGTGTTTTGCTGCGTTGCATCGTGTTGTGTTGTGTGGTGTGGTGTCGATTTATGTTGTGTTGTGCTGCGTTGTGTTGTGGTTTGTTTTGTTTTGTTGTGTTGCTGTGTGTTGTGTTGCGTTGTGTTGTGTTGTGCTGTGTTGTGTTCTGTCGTGTTGCGTTGTTGTTGATTTGTGTTGCGTTGTGTTTTGTTTTGTTTTGTTCTGTTGTGTTGTTGTGTGCTGTGTTGTGTTGTGTTGTGTTCTGTCGTGTTGCGTTGTGTTGTGTCTTGTCGTGTCGTGTTGTGTTTTGTTCTGTTCTGTTTTGTTTTGTTTTGTTGTGTTGTTGTGTGTTGTGTTGTGTTGTGTTGTGTTGTGCTGTGTTGTGTTCTGTCGTGTTGCGTTGTGTTGTGTCGTGTTGTGTTGTGTTTTGTTTTGTTTTGTTTTGTTTTGTTGTGTTGTTGTGAGTTGTGTTGTGCTGTGTTGTGTTCTGTCGTGTTGCGTTGTGTTGTGTCGTGTCGTGTTTTGTTTTGTTTTGTTTTGTTTTGTTTTGTTTTGTTGTGTTGTTGTGTGCTGTGTTGTGTTGTGTTGTGTTCTGTCGTGTTGCGTTGCGTTGTGTTGTGTTGTGTCGTGTTGTGTTGTGTTGTGTTGTGTTGTGTTCTTCCGTGTTACGTTGTGTTGTGTCGTGTCGTGTTGTGTTTTGTTGTGTTGTGTTGTTGTTTGCTGTGTTGTGTGGTGTGGTGTGGTGTTGTACTGTGCTGCGCTGTGCTGTGCTGTGCTGTGCTGTGCTGTGCCGTGCTGTGCTGTGTTGTGCTGTGCTGTGCTGTGCTGTGCTGTGTTGTGTTCTGTTGTGTTGCGTTGTGTTGTGTTGTGTTGTGTTGTGTTGTCATGCATTGGTTTATATTGTGTTATGTTGTGTTGTGTTGGTTTGTATTGTGTTATGTTGTGTTGTGTTGTGTTGTGCGGTGTTGATTTGTGTTGTGCTGTGTTGCGTTGTGTTGTGTTGTGCTTTGTTTTGTCGTGTTGTGTTGTGTTTTGCTGTGTTGTGTTTTGTTGTATTGTTTTGTTGTGATGTTGTGGCGTGTTCTGTTGTCTCGAATGTCACGAATGAGGCGTACGGCTCTGACCCAACAGGGCGCTGTGATTTGCTGTGGTGTGTTCTGCTCTTCAAAGATAAAAGACAGTATCTGCTTACTTTTAATATAAGTAGATACTGTGAATTGGCTTGAAACGGTAGTGTTGTACTGTTGTGTTGTGTTGTTCTGTACTGTACCGTGTTGTGTTTTGTTGTGTTATTTTTTGTTGTGATGTGTTGTGTTCTGTCGTGTTGCGTTGTGTCGTGTCGTGTTGTGTTTTGTTGTGTTGTGCTGAGTTGTGCTGTGTTTGGCTGCGTTGCATTGTGTTGTGTTGTGTTGTGTTGTGTTGTGTTGTGTTGTGTTGTGTTGTGTTGTGTTGTGTTGTGTGGTGTTGATTTGTGTTGTGTTGTGTTGCGTTGTGTTGTGTTTTGTTTTGCTTTGTTTTGTTGTGTTGATGTGTGTTGTGTTGTGTTGTGTTGTGCTGTGCTGTGCTGTGTTCTGTCGTGCTGCGTTGTGTTTTGTCGTCTTGTGTTTTGTTGTGTTGCTGTTTATTGTGTTGTGTTGTGCTGTGTTGTGTTGTAAAGTATTGTGTTGTGTTGTGTGGTGTGGTGTTGATTTGTGTTGTGTTGTGTTGTGTTATGTTGTGTTATGTTTTGGAGTGTTGTGTTGTGTTGTGTTCTGTTGTGTTGCGTTGTGTCGTGTTGTGTTGTGTTGTGCTGCGTTTTGCTTCGTTGCATTGTGTTGTGTTGTGTGGTGTTGATTTTTGTTGTGTTGTGTTGCGTTGTGTTGTGTTGTGTCGTGTTGCGTTGTGTTGTGTCGTGTTGTGTTGTGTTTTGCTGTGTTGTGTTTCGTTGTGTTGTGTTGTGTTGATGTGTTGTGTTGTGTTGTGTTGTGCTGTGTTGTGTTCTGTCGTGTTGCGTTGTGTTGTGTCGTGTTTTGCTGTGTTGTGTTGTGTTGTTGTTTGTTGTGCTGTGTGGTGTTGTGTTGTGTTGCGTTTTGTTGTGTTGTGTTGTGTTGTGTTGTGTTGTGTTGTGTTGTGTTGTGTTGCGTTGTGTTGTGCTTTGTTTTGTCGTGTTGTGTTGTGTTTTGCTGTGTTGTGTTTTGTTGTATTGTTTTGTTGTGATGTTGTGGCGTGTTATGTTGTCTCGAATGTCACGAATGAGGCGTACGGCTCTGACCCAACAGGGCGCTGTGATTTGCTGTGGTGTGTTCTGCTCTTCAAAGATAAAAGACAGTATCTGCTTACTTTTAATATAAGTAGATACTGTGAATTGGCCTGAAACGGCACTGTTGTACTGTTGTGTTGTGTTATGTTGTTCTGTACTGTACCGTGTTGTGTTTTGTTGTGTTATTTTTTGTTGTGCTGTGTTGTGTTCTGTCGTGTTGCGTTGTGTCGTGTCGTGTTGTGTTTTGCTGTGTTTGGCTGCGTTGCATTGTGTTGTGTTGTGTTGTGTTGTGTTGTGTTGTGTTGTGTTGTGTGGTGTTGATTTGTGTTGTGTTGCGTTGTGTTGTGTTTTGTTTTGCTTTGTTTTGTTGTGTTGATGTGTGTTGTGTTGTGTTGTGTTGTGCTGTGCTGTGTTCTGTCGTGCTGCGTTGTGTTTTGTCGTCTTGTGTTTTGTTGTGTTGCTGTTTATTGTGTTGTGTTGTGCTGTGTTGGGTTGTAAAGTATTGTGCTGTGTTGTGTGGTGTGGTGTTGATTTGTGTTGTGTTGTGTTGTGTTATGTTGTGTTATGTTTTGGTGTGTTGTGTTCTGTTGTGTTCTGTTGTGTTGCGTTGTGTCGTGTTGTGCTGTGTTGTGCTGCGTTTTGCTGCATTGCATTGTGTTGTGTTGTGTGGTGTTGATTTTTGTTGTGTTGTGTTGCGTTGTGTTGTGTTGTGTTGTGTCGTGTTGCGTTGTGTTGTGTCGTGTTGTGTTGTGTTTTGCTGTGTTGTGTTTCGTTGTGTTGTGTTGTGTTGATGTGTTGTGTTGTGCTGTGTTGTGTTGTGCTGTGTTGTGTTCTGTCGTGTTGCGTTGTGTTGTGTCGTGTTTTGCTGTGTTGTGTTATGTTGTTGTTTGTTGTGCTGTGTGGTGTTGTGTTGTGTTGCGTTTTGTTGTGTTGTGTTGTGTTGTGTTGTGTTGCGTTGTGTTGTGCTTTGTGTTGTCGTATTGTGTTGTGTTTTGTTGTGTTGTTGTGTTGTGTTTTGTTGTGTTGTTGTGTAGTGCTATGTTACGTAGTCGGGTGTTGATTTGTGTTGTTTTGTTGTGTTCTATTGTGCTGTGTTCTGTTGTGTGCGTTGTGTTGCGTTGTGAAGTGTATGCTTTTTTTACACCTGTTCCCGGAACATTTACTATTTTGGGGTGTGCCTCCAGGCTACAGCATAGAACTTTATTGTGAAGTAATGTGAAAACCTTTTTCCGAAGACAACGTAATACACTTTTTCACCTTGGGACTTATTGTAATCGCGATATTGACGCTGAGTAAATAAACATGAAATGAATGGGGTTTCAGGCCACTTTTCTGCAAATAGAGGCTAAACTGGGCCAGGAGAACCTCCTGGGGAAGGTTAGATGAATGAGATGACAATGCCCTATAGACACCGGATTTGAATTTCGAACCCTGGCTAGATTTAATCTTTACGGGTGAGCAGGATTTTTTTTTGTTTTTTTGAAACTTTGATGCCAGAGCGGCGTTCAAACCCGCGATCCCCAACTTTTCAAGCAGGCAGCTTTAAATTCCAGCTACAAATGAGCGAAAATACCAATATTAATTCTTAATATGCCTATTATAATTTGCAATTATTGCTAGTTTATTTGAGATCTTCATTTGCAAGGTTGTCATATTTTGATTAATATTTTAGAACAGTTTAAGAAAAAAAGTTGCCCGCTATGAACGGATGTGCACTTCAAATGCCAAGGTTTCCAAATGAAATATTAACCCACTTGAAACTGTGTCTCGTTGAAGTGAACCACAGTTTAAAGTGGTTGAAAAACATTTAGATTTGTCACAAAAAGGGTCCATCCTTTTTAAATTTTGCTTATCCTAACTTATCTTTTTTTCAATAGATGCAATTCAAATTGATAATAAATATAATTGTGATTGGAACTTAAAGGGTAATCCCTTTGGCATCACCAGGGCCCTGGTGACCATGGTGACTAAGATGCCTCTGCATCTTCGCTTGTGCCTCATGATAACTAATCAATTCCAAATCCCCTCGCCCTGGATCCCTCTTCAATTCCTGCCTCCGACCCCGCCCCCACTTGACTTGATAATTATTAACAAACACCCATAAACCCCCTAATCGCTGACATTATTCTTTTTGTAGACAAAGTAACCAAAGGGGTTTTTTCAATTTGAAATCATCATAAATGTCTTATTTAACTGTTTTCACTTCATTTGAATACCTATGTTATGGGTCTGCGGCCATTATAAATATTATACTATTTCAGTGCGGAGATCGATTTAAGACGTCAAATACTGATGTCTATATTGATGTCAGATTCTAGTGCTGCGGGTTGGGGGTTCTGCTCGGCTGCAGAATCTGAACTGGCTATTCCTTTGCAGGCCAAATTTTCCCTCTGGTGCGACACTTAAAGCGGCCACTGACCATTGGCTATTCCAATGTTTAAATTAGGGACAAAACATTTGAGGATATTGATGTTTAAACATTCATTTTTTATGGTCGTGCTTAGCGATGAAAGAGTTAACAACACAGGGACAACACCTCGTATTTGTTGGTGGCTTCTGCTCGGCTGCAGAATCTGAGCTGGCTATAACAGGGCAGATTTCCCCTCCACTACAGCACTTAAAGCGTCCACTGACCATTGGCTATTCCCTTGACAGGGGTGACTTACACGAGATTGTCAGCTGTCAAGCCGAATCGAACCCGTATCTGGGCGGATGAAAGAAACATCGCTTCAGTTGACATCGTGATATTGGAGTCCATGCAGTCCGAGGGGACACGTCTATATGGAGAGGGACATTAGCGCGACGTGAGGGGGGGGGGGGTGTATGTCCAGACTACATTACAGCTTAATATCTAATAACAGTGTCTGTCAGAAAACAATACTACTCTGCAATTCCAAAAGGCGGTAGCTGCTCACTTTTCACGTCAGCAGCTACTGTCTTTCGCCTTTGCGCCGCGGAAGATACTTAGTCCATATACAGCCAGCGCCACCACCTATCTTAGAATAATATTATAGATGTTGTTGTAGCCTACGCGCATGACGATAACTGACCTGCTGGGGAGATACTTCGATAGTGGAGCTGTTAACTGTTAAATTTCAGCAGAATCGCTCATTTTATTCTACAATAATATTCTGAAACTTGGCAGATATGTCAAAGATGATATGCTGTCGTATGTGATCTCCACTTTTTAACAATTAACCATGACAATATCTTTGCGCCACCGACTGTGTTGCCCTTATATGATTAGCAACTCTGTTGTTTGCTATAGAGTTGTTAATCTTCTGCCCCCTCAACGATGTTGTAATGTGGCTTAATATTATGATTTCAATCAATCAATCAATCAATCAATCAATCAATCAATCAATCAATCAATCAATCAATCAATCAATCAATCAATCAATCAATCAATCAATCAATCAATCAATCAATCAATCAATCGATCGATCGATCGATCGATCGATCGATCGATGAATCAATCGACCAGTCGATGAATCAATCGACCAGTCGATGAATCAATCGACCAGTCGATGAATCAATCGACCAATCGATGAATCAATCGACCAGTCGATGAATCAATCGACCAGTCGATGAATCAATCGACCAGTCAAGCAAGCAAGCAAGCAAACAAGAAAGAAATCAAGCAAGCAGTCAAGCTAACCAAGATGCATTTATAGTAAATGTGTCATCAGCACTCTCTATTCACAGTATGTCAATACTTGTAAAATTAATATTAGCCAAGCCGATAGACAGTAGTTGCAGTATGCGGATACTTTCGGCTGTGCACGGCGAATGCAATATTGACAAAGTGTTTTTCTGGCAAAGTTTGTTTTGCATTTTCCATCCAGTGCTGGTTGTCAGTGACTGGCGCCCAGGGTACACCAGTGAATGACAGCACATCACCATACTGCCGCGCAGAGCCATAAGGCAGTAACTGCCCACTTGAAAAGTAAGCAGTTACTGCCTTTTGGCTTTGCAGAGCGTCACAGTAATGACCGGAAGCAGCGAGATGCCAGCCATAACACCTGGATATGGGCGATAATACGCGGGACTGAGGTGACATTCTGCCAGGTTTTACGTCATTTTTACCGGCTTTACATCCATAGCCCCTGGTTTTACATCCTCCGCTAAGGTTAATGGGAGAAGAATGTTGCCGCCCATGGGGGGGGGGGGGTGCACGTCACATGATATTTCGGTCATTTCATCCTGTGTAATGTATGCCGCCACCTTGAATATGACAGGGTGTATCTGCCACTTTGTGAAGTGGCAGATACGCCCCTTCATATCCAAGAAGATGATATATCCAAAAGTCCACACAGAAGAGATAGTGTGTTTCTGTGTGATTTTTTTAAATTCATGGATATATGGGGTGGTTATGGACAAAAGTACCGATCTAGGAGCGAAAACAGAATACTTGATAAACTTGATAATTTAATTTTGACTGAAATAATATAACAATGACATGATTTTATAAGCGATGGTCTTTGTTATTCCCCGATTCAGATACCAGCAGCCCAAGACGGAGACGAGAATTGCTGGCATCTGTGAAGAGCCAATAAAAAAGCCGATCGTACGAAAAATAATGTTATTACTATTATTATCACTTTTCCAACATTACAACGAATCTTTCAAATATATTTATCCTTTGTCTACAATGACAACATAGGCCTATATTTCAATCCAGAAACTATTAACTTTGTGCTATCACGGCTCACCCTACTTCTTGGTGTGCCGCTAGTCATGCAGGTGACAGCCCGCTTGTAGGCCCCTACCTAGTAGGTAGTCCAACAGCTCGCGGATACCATGTACACAAAGCTTGCAGCCGATTAGGCAGGCAACTATGTGTACACACAGGTAGTCTAGCAGCCCTGATAGTAGGGCTTATAGCCAAATCTTACGCCGGCATAAAGTAGCAATATTCTACTAGTAGCACCATCTGAAGTGATAGAAATAGTTCTTGTTCAATGTGTACAGGGACTTGCCCACCACCAGTTTTGGTCACGATAGTTAGGAAGTTTAATTTTGCCTCACATTGGCAGTTGCTGAATTATATTTTATTTATAGAATATAATTAGTGACGTATTTTAACATAAATAGTAACGGTTCTGACAAGGTTATTCCTGTCATTAGGCAGACGTGGTATGGAGTTTACCGCCTCTGATATGGGATGGTAACGCTGACTACCATGAAAATAACTACACAATGTGGTTTGGCTAACCCCTTTAAAAGATTAGTTCTGTACCAAATTAGTTCTAGGACTAGTGGGTTGATTTGTACATATGACGTAGCTCCGTGCCAACGTAGTAGCTGTGAATTTATAGCTGGTAGGCTTAATAATGACAATGTGGTAATGACAATGTGGTAGTGTTAGGTCCGCTTAACAATAGGGTAACCCTGGTTGTATTTGTTGAGTATCTACCAATACGGTGGTTGTTCTGGCTAAATTTGATTGGTCTGTATCAATGTCGTAGTTTTCCATATTTGGTAGAACTGTCTGTACTGCCGTGAAAAGAGCCAGAAAATAGTCCCACCTGCTTACGTCAGTGCGGCGATGTGGTGGCACTGGTTCTATTTGGTTGATCTGAATTTGTCACAACCTAAGTTGCACATACTATATACACATTCTTCAAATTTTTGGGCTGATGATAACCATGGACAACATCATACCTTATAAAAATATGTTATAAGTCAATGACTTATAACTATGTCGCAGCTGATATGTAAAATCAGTGAAAAAATATTAACACAAGGTTTGACCTATACACCCTTTTCAAAAGCAACACGCCCAACAGTGATCAACTGAACTATTTTAATCAGACAAATGTTAACGCGCAAACTCGTGCAAGCAGTCTATTGTAATCTTACTTCTAAACTCCTAAATCAAATAAACAATATTGAAAAAAATAGAATGTCAAACCCCATTGTCATTTGCCACTGATTCATCAGTGCGAATGCATGGGAATGAGCTGACTATCAATTCCCCATCCTGACCCTTTAGAAATGTGTGACAGTGTGCGTGCCCGTGGGACCTGTAGTGTTAATTGCATTTATTGGGTTTGGGCGGGACTAGGGTGACCGCCCCCAGAGTGTCCTTCTGTCTGCCAGTCGTCCACGGCCACCAAGAAGATGGAGACAGCCCGCCTGCTAGCCCCTACTTAATCCAATTTACCCATCAGCTCCCCTCAAATGGCTCTAGACATGGCTAAACTGCACAGGGAGTACGAGACGCTGAACCGATGGTGGTTCAATGCTGGGCGATCGTCACAGACAATGGCCCAACATTGAACCGCCATTGGTCTAACGTCTCGTGTTTGCAACGATACGCTGCTGTACAAGTTGGGTGGAATCTAGAAATGTTGTTTCAAAATATTTAAATTTTACGTAATTGTGCTTGAGCAATTCCACCTTGAAATGACTGCGGACAAATGACCACAAAACTACCGACAAATGTTAAGTTAAACATGTTGCCTGGTTGACCTAATGTGGGGATCGGCTCAGACCCGCAGAGCGTCGGTCCCCAATTATTGTCGCCTCCCTCGCAGGCCAATAAAGGCTGTCTCGGCCCCGGGCCAGCCCGTCTGGGACAAACACGTCACCTCCCACAGTCGGCTACCTGAATAAAAGGTCAGTTTGTTGGCCAATTTGCGCGGGCAGACGATTATGGGTCTGTTGCGCCACCGCTTTGAATGCTATTAGGGTGGTTTTATGGTGGCTTGGGGAGCGATGACACTGGCTGGTGGAGACAGACGCAAGGGCGGGTGGGGAGCCTAAGACACTCAAGTCCTCACGAAGCCGCCGTCTTGCCAAAACCGTGGAAGTATATGGACTGAAACAAAAATGGCGACTGAAAGCTGAAGGTCCAATGTTTCAGCGGTAGCTAATATCAGAGTCAAAACCATGTATTTCATAATTGTATGGTTAATAGATGGACATACACGCCTTTGACACTTGTCCAGCATTATAGCTTGCTCTTATAGAGAAACAATGTTTTTTCCCCGTGCACTCGCAAATACATAACATTCATTATTATGGGCAACCTCACCTGGACGAGAGCTAGCGTGTACACATTCATTGTTTCATTTATTCTTTCATTCATTCTTTCGTTATAGTCTGTGTATTAACAGTACATGCCTTAGCTGCCATAGTCTGTGTATTGACAGTACATGCCGTAGCTGCCATAGTCTGTGTATTGACAGTACATGCCGTAGCTGCCATAGTCTGTGTATTGACAGTACATGCCGCCCTAGCTGCCATAGTCTGTGTATTGACAGTACATGCCGTAGCTGCCATAGTCTGTGTATTGACAGTACATGCCGTAGCCGCCATAGTCTGTGTATTTACAGAACATGCCCTAGCTGCCATAGTCTGTGTATTGACAGTACATGCCGCAGCTGCCATAGTCTGTGTATTGACAGTACATGCCGTAGCTGCCATAGTCTGTGTATTGACTGTACATGTCGTAGCTGCCATAGTCTGTGTATTGACAGTACATGCCGTAGCTGCCATAGTCTGTGTAGTGACAGTACATGCCACCCTAGCTTCCATAGTCTGTGCATTGACAGTACATGCTGTAGCTGCCTTAGTCTGTGTATTGACAGTACATGCCGTAGATGCCATAGTCTGTGTATTGACAGTACATGCCGTAGCTGCCATAGTGTGTGTATTGACAGTACATGCCGCCCTAGCTGCCATAGTCTGTGTATTGGCAGTACATGCCATATCCGCCATAGTCTGTGTATCGACAGTACATGCCGCCCTAGCTGCCATAGTCTGTGTATTGACAGTACATGCCGTAGCTGCCATAGTCTGTGTATTGACAGTACATGCCGTAGCTGCCATAGTCTGTGTATTGACAGTACATGCCGCCCTAGCTGCCTTAGTCTGTGTATTGACAGTACATGCCGCCCTAGCTGCCATAGTCTGTGTATTTACAGTACATGCCTTCGCTGCCATAGTCTGTGTATTGACAGTACATGCCATAGCCGCCATAGTCTGTGTATTGACAGTACATGCCGTAGCTGCCATAGTCTGTGTAGTGACAGTATATGCCGTAGCTGCCATAGCCTGTGTATTGACAGTACATGCCGTAGCTGCCATAGTCTGTGTAGTGACAGTATATGCCGTAGCTGCCATAGTCTGTGTATTGACAGTACATGCCGTAGCTGCCATAGTCTGTGTATTGACAGTACATGCCATAGCCGCCATAGTCTGTGTATCGACAGTACATGCCGCCCTAGCTGCCATAGTCTGTGTATTGACAGTACATGCCGTAGCTGCCATAGTCTGTGTATTGACAGTACATACCGTAGCTGCCATAGTCTGTGTATTGGCAGTACATGCCATAGCCGCCATAGTCTGTGTATTTACAGTACATGCCGCCCTAGCTGCCATTGTCTGTTTATTGACAGTACATGCCGTAGCTGTCATAGTCTGTGTATTGGCAGTACATGCCATAGCCGCCATAGTCTGTGTATTGACAGTACATGCCGCCCTAGCTGCCATAGTCTGTGTATTGACAGTACATGCCGTAGCTGCCATAGTCTGTGTATTGACAGTATATGCCGTAGCTGCCATAGTCTGTGTATTGACAGTACATGCCGTAGCTGCCATAGTCTGTGTATTGACAGTACATGCCTTAGCTGCCATAGTCTGTGTATTGACAGTACATGCCTTAGCTGCCATAGTCTGTGTATTGACAGTACATGCCGTAGCTGCCATAGTCTGTGTATTGACAGTACATGCCGTAGCTGCCATAGTCTGCGTATTGACAGTACATGCCGTACCTGCCATAGTCTGTGTATTGACAGTGCATGCCGTAGCTGCCATAGTCTGTGTATTGACAGTACATGCCGTAGCTGCCATAGTCTGTGTATTGACAGTACAGGCCGCAGCTTCCATAGTCTGTGTATTGACAGTACATGCCTTAGCTGCCATAGTCTGTGTATTGACAGTACATGCCGTAGCTGCCATAGTCTGTGTATTGACAGTACATGCCGTAGCTGCCATACTCTGTGTATTGACAGTACATGCCGCCCTAGCTGCCTTAGTCTGTGTATTGACAGTACATGCCGCCCTAGCTGCCATAGTCTGTGTATTTACAGTACATGCCTTAGCTGCCATAGTCTGTGTATTGACAGTACATGCCATAGCCGCCATAGTCTGTGTATTGACAGTACATGCCGCCCTAGCTGCCATAGTCTGTGTATTGACAGTATATGCCGTAGCTGCCATAGTCTGTGTATTGACAGTACATGCCGTAGCTGCCATAGTATGTGTAGTAACAGTATATGTCGTAGCTGCCATAGTCTGTGTATTGACAGTACATGCCGTAGCTGCCATAGTCTGTGTATTGACAGTACATGCCATAGCCGCCATAGTCTGTGTATCGACAGTACATGCCGCCCTAGCTGCCATAGTCTGTGTATTGACAGTACATGCCGTAGCTGCCATAGTCTGTGTATTGACAGTACATACCGTAGCTGCCATAGTCTGTGTATTGGCAGTACATGCCATAGCCGCCATAGTCTGTGTATTTACAGTACATGCCGCCCTAGCTGCCATTGTCTGTTTATTGACAGTACATGCCGTAGCTGTCATAGTCTGTGTATTGGCAGTTCATGCCATAGCCGCCATAGTCTGTGTATTGACAGTACATGCCGCCCTAGCTGCCATAGTCTGTGTATTGACAGTACATGCCGTAGCTGCCATAGTCTGTGTATTGACAGTATATGCCGTAGCTGCCATAGTCTGTGTATTGACAGTACATGCCGTAGCTGCCATAGTCTGTGTATTGACAGTACATGCCTTAGCTGCCATAGTCTGTGTATTGACAGTACATGCCTTAGCTGCCATAGTCTGTGTATTGACAGTACATGCCGTAGCTGCCATAGTCTGTGTATTGACAGTACATGCCGTAGCTGCCATAGTCTGCGTATTGACAGTACATGCCGTACCTGCCATAGTCTGTGTATTGACAGTGCATGCCGTAGCTGCCATAGTCTGTGTATTGACAGTACATGCCGTAGCTGCCATAGTCTGTGTATTGACAGTACAGGCCGCAGCTTCCATAGTCTGTGTATTGACAGTACATGCCGTAGCTGCCATAGTCTGTGTATTGACAGTACATGCCGTAGCTGCCATAGTCTGTGTATTGACAGTACATGCCGCCCTAGCTGCCTTAGTCTGTGTATTGACAGTACATGCCGCCCTAGCTGCCATAGTCTGTGTATTTACAGTACATGCCTTAGCTGCCATAGTCTGTGTATTGACAGTACATGCCATAGCCGCCATAGTCTGTGTATTGACAGTACATGCCGCCCTAGCTGCCATAGTCTGTGTATTGACAGTATATGCCGTAGCTGCCATAGTCTGTGTATTAACAGTACATGCCGTAGCTGCCATAGTCTGTGTAGTAACAGTATATGCCGTAGCTGCCATAGTCTGTGTATTGACAGTACATGCCGTAGCTGCCATAGTCTGTGTATTGACAGTACATGCCATAGCCGCCATAGTCTGTGTATCGACAGTACATGCCGTCCTAGCTGCCATAGTCTGTGTATTGACAGTACATGCCGTAGCTGCCATAGTCTGTGTATTGACAGTACATACCGTAGCTGCCATAGTCTGTGTATTGGCAGTACATGCCATAGCCGCCATAGTCTGTGTATTTACAGTACATGCCGCCCTAGCTGCCATTGTCTGTTTATTGACAGTACATGCCGTAGCTGTCATAGTCTGTGTATTGGCAGTACATGCCATAGCCGCCATAGTCTGTGTATTGACAGTACATGCCGCCCTAGCTGCCATAGTCTGTGTATTGACAGTACATGCCGTAGCTGCCATAGTCTGTGTATTGACAGTACATGACGTAGCTGCCATAGTCTGTGTATTGACAGTACATGCCATAGCCGCCATAGTCTGTGTATCGACAGTACATGCCGCCCTAGCTGCCATAGTCTGTGTATTGACAGTACATGCCGTAGCTGCCATAGTCTGTGTATTGACAGTACATACCGTAGCTGCCATAGTCTGTGTATTGGCAGTACATGCCATAGCCGCCATAGTCTGTGTATTTACAGTACATGCCGCCCTAGCTGCCATTGTCTGTTTATTGACAGTACATGCCGTAGCTGTCATAGTCTGTGTATTGGCAGTACATGCCATAGCCGCCATAGTCTGTGTATTGACAGTACATGCCGCCCTAGCTGCCATAGTCTGTGTATTGACAGTACATGCCGTAGCTGCCATAGTCTGTGTATTGACAGTATATGCCGTAGCTGCCATAGTCTGTGTATTGACAGTACATGCCGTAGCTGCCATAGTCTGTGTATTGACAGTACATGCCTTAGCTGCCATAGTCTGTGTATTGACAGTACATGCCTTAGCTGCCATAGTCTGTGTATTGACAGTACATGCCGTAGCTGCCATAGTCTGTGTATTGACAGTACATGCCGTAGCTGCCATAGTCTGCGTATTGACAGTACATGCCGTACCTGCCATAGTCTGTGTATTGACAGTGCATGCCTTAGCTGCCATAGTCTGTGTATTGACAGTACATGCCGTAGCTGCCATAGTCTGTGTATTGACAGTACATGCCGTAGCTGCCATAGTCTGTGTATTGACAGTACATGCCGTAGCTGTTATAGTCTGTGTATTGACAGTACATGCCGTAGCTGCCATAGTCTGTGTATTGACAGTACAGTCCGTAGCTGCCTTAGTCTGTGTATTGACAGTACATGCCGCCGTAGCTTCTATAGTCTGTGTATTGACAGTACATGCCGTAGCTGCCATAGTCTGTGTTTTGACAGTACATGCCGTAGCTGCCATAGTCTGTGTATTGACAGTACATGCCGCCATAGCTTCCATAGTCTGTGTTTTGACAGTACATGCCGCAGCTTCCATAGTCTGTGTTTTGACAGTACATGCCGCAGCTTTCATAGTCTGTGTTTTGACAGTACATGCCGTAGCTGCCATAGTCTGTGTATTGACAGTACATGCCGCCCTAGCTGCCATAGTCTGTGTATTGACAGTACATGCCTTAGCTGCCATAGTCTGTGTATTGACAGTACATGCCGTAGCTGCCATAGTCTGTGTATTGACAGTACATGCCGTAGCTGCTATAGTCTGTGTATTGACAGTACATGTCGTAGCTGCCATAGTGTGTGTATTGACAGTACATGCCGTAGCTGCCATAGTCTGTGTATTGACAGTACATGCCGTAGCTTCCATAGTCTGTGTATTGACAGTACATGCCGTAGCTGCCATAGTCTGTGTATTGACAGTACATGCCGTAGCTGCCATAGTCTGTGTATTGACAGTACATGCCGTATCCGCCAAAGTCTGTGTATTGACAGTACATGCCGCCCTAGCTGAAATAGTCTGTGTATTGACAGTACATGCCGTAGCGGGGGGGAAGGGTGTCACCTCCGCGTGGTCCCCCCTGGGCAACTTCTTAGAAGGCCAAGCACACCCAAACCTTTCATCGAACCAGGTTTTTCTATTTTTTTGACGTGAAGTTTTCTTGTGTTTGCTTTCCGGTGGTTAAGGGTTTTTCGAATAGTTTTCAGTTCAAATTCTTTATATATTCTTTATATGTTCATATTTATATATTTTATAGATTTTTTCATTGTACTTATTGTAGATCTACTCATAATTCCTCTACGATTTGTTTTTTTTGTGTTTGCAGTGGTTTCTCTTTGGCATCCTGGTGATGGACGGGATGGCCGAAAGAAACCATTGCCATATAATTATTTTTTCTCTTCATTGTTTTAATGGTTTCTCTGTGGCATCCTGGCGGATAATGCAGCATGTCATAGAGAAGCCATTGCCGTACAATTAGCCTGTGGTGACTGACGGTGTCCTCACGGTTCGTGATCGCTCTGTGATGTCCTCCAATATCACAGACCTTATTACCAACTGTGGGGGCACTGTAAGTCTTTAATTTTTGAGAATTTTTTGTGGTTTCATGATTTCTCTGGCCATACTGGCCGAAAAGTGAAGTAAAGAAGACATTTACTTACTTACTTAATGGTTTCTCTGTTCATTGTTCATGTCATTCATATTTATGTCTAAATGGGTTTACTTTTTTTTTATTATTATTATAGTATATAGTATTATGGTATATAATATATATTTGTTTTGACAATAACACTGTTTCGACTTAGACTTGTAGTTATTACACAATCACTCCAATTTCATGGAGATATAGTGACTTGAAAAGTCGTTCATTTTATAATCATTTCATATTTTACATTATTTATACTGATATTTTTATACCCATTAAACTGTGTTGTAGTGCAGGCGCTTCAACATGTCATCAGACTCGTTACACATAGGTGCCAGGAGCATCGTCATCTTATCATATCAAACACTTTAAACTGAATATTTTAGTACGATCATGCTTTTATTGGCTTTGTCTTTCCTTTACTACTTTAACTATACAATATGGGATATTGTAATACCTGGAATTTTCACTTAAATGGCCATACTGGCCGAAAAGTGAAGTAAAGCAAATATTTTACTTACTTACATGCCATAGCCGCCATAGTCTGTGTATTGACAGTACATGCCGCCCTAGCTGCCATAGTCTGTGTATTGACAGTACATGCCGCCGTAGCTGCCATAGTCTGTGTATTGACAGTACATGCCGTAGCTGCCATAGTCTGTGTATTGACAGTACATGCCGTAGCTGTTATAGTCTGTGTATTGACAGTACATGCCGTAGCTGCCATAATCTGTGTATTGACAGTACAGTCCGTAGCTGCCTTAGTCTGTGTATTGACAGTACATGCCGCCGTAGCTTCCATAGTCTGTGTATTGACAGTACATGCCGTAGCTGCCATAGTCTGTGTTTTGACAGTACATGCCGTAGCTGCCATAGTCTGTGTATTGACAGTACATGCCGCCATAGCTTCCATAGTCTGTGTTTTGACAGTACATGCCGCAGCTTCCATAGTCTGTGTTTTGACAGTACATGCCGCAGCTTTCATAGTCTGTGTTTTGACAGTACATGCCGTAGCTGCCATAGTCTGTGTATTGACAGTACATGCCGCCCTAGCTGCCATAGTCTGTGTATTGACAGTACATGCCTTAGCTGCCATAGTCTGTGTATTGACAGTACATGCCGTAGCTGCCATAGTCTGTGTATTGACAGTACATGCCGTAGCTGCCATAGTCTGTGTATTGACAGTACATGTCGTAGCTGCCATAGTCTGTGTATTGACAGTACATGCCGTAGCTGCCATAGTCTGTGTATTGACAGTACATGCCGCCATAGCCGGCATAGTCTGTGTATTTACAGTACATGCCGTAGCCGCCATAGTCTGTGTATTGACAGTACATTCCCTAGCTTCCATAGTCTGTGTATTGACAGTACATGCCACAGCTGCCATAGTCTGTGTATTGACAGTACATGTCGTAGCTGCCATAGTCTGTGTATTTACAGTACATGCCGTAGCTTCGATAGTCTGTGTATTGACAGTACATTTCGTAGCTGCCATAGTCTGTGTATTGACAGTACATGCCGTAGCTGCCATAGTCTGTGTATTGACAGTACATGCCGTAGCTTCCATAGTCTGTTTATTGACAGTACATGTCGTAGCTGCCATAGTCTGTGTATTGACAGTACATGCCGCCCTAGCTGCCATAGTCTGTGTATTGACAGTACATGCCATAGCCGCCATAGTCTGTGTATTGACAGTACATGCCGCCCTAGCTGCCATAGTCTGTGTATCGACAGTACATGTTGTAGCTGCCATAGTCTGTGTATTGACAGTACATGTCGTAGCTGCCATAGTCTGTGTATTGACAGTACATGCCGCCCTAGCTGCCATAGTCTGTGTATTGACAGTACATGCCGTAGCTGCCATAGTCTGTGTATTGACAGTACATACCGTAGCCGCCATAGTCTGTGTATTGACAGTACATGCCGCCCTAGCTGCCATAGTCGGTGTTTTGACAGTACATGCCGTAGCTGCCATAGTCTGTGTATTGACAGTACATGCCGCCCTAGCTGCCATAGTCGGTGTTTTGACAGTACATGCCGTAGCCGCCATAGTCTGTGTATTGACAGTACATGCCGTAGCTGCCATAGTCTGTGTTTTGACAGTACATGCCCTAGCTGCCATAGTCTGTGTATTGACAGTACATGCCGCCCTAGCTGCCTTAGTCTGTGTATTGACAGTACATGCCGTAGCTGCCATAGTCTGTGTATTAACAGTACATGCCGCCCTAGCTGCCATAGTCGGTGTTTTGACAGTACGTGCCGTAGCCGCCATAGTCTGTGTATTGACAGTACATGCCGTAGCTGCCATAGTCTGTGTATTGACAGTACATGCCGCCCTAGCTGCCATAGTCGGTGTTTTGACAGTACATGCCGTAGCTGCCATTGTCTGTGTATTGACAGTACATGCCCTAGCTGCCATAGTCTGTGTATTGACAGTACATGCCGCCCTAGCTGCCTTAGTCTGTGTATTGACAGTACATGCCGTAGCCGCCATAGTCTGTGTATTGACAGTACATGCCGTAGCTGCCATAGTCTGTGTATTGACAGTACATGCCGTAGCTGCCATAGTCTGTGTATTGACAGTACATGCCGTAGCTGCCATAGTCTGTGTATTGACAGTACATGCCGCCCTAGCTGCCATAGTCTGTGTATTGACAGTACATACCGTAGCTGCCATAGTCTGTGTATTGACAGTACATGCCATAGCCGCCATAGTCTGTGTATTTACAGTACATGCCGTAGCCGCCATAGTCTGTGTATTGACAGTACATGCCGCCCTAGCTGCCATAGTCTGTGTAGTGACAGTACATACCGTAGCTGCCATAGTCTGTGTATTGACAGTACATGCCGTAGCTGCCATAGTCTGTGTATTGACAGTACATGCCGCCCTAGCTGCCATAGTCTGTGTATTGACAGTACATACCGTAGCTGCCATAGTCTGTGTATTGACAGTACATGCCGTAGCTGCCATAGTCTGTGTATTGGCAGTACATGCCGTAGATGCCATAGTCTGTGTATTGACAGTACATGCCGTAGCTGCCATAGTCTGTGTATTGACAGTACATGCCGCCCTAGCTGCCATAGTCTGTGTATTGACAGTACATACCGTAGCTGCCATAGTCTGTGTATTGACAGTACAAGCCGTAGCTGCCATAGTCTGTGTATTGGCAGTACATGCCGTAGATGCCATAGTCTGTGTATTGACAGTACATGCCGTAGCTGCCATAGTCTGTGTATTGACAGTACATGCCGCCCTAGCTGCCATAGTCTGTGTATTGACAGTACATACCGTAGCTGCCATAGTCTGTGTATTGACAGTACATGCCCTAGCTGCCATAGTCTGTGTATTGACAGTACATGCCGTAGCCGCCATAGTCTGTGTATTGACAGTACATGCCGTAGCTGCCATAGTCTGTGTATTGACAGTACATGCCGTAGATGTTTACTTGAAAAGAATTCAGACCAGATGATTGCCGCCGTGCAAAGCCAAACAACAGTATCTGGTTACTAAACAGCCAGGTATGCCTGTCGGCTTTGCATGCAGAACAGTATTCAGGTAAAGGCATCCGCTTGTTGGTTGGGTAAAACAGGGGAGAAAGATAATTGTTTTAGGTCGCTATGCACATTGTGGCCATATTGCTACAGAGCGAATTCTGAAGTTGGAAATATGATCTACACTGATCGACAGGATCAAAGTTCCACAATATGCATCACTTCACACTCCAGACCATGGAACAGTTTGGAAATCTTTGTAACACAACCACGATTGCCAAGATTAGAGCCACAGTCAAACCAAATTGGTGCCGGTTGGTCAAATACGAAGCTTTTTTTTATTTGTTTCACCATATTGGTATATGGGGTATATGGTTGTTCGATTATTCACCATATTTAAATTTGTCTCGACCTAACACGTTTAACCCTTTGACTTCCAGGCCGGGATGCATGCCAGGATCCAGATATGCTGGTGTAGGAGTTCTATTTTTCGTCATTTGAAGCTGAAATTGCTAACGCAATTTCCAGCTTCAAATGACGAAAAATACATAAATGTAGTATATATTTGACGAAAATTTGTGTCATTTTATGGTTACGTTCATTGACGAATGACGACGGAAATTTCCGTCATGTATGGTAGTGAAAAGGTTAAAGACACTTTATGGATTTGTAATATAGGCACCGATCTTCCAGTGCTGTTTATTTAATCTTTACAGAGAGGTATATCACATAGATATTGTTTTTATTTTATTTTATTTACAAGAGATACACTTGTATTAAAATAAATAATAACTGAATGACAGCGGTAATCAGCTTAGCCCGTCATGTGACAGGCTGAACCACTCGTAAATTATTTTAAAATGTAAGGCAGTCCACTGATTATTTATTAAAGCTATTGTAAGTTTTCAGAGTTCCCAGCAGACATGAGACGTTGACCCAATGTTGCGACGCTGGCCGAACATTAGAGCAACATTGGGTCAACGTTTCGTGCCTGCTGGGTTGTTGTCGCAGTAGCTGCTTGCTTGATTCAAGTAAGCAATCACAGCCTTTTGGATTTGAGAATTTGGTATTGTAGCGTATGTCCAGCAAACAAATTATAGAGAAAGGCCGAGGGTGAGCGACCCAACCTAAGCGGATTTTAACTTATCTGTAGAGCTCCTTCATTTCCCTGGCCCTGCATCTCTAAAGTCCAGCCTCAGACTTATTTATGGGCAATGCCACCAGAGGAAACGGATAAAACCTGGCAGTATCGGCAAATCCTGACTTCCCGGATTAGGTACTCCGTATTTCTGTGCAGCTCTCTCCATATAAATTAACACTTTAACCCTTTAAGTCCCCAGGATGCAAATGGCATATTTTTCATTATAGCTATTCGATAAAATATGGAATAATCAGTCATAATAAAGAGGTTCTGAGATATTATAGTTTTGATATAATTTGAGATATTATACTTGAGTATTCAATATTACTTCACGATTTAACCCTTGATGCGCTAAATAATTTCATTAAATCCATGGAGACCAAATATTTTTTTCAATTTGAAATCACCATAAATGTCTTAATTACGGTAGCTCTTTCTGATTCATTTGAATACCTATGTTATGGGTCTACGACCATTATGAATGGTTTTACACTTACAGCGCGTAGATCAACCTTAGTCGTCAGAATCTGACATTGTGACGATTAAAGTTGATCCCCGCGCTGGCATTTGAATAGTATATAACAATGAAGAAAACTTGTCAGTATGCTAAACGTAATGATCGGTTACATGTATGATTTGGGAGATCTAAGCCTGTTTTTCTTAGGGAGTTACTGGTTCTGACTCAGTTCAAACGGCAGCAACTGCCCAGTTGAAACGTAAGCAGTTGATATCTTTTGGTTTGTGTGGCAGAATTTGCTGCGGTTAAGGAGCAATCATATTAAAATATTGTCCTGTAGAAGCTAAAGGGTTGTATCAGTCAATCATTACAGGGGCTGGTGGAACCCATTAGCTTTAACAGGACGATATAGTAACCCTTACAACGCTGAAGTCTTTTTGTATTAACCGTGGACACCAAAGGTATTTTCAATAATTTGAAATCATCATAAATATCTTAGTTAACCCTTTGACTTCCAGGCCGGGGTGCATGCCAGGATCCAGATATACTGGTGTAGGAGTTCTATTTTTCGTCATTTGAAGCTGAAATTGCTGACGCAACTTCCAGCTTCAAATGACGAAAAATACATAAATGTAGTATATATTTGACGAAAATTTGTGTCATTTTATGGTTACGTTCATTGACGAATGACAACGGAAATTTCCGTCATGTATGGTAGTGAAAAGGTTAACTCTTTTCGCTTCATTTGAATACCTGTGTTATGGGTCTACCGTCATTATAAAGATTTGAATTCTTTCAGAGCGGATACCGACCTGAGACGTCAGAATGTATAGACATCTGATTCTGACGTCTAGAGTAGCTACCCGCAATGAAAGGGTTAAGTACCGACAGGGATTTTCTACTCTACAAAAATGTAAGTATTCTTACGAAGAGAGATATTGCTAAATTATTATTTATGTATTGCTGAATTACGTCATGATACGATGGGGGCTCGGGTACAGTGGTTATAGCTGCCTGCTTGGAAAATCGGAGATCGCGGGTTCGTTCCCCGCTCTGACATTCAAGTTTCAAAGAAACATGTTTTTCATACCCGATTTAATATTGTGGGGAACATCTGTGACCGAGAGGTGCTAGGCCTCAGACCGCCAGGGTTCTAATTTCGAATCATGTGTCTGCAACGCATTCATCACACCATCCGATGAATGCTCTATTGGACGAGTTTAGGCTATTATTGGCACAAAGGTGGCCTAAGCCCCATTCATGCATTCAATCAATTCCTGATACTGAAACTGGTATATGTAACTCAATTACCAGTTTCGTAGTTAACTGTTCTTACATGCGTCACAAGGAGTTAAAATAAAACGTGTTGTCTACACAACTGTTGAATATTTCATTGTAACATAAAAAACATGATATGGATATATTTCAGTAAAATCTAAATTTGTAACCAGACAGATTATTTTGTCTTAGATGTGTGCCACACATACTGGACCTATAATTCAACCCCTACTTGTTTTGCGGTGCAAGGACATACTGCTTTGTAATACCAAAAGGCAGTATATGCTCACTTGAAAAGTAAGCAGATACTGTCTCTTGGCGTTGCGCGACTGCATGGTTGTGAGCTGGTTTCCTGCTATAATCTCACGTTCTGGGTTGATGTGGCAAAATAATCGATGCCAGGAACCGAAATCTCCCGAAAGGAGTCGAAAGATCGATGGCAAACTCAATCACCGCCTACACATAACCACGATACGTGACACGATATGTGGCTGGGTGGCTGACTGACTGACTGAATGGCTGGCTAACTGGCTGAGTATTTGGCTAGCTGGCTGGTTGACTCGCTCGCTGACTGACTGAATGGCTGGCTGGCTTATTGTTTGGCTGGTTGGCTGATTGTTTGGCTGGCTGGCTGATTGTTTGGCTGGCTGGCTGGCTGGCTAGCTGGTTGACCTGCTCGTTGACCTGCTCGTTGACTGACAGAATTGCTGGTTGATTGTTTGGCTGGTTGACTGGCTAGCTGGCTGACTGACTGGCTTACTGTTTGGCTGACTGGGTGGCTGGAAGGTTGACTGATTGGCTGACTTGCTATCTGGTTGGCTGTTTGAGTGACTGACATAATAACTTGTTAGATAAACTGTCATGCTGCGGGCTTTGCCGACTGGCTGATTGGCTGCCTGACATATGACCACATTTTGCAATGGCACTGTCCAATAAAATATCATGATATAAATTGTAATTGCGAATAGATTTCACCACATTTTGCAATTGTACCGTTCAATGAATTATCATGATATAAATTGTAATTACGAATGGAGTTCACCAGCTAGTATATAAGGGTAATATGTGATTACATCAAGTATGTTAACAATCTAGCAGCACTATAAAGTTTGGCTGAAATTTCACAATTTGCATAAAAGATAACCAGACTACTGCGGTGGTAACTTAATTCTCTACAACTATATTAGGGGAGCCAGTGCTACGTCAGCAATAACGTTGATACTATTCGTCTTTGTTGTCTCGATCCAAACTTTTCTAATGCAAGCAAGATGAAATTGAAAATTAAAATACAATCTGAATGTCGTGGTCCACTGTGCACCATTTTCACCATAAGGGTATACCCAGAAAACACCGCGCACACTAGAGAGAAAGCAGGATAAGCGCCATCTGGTGATTGGCTATAAATAACAACTAGATTGAGAGTAGACTACTACTATAATATTTGTGACCATGGAACACATCTTAATACCATTATATAAGTACATTTACCATTTTTGCCGGTTAAAACCAATCCTAACATTTTTAGTGAAAATTACAAAATATTTACATGATCAATATCAAGATTTTTCACTGGGATGGGGCTCTGGTAGGGGTATATCCAACTGAAAACCATAAGATCACGTTTAGTCTTCAACAGCGATCTACAAGCCGGACGTTTAGATTTTTAGTGGGAGAAATATCTTTTTCCAATTTTACCACAAATAAATATGTGTTTATTCATTCATTCAGCATAGACCATTGGTCTGTGTGCTACATAAATATGAAAATATACAATAAGTATGATGCGTGAAAGCGAGGGTGAGCAGTACAAATATATGATAATTAAACATTTTCTCTTTGCAATCCGATATGTACAAAACCAGCAAGCTTGATGATTACTACTTTACGCTGGGATGACATTAACTCAACAAATGTGTGCATTGATGGTCTTTCCCAATAGTACTGTGCAATAAATTTTGAGTGTAAATCTTGGTGCTTAGTGCATTGGAGAAGAAAATGATATTCGTCTACCAAAACTTCACATGTGCTACATAGACGTTCATTATAAGGTTTAGGTTGAAACCATTTACCACGGACAACGGGTAGATTGTGATTTTTTGTGACGAATTTTAAAAAGGAATATCGATAGCAAGGCTTAGTTATACTATTTATGAATTGACTATAAAATGGCTTGAGTTTATATGTTCTGTACAAAATTCCATCATTGCTGCTCGAAACAGCTCTATTCCACTCTGTAATATGGTTATCATGCAATCTTTGTTTTAATACATGTACAAATAATTTAACATTTACAACACCTTGGTCATACCATACAAAATTTAGGCCAAGACTGAACAGTAGAGATTTAATTGTAGCTGTCCAGCCATTCAATGAAATGTCATTTTCACAATGTCTGTACGTAATTTGGTACATATTATACACTAGCGTATTATGCTTGCCCATAATTGTCTTCAACCAATATCTAATAATTCTCAATTTACAATTAACATTCAGTGGGTATCTTCCCAATTCACCATATATAAAATAATTAGCCGTATTTTTTTTTAAGTGCAAAATTTTCTTACAAAACAATAAATGAACCTTTTCAATATCAAGAGCTTTATGAAATCCCCAGATTTCTCTTCCATACAATAAAACGGGCATCACCAATTTATCAAAAAGGGTACAAAGGAAACTTGGTTCTGGTGCATAGAATTCATTAACAGAGCGTAAAAGTTTAAACATAGCTCTTAAACCGCGATCTGCTAAATTAGACTGTGTTTGGGCAAATTTACCTCTACTGCTCAATGTAAGGCCCAAATAGGAAATTTTATCTAATAAATTCAATCTTCTGTCACCGAAAAATAAATGGTCGTGTTGTGTTACAGTCCCTCCCTTCCTGAAAATAATTATATATGTTTTTTCTGTGTTTATAGGTAATTCCCATCTATGACAATAATCATACAAAATATCTAGCTCAACCTGTAAATCCTCTCTAGTTCCTGATAAAAGTGCCAAATCATCTGCATATAATAATGTTTTTATATTGATGTCACCAATATTGATTCCTTGAAATTGACCTACAGAAAGAGCTTCGTCCAAGTCGTTCAAGAATAGGTTAAAGAGAAACGGTGATATACTTTCACCTTGACGTACTCCGAGATTACATTCAAATATATCACTTAATATACCTTGGTGCTTTACACTAGCAGTCGTTTTTTCATACATGTGTTTTATAATATCATACATATTGCCTCTTATTCCACTTTTCAATAATTTAAACCATAAACAATCTCTATTCAAGTAATCAAACGCCTTTCGAAAATCAATGAAAGCACAATACACCTTTTTCCCCTGTTCTAATGAATAATCTACAATGGATTGAATAATAAAAATGTTATCAATTGTTCCCCGCCCCTTTCGAAAACCTGCTTGAGAATCAGAAATTATATCATAAGTATCGAACCAGAACGTAAGTCTATTATTCAGAACTTTGGTGAACAGTTTACCCAAGGTACTCAACAGGGTTATTCCACGAAAATTATTAACATCACTCATAACTCCATTTTTATAAATTGGTATTATCATTCCATTTTTCCAAGCCAAAGGAAAATGTGCTGAAAAGAAAATTAAATTAAATAGTGCTGTTAGTTTTGGTAATAAACTAACGATCCCACATACATATAATTCATTTATAAGCATATCACCACCACAAGCTTTACCAGTTTCGAGCTCTTTTATCGCCTTCTGCACTTCTGCGTCTGAAATGGGATTGGTCAATTCATTGTATTGTGTTTGTAATATACCATTGTTATACTGCCGCATATATTCATTAATATCATCATCAACTATATAATCTACATTGTCTGGATTAGAGAGCTTCCTAAAATATTCAAAAAATCATTTGGTTAAATTACACTATTGTTATTCTGTTTCTGTGGTCTTAGTAACCTCCAAAATTCAATTGGCAATAATTCACTTACAGTATCTGCTGCCCGGTATTGTCCAGTGAGAGGGGGGGTCTAAGGCAGGCAGTCTGCCTGACATTGTCTGATAATACCCACGCCCAAAGCCGAAAGGCAGTAACTGCCTACTGTACAAGAAAGCAGTTACTCACTCTCGGCTTTGCAGAGCAGAATATGAATGAATGTAAACGTCAGGTCGGACATCTCTGGCCGGAAGACAATGCCAAGCGGTAACACAGATAAAAATGTCCTGTTCTGTCATGTTGCTGTGGTCCAACATTAAACCAACATTGGGTCAATTTCACTTGTTTTCTTTCCTGTTACTATAAATGATGCTTAGCCTCAACCCTGGCAAGCCTAAATTTACCATTGTCATCTTCATCCACTACAAGACGCGCGAAATTCTATCGTAATTCTCGACCTGTAGTGGATAAAGATGACTTGAAGTAGGTGACAAGTGAGAAAAAATCTGGTTATTATTTAAACAGCTCCATTAATATTTTCGTTCTGAAGCCCCTAGTTATAGGAGATGAAATCAGTCTTCATGAAGTTTTAAAAGGTTTTAAGTAAAATCTTTGGTTCCAAGTTTTTATACTATAATGGAGGAGGAATCAATCGATCAATCAATCAATCATTCCCTTTTATGCGTTATTTTATTGATTCATTCATTTTATCAATTTTGTAGGAAATCTGCATGGTGGAAGAGGTTGAAAATATTCTTTATCTGTGAGATAAACCACATCAGTTTACAGCACAACCGGGAACAACAAAAGGCAAATCTATCTTCTCCCTTGTTATTGTACATATGCTCAGGAAACGGAAGTCCCAAAAAGTCGACCTGCGCAGTGATGAAAGAGAAGCCGGAATAAGAGATGTTTATCAAGATCTTCTACTCTGAAACAATCATATGTTTCTATTGATCTTTATTCTGTATTATAGGTCGAGATTAATACTTCCTTTTTTATGCTCGGGCTGGCAGTTTGGCCACGCGACATATCGATCCTTACTTAATAAAACATCATTATCATTGCTAAAATGTAGTAAAAATCCGAGTGATTAATACAAAGGTTATTACGACTTTTATTTTTTCCTAGAAAAAAATCATTGTTTTCAATATGTATAGACTATTGCATAAAAATACAAAATAAATGAATAGACAAGTCCTGACTTTACAAAAAAGCATACGTAGAAAACATAAATAATTGTGTGCATTATCAGGCCGAATTATCAAGTCTAGTATTCTAATCCCTCACGTGACGAGATTGGCCAATCACCGCTGTCATTTAGTTGTTCTTTACATTAGGGGTAGAATACCACACTTGGGCCAGAATTAGTATGATCTATTCGTGTTCAATTCAGCAGCCTTGCCGATAAAGATTACCAGATTGCCGCGCAAAACCGAAAGACATTATCTTCTTCCTTTACAAGTAAGCAGACATTGCCTTTTTGATTTGCATTGCAACTAATTCTCAACTACGAACACTGCTGAGCTATATCTAAGAGCTAAAGTGTCCTCTCTGCCACTCCATTGAGTGGCAGAGAAGACCCTTTGACTTCAAGGGTGCGATATGATGTAGAATTTGTGATTATCTCTATAAATAGCCAGCCTGAAATAGCTGAGCAACCACATTACAGTGGACACAGTGACATTTATAGCATTACAGCAGTGAAAGCATTAAAGCGCAGGACAATAATTATTAGTGGTCCGAGGTAATAACTGCTCAAGGGCGACAATTGCGCAAGCCAGCCAGCCAGCCAGCCCAGCCAGCCAACCAGCCAGCCAGCCAGCCACCAAGTCACCAAGTCACCAACCAGCCAGCTACAACCCAGCCAGCCATCCATCCAGCCATCCAGCCAGCCAGCCAGCCAGCCAGCCAGCCAGCCAGCCTGTCAGTCAGACAGGGAGTCATCCATCCATCCATCCATCCATCCATCCATCCATCCATCCATCCATCCATCCATCAAATCAGATAACCAGCCAGACAGCCGATCAGACAACCAGCCAGTCAGCGAATCAACTAACCAGCCAGTCAGACAACCAGCCTACCAGCGAGTGAGTGAGTGAGTGAGTGAGTGAGTGAGTGAGTGAGTGAGTGAGTGAGTGAGTGAGTGAGTGAGTGAGTGAGTGAGTGAGTGAGTGAGTGAGTGAGTGAGTGAGTGAGTGAGTGAGTGAGTGAGTGAGTGAGTGAGTGAGTGAGTGAGTGAGTGAGTGAGTGAGTGAGTGAGTGAGTGAGTGAGTGAGTGAGTGAGTGAGTGAGTGAGTGAGTGAGTGAGTGAGTGAGTGAGTGAGTGAGTGAGTGAGTGAGTGAGTGAGTGAGTGAGTGAGTGAGTGAGTGAGTGAGTGAGTGAGTGAGTGAGTGAGTGAGTGAGTGAGTGAGTGAGTGAGTGAGTGAGTGAGTGAGTGAGTGAGTGAGTGAGTGAGTGAGTGAGTGAGTGAGTGAGTGAGTGAGTGAGTGAGTGAGTGAGTGAGTGAGTGAGTGAGTGAGTGAGTGAGTGAGTGAGTGAGTGAGTGAGTGAGTGAGTGAGTGAGTGAGTGAGTGAGTGAGTGAGTGAGTGAGTGAGTGAGTGAGTGAGTGAGTGAGTGAGTGAGTGAGTGAGTGAGTGAGTGAGTGAGTGAGTGAGTGCTTCAAATAAATGCGAATTGCTGGTTTCACGATTGGTACAAGCCTCCTGGGATATTGTGTTTTTTGAGGATAAGACTATTCTCGTATTACCCAAGTGTGCCTGGTATTATGCATGAGTGACCAAGATACTGTGTTTGGCTCCGACAATAGAATATGATTATTTATCTATCTGTGTTTTTATCTGATGTCTCAGGGGCTATCAGATGATTTAGATTAATCTTTCAGAGATGATTAGTCTCGTTGTAGGACGCTATCGATTTGCAGAACACATAGATGTTATTGTAACGGTGTAAGACGTCTCCCACAGAACGAGGCTTTCTCAACCCTTGTCAGATCAAAGCAATCTTACAAATTCACCTTAGCACTTGTCCCTTAGTTATCTTATGGCAATTTTCACCCACTTGAAATCGTGTTTCTTTACCCCGACCCACAACTTCAAGTGGGTGAAAATGAGTGTTTTGATACAGTGAATGAATGAGTATTAGGTGAATAAATAGAAAAGAAGAAGAAGAGATAACGAAAAAGAAGCCAATGAAAGAGTAAACCATATATCAATGAACTGATACCTAAATTAACAGAAAAATATTACCTATATGTCCTTATCTACAAGATCGGCCGAATCATATAGAGATAATGTTCATAAAGTTTTCTGTCAAAGTCTTATTGAATTATTATTTTAGTCCTGTATTACTTAGAAATGTGAATAATTATTTCAAATAAAACTCATTATTATAACTATTGAATGAATCAGTTTGCTCAGGGGCTGCTGTGCAAAGCCAAAAAGCAGTAACTGATCACTTCACAGTAGCATCAGCTAATTTTCAGCTTTACGGAGGAGAATGTCTATTGGCAGCCATGTCAAGAAACATTGCGCTATCTGCAGGAATAAAATTTGCCAATCCGAAGACGTCAATTGACCAATATCAATGTTGATTCTCACATTAAATATTAATAATTTGCTCCATTGAAAACATTTAATTTGATTTTTTTTCTCTCGCTAAACACGACTATGAGGCCTGGTCGTTCATAGTCTGTTTTATTAGTTGATCGCAAAAATGTTATTGGGAATGAAATGAGTATTTAAACATCAAGATGTTTGAAAATGTTTGGTCACAAATTAAGCGAATATAAATAATTCGAGGTAACGAGACACAACGTAAAGTTGTTGAAAATTTAAGTTGATAATTTAGAGGGTAAGGTATTAAAAAACAAATTAGATCACCATCATCCTGTTCTGTACATGTACTTGTACTCAAGTATCGTATCTTTGTACTCTCGCTAGCCCTCTTACCACCCAATGACAACACAGCACCGTACGGTGTGTTTTTGTTGTCAAACTCCATTATTGCCAGCAGAAGGTTAACTGTAGATGTCGATGGGGACATCCAGAAATGCCATTGAGCATTGGTGAGATGCCAGAAACCTCTCTTGAAAACCCACAAATATCGTGCCTTTAGAAGCCAATGCAGGAAATTGTGGGCTACAGAAGATTGCAAAATAGCGTGACACCAGCTTCTATTTTTAGAGAATCACGTTTTCTAAATTAAGGCGCGATGTACATGTACAACTGTGAAAAAAATCATTTCTACACAGAAGTTGCCGTAAAAATAATTGATGTTAAGTGTCTGTTTTATCTATTTGCTGTATATGTGACCGTGGTTTTTAGCCCCCATGTTGGGAGCCTGTGCACAGGGGGACGGAGCGGGAAACTTTACGAGCAACTTGACATTTTGTTCTGGAGACGGTTCTCCTGGTCCGGCTGTAATGAGAGACGCCGAGCAGGTTTATGGCGACAGCCTGCTCACACACAAGTCCCACCATGCAGGAAGACATGAGACTTCACCCCAATGCTGGATTAAGCTGCTCCAGCGTCTGCGACGCTGGGCCAGCATTAAAGTAGCATAGGATCAATGTGCCGTGTTTGTCAGAGCGGTTTGCATGGCCAGAAACTGTAAGTAGACCTCTGCGAAGACCACGGTCCTCTGAAGAAACCGGTCTGTCATTCCAAACCACATAGAATCAAATTCGTGTCAACCGGCAGTAGGCCGACTTGATTGGGTCTTGTGGTACTGGAGTACTCGGATGTTTTCTAGTAGTATACCTTACACCACCTTGGCTCATCAAAGAGTCGTTATGTTTGTTTCATACTGAATGCATGGTACTTAGTAAACTAGTCGATCACATTGACATGTCTGTGGTACCAGATATTCATTTACACCTGAGTGGAGTAAAAGAACGTGAGGTTGAAGTGTTCTGCATCGAAACACGAGCTTGGGGCAAACTCATAAAGAAAACATTGCAAACCTACCACCCTATACATGTAGGCTACTATCTTGAAGCGAGGTCCCAACCCTGAGAGGTGATAAACTTGCGTGAGAGGGATAGTGTTAACCAACCGCCATGAGACCAATTTGTCCTCTTGAATATGAAAGGGTTTATCTACCACTTTGTAAAGTGGCAGATACACCGTTTCAGATCCAAGGTAGTTGATGTCAGAGCAACGCTATTTCGAAGCACAGCGTCGTGATGAGGTGCACTGAAATCGTCTGCCTTGATTGAACAGTCAATCAAGTTAAAACACCGTCATTTGTTTTGAACGATCTCGTGAGCTATTCCGCTATTCCGCGCTCAAGAGTTAGCTAGCTATCTATGTTATGGCAATTGAGTCACACGTTAGCTAGACATTGACCATGACCATAAATGGGGTTTTAGGTCATCTTTGTGCATATATAAACTAAACTGGAACCTCCTGAGGATGGTGAGATGAGCTGTTTGTTATCTTGGTTTATGATATAAATCAGCGCAGTAAGAGTTAACTTCACATCATGAGAGATGATACTTTCTGACCACAAAAAATCTTATTTTTCGAGAAAAGAATGTTTAATTTGTTCGTAACGTTTGTAGCAATTGCAGCAATTTTAGAATATCACATAAATCGAGCTCAGTAGACCGGTATAAATTCTGCCATGCAAAGCCAAAAGGCAGTATTTGCAGATGCCCCCATTTGGCTTTTCAAAACAGAATTTATAATCTAACAAAGGTACTGAGCCTTCCAGATGTGCAGCTCTGCAAAGCCAAAATATAGTATCTGCTTACTTCTAAATTAGGCAAATACTGTATTTTGGCTTTGCTCAGCAGTATACATACTTCTGTTTTCCAGCAGGAGTGACGTCATCACTGATCAGGATGCCTCACAGCCTCGTTTGGATATTATCCAGGTCACCGTGATTTACTGCGCATGCTTACTACAGAATTCCACCGTGTCTATAAACTGTTACAAACCCTAGATCTGGATTCCCTTGCACGTCATATAGCATTAGAAGAAGAGTGCTAGTCAGTATTAAAACACATCACTACATTATTTGCTTTGTCTGACCACTACATTTTAAGCCGGGAATGGAGAGTTATTGTTGATCAACTTACAGACCAATTATCATGGTAGGGCTGTGGTATTATAATCAGGTCAGGCGACTCGGATGTGTTGATGATCGGATGTGTTTTAGGTCAGTTAAAACCCTCGGGGTTCTCCAATCTTAGCTGTAAAAAAAGCCTTCGTCTCCGGCCTCGACCTTTTTCACAGCTACGAATATAGAACTCCTCGGGCTTTATCATATACTTAGTCCCATTGTAACCGCCCACACTACCCCCCCGCCCCCTGACTGGATTATACCCGGGTATAGTCTGGACTATACCCTAGGAGCTCCCAGACTATACCCCAGGGTATAGTCTGGGAGCTCCCAGAGTATACCCCACAAGCCCAGACTATACCCCACCGTATTCAGGGAGGGGTATAGTCTGGGCGATAGGGGTATACTCTGGGAGATATCATATATGACTTACAATCAATTATCGATATAATATCTGATCGTAATCTGGCATAACTCATGTCTCATGCATTAACCCTCCGAGGACTAGAATATCTTATGTCCCCCATGGTAACCTTCTAATGGCTAGAGTATAATATTAACCTTCTGAGGGCTAAACTTTCATGTCTTATATATTAATTAACCTTTCGATAGCTAGAGGTCTCCTCTACTATCCACCTTGGGGCTACAGTATCACATGTCTTACGTGTCCAGCTAATCTAGCTAATTAATTGGTGTGCGCCAAATGATTTGGCGCGCCCCAAATAATTCAAATAATTAATTGGTGCGCACCGATTAATTATTTGGTGCGCACCCAGTTGTACACTGAAAGTATTTAATTAGTTCGCACCAAATAAGTTAATGCATGAGACAAGTGATACTCTAGCCATCAGATTAATAGACGAGATATGTGATATGTGACATATGGTAGTTTAGCACCCAGAGGGTTAAAACTTTAGACATGCGATACTGTAACCACCAGAAGGTATATAGATATTGCTACGAGTTAGTATAGGGTCCGAGTTGGCATAGGGTCAGAGTCGTCCAGTTACCAATATAATGATAGTTAAAGACCCCATGTAGTCCCCAGACCTACTCTGCACAATGCCATATTTTATACTAATTTAGCTGACTTTTTAAATACTAGAGTGCTCAGCTCCCATTTATAAACCACTGAGAACGATTTTCCCAAAGGCAAAAGTAGGGGGCGGAGCTAATTCGTGACGTCCCAAGATGGACACATGCCTGGCTGGTTATAATACATGTACATATACATGTAGCTGATGTGGTACTGAATGATTTTATAAAACTGACCAAAGTCAACACGGAACGCCGGTCCAACACTGCCTGAATGCAGTTGCAGCACTAGAATTGATGGCCATCACCGCGACCGCTCCTGTCCAGCGTCTAGCATTCACTCACCCATAGTTCACCCTGTCGATGCGGGCACATTGAAATGAATAGAAATCTAGTTCAGCTCATGTACAAATACAAGAAACACGAAATATATACCCGATGGAGTTTCAATGTTACTTTAGATTCAATAATAGCGGTTTTTATGTGTGAAGTCATGAGTTGTGAGATCCGCCCAGCCCATAAAGTGTGCACATTTTCAGTTTTTATTTTTGAAAATCACTGATAATAAGTGGACTTAAATAATCTGCTAAGTTAGACGATAGTTCATTGTGATATATACTTTAATTATATTGATGAACTGAAATCACTTCACAGGGCCTTTAATACGCGAGACACTTGATTAGCTAGACTCCAGATAGGGTGGGGCCCTGGTTAAAACTGCCTACTTGAAAAGTCGGAGATCGCGGGTTCGAACCCCACTCTGGCCTTCAAATTTCAAAGAAACAAAATGTTTTTCCCCGCTAACTCGTAAAGATTCAATATTGTGGGGAGCCTCCGTCACCGAGAGGTAGCGTGCTCGGCCCTAGACCGCCAGGGTTCGAATTTCGAATCCGGTGTCTGGAGAACAGTGTCATCTCATTCATCTCACCATCCTCAGGAGGTTTTCCTAGTCCAGTTTAGCCTATATATGCACAAAGGTGGACTAAAACCTCATTTTATTTTTATTTAGACCTCACATGGTCAATAAAAGAGATATACTAATAATGATCTACCTATCAGAAGTTTTATATAGGAGACACGTCATAATCCAGTCCCCAGGATTTTTATGTAGGCCCCTATGAGGCATGTGATACTCTAGCCATTAAAATGTTAACAAAGGAGACATGTGGTACCCAGCTAGCCCCTAGACAGCTAGTTTATTAATCTAAAATTATAATTGATTGTAATCATATATAATATCTCCCAGAGTATACCCCTATCTCCCAGACTATACCCCACCCTGCATCTGATGGGGTATAGTCTGGGCTTGTGGGGTATACTCTGGGAGCTCCCAGAATATACCCTGGGGTATACCCCAGGGTATATTCCAGATCCTACCCGTGTATAGTCCAGAATATACCCGGGTATAGTTCAATGGTAAATCTGGGCGGTTACACCGGGTTATTTGGAAACGAAGCATCGTATTTACCATCGATTAACCTTTTAACCGCCAAATTATTCAGTTGGAATTTTCACTCACCTGAAGTTTTTCTCGCTGACGCGATCCACAACTTAAGGTGAGTGAAAATTATACAGATTTGACAAAATGGAGGTCAATTTTTTTTCAATTCTTGCTAATTTGATGTCACATTTTATCTTCAACATGTTTAAAATGTGGTACTTAATGTGGTTATAAAAAATTAAAATATTAACATTTTCGGAATCGGTGGTCAAAAGGTTAAACCTTTAACCCTTATCCTGCCCAGTAATTTATTTAAATTTTCACCCACTTGAAGTTGTGTCCCGGTACCGGAAGTCACAACTTCAACTGGCTGAAAATTACACATATTTGTTTCATTTGAGCACAGATATTTGCAAGTATTGCTGTTTGAACACATATTTCGCTCCCAATAACAGTGATTTATTCGGCTAATACGACAGTTTAATAACGACAATAGTCATGATCAGCAGGATAAGGGTTAAATTATTTCTAATCCGGTCTATGACGGTTTTCAGCCTTTTAATTTGTCCTTCATACAAAAACATTTGAATAAGAAATGAGCATTAATTTTGCTAGGTTGGCATCACTTGTTTTTATTCAACTTCCACAGTATGTAAGTTATTTGTATCCACCTGAAGCTGTGCGTTGCGGCAGCAAGAAACAACTCCAAGTGGGCTAAATTATAAAATTCTAATTTTATACGTCCTTGCACTGAAATTAATAAATATCTATATTGGCCGTAAAGAAATGAGCATTAATTTTGCTAGGTTGAGATCACATGTTTTTATTCAAATTCGCCATAGGTAAGTTATTGTACCCACTTGAAGTTGTTCATTGCGACGGCGAGAAAACAACTTCAAGTGGGCGAGAATTTAAAATTATATATTAGCGCTTTAAGCGTTAACTTAACCCTTTTAGCGCGGTGATTGTCTTTATACGTCAGAATCTGACGTCTGTATACCTCAGATTCTCACGTATAAAGACATTCTTTGCACTAAAAGAATTACAATATTTCTATTGACAGTAGACACATAACATAGGTATTGAAATGAAGCGGAAAGAACTAACTGAGACATTTATAATGATTTCAAATTGAAAAAAAACAATTGGTCTCCATGGTTTATACAAAAATATTTCAGCGTTGTGAGGGTTAAACAAATTTGTATAGTTCTCAACCGCTTCAAGCTGTGAATTGCGTCGACGAGACACAGCTATAAGTGGGTAAAATAGCAATATGCTATCTAAAAGGTTAAAAATAAAATTGGTTTTAACTGTTTTCAGAGCTGACGCTTAATTAAGAGAAGAAATCCACTTAGCCTCTGTGAGAATGACGAATATAATCAGTTATTTGGTACAGAAATATTTTATTTTCTAATATGCGGAGACAACGCACCCACATTTTATCAACCTACTGCATTAGATGACATGTTTTAATTAATCATGTCGATGATTTCAGACAACATCGCTCCGTATCAGATTTATCAGACTGAAATAACCCTTGTGCTGCAAACACCGTATACAGACGTGTTCAGGCAAGTTTCAGACTAAATACAATACCACTAAGATGTGTAGCATATCTTGTGGTAGATGCTCGGTTAACCAAGTAATTCAAATTAGGAGATGTCTATTAAATAAATAAATAAAACTATTTATTCTTCACTTGAAGATGGAAATGGCTTTAGCTGACATCATGTTAAGTTATGATTCATATAAGTTGTTATTTCACTACATGAATGTACTGGAACAAATGAACTATCTATCAATCATATTAAGTATTAAGATAATCTCAGAACACGACCCCCGTACTACAGTTCAATGGCTCATGCCCTTTAATCATATCAACACTTACACCGTTATTAACGACTATATTCCATTAATACGTTTTATTAGTCGTTTAAATAACAGTTATTGAGAACGAAATTAGTGTTTAAACATTAAAATGTACAAATGTTTGGTTTCAAATTAAGCAAATGTAATTAATGTTCATCTTCTTGAAATTGTAGGTCACGGTAGTGGGACACAACTTCAAGTGCTGTGTGTGTTCTTAACCCCTTACCGCCGGTGCCGTCCATATTCGTTTTTTACATTTTTTATGAGCAAATTACATATCAGCTTTCAAGCCTGTTAAAGATGAAAAGTGACATTAATCAGCAAAATTTGAAATTTGTTGACCTCCATTTTGTCAAATCTGAATAATTTTCACCCACTCGAAGTTGTGGATCGCGTCAGCGAGACACAACTTCAAGTGGGTGAAAATTTCAATTGAATAATTTGGCGGTTAAAAGGTTAATGTAGCGCTTTAAGTGCTAGGGAATCATCAGAAGGATCAATTTCTGTGTGGTTCAGCTTGAAATAGAATACAAATGTTACACAGCACTTGTTTGCACCGATAATGCGCAGAAAGTGTAGGCTAATCGTGATAAATCACCATGATAATGTAGGTGTAGTAGCCACAATGCCAATGAACAAAACTAGAAAGCATAGCGTGGGCAATTCTATGCACAATTTCAAATTATTCGTATTTGTTCAATTTGAGACCAAACAATTTCCCAAACAATTTGCAAATCTTGATGTCTAAACACTCATTCCATTCCCAATAACCACCTGATAAACAGATCAAAAACGACTACTGCTTAACTGTTCAACGGTTAAGACCTAATAATATCAGGAAGTTTTACTCACAAGAATCCTTATTATATATGTCACTATAAAAGTGTGAACCCTTAGCACGCTAATCACTCCTACGGCCGTTTTTAGTCCGTTTAGTTTTCTGGCCATTTTTCTTAAAAACAATAGGCTACAATTTGACAGCAAAATATATTAGCAGAAATGAATTTGCTAAATTGACAAATGTTTGAATTCAAAATGTACAAATTTCAGTATTTTTCATCCATTTTATTCCCAAAACAATGATTTTATATCCTAATACAATGGATTAACCCTATAACCGCCAGTGCAGTCCATATTCGTTTTTTAAATTTTATATTAGCACATTACATATCAGCTATTAAACCTGTTAAAGATAAAAAGTGACATTAATCAGCAAGATTTGAATTTATTTTGTCAAATTTGAATAATTTTCACTCAATTAACGCTGTGGATCGCGTCAGCGTGACACAACATCGTGTGGGTGAAAATTCAAATTGAATAATTTGGCGGCTAAAAGGTTAAAAACGATTATTGTCGTGCTTAGCGCGAAAAGGGTTGATGACGATCACGTACATTTAGAGTGCTAATTCCTGAAGACCTTTTAACTGTAACCTAGTGTGAGTCGAGAACCTTTAAAAAATACTAATTTGATAATTTTTTCCGTGCATACTAATGCAGAACGAAAAATTATCATTTTGTAAACATTGTTTAAGTAACTTCACGTTTTTACTGGGCCATACATGACTAGCTTCTGGTATGGTTTTCTATGTGTACTTTTCTATGTGAACTACACTGAAATACAGAGAATGTATTCAGTAAGAATACCCATTAGAGAATGGATGAACTGAGGGGAGAACTGTCTGTTTCACAACTATTTTTCAATGTAGCAATGCAAAACAGCGTAAGAAGCGTTTTCGGTAAGACGTTGAAGCAAAGTTGATCTAATGCTCCCTCAGTGTCGGGCCGAGGAAATGTGCCAACACGATACTGGTGGGACGTCATGGTAGTGTTTAGTAACGTAATTTTGAATTCTACTAATGCCAAGCAGTTCATACATTAAGAACGCTCATATGGTTCTAAATTCTTCATTCTCCGCTATTACTGTAGAGTTTAGGCCTACACATCAATTTTTATGAGAATGGACCATATATTCACCTAATACTTTTAAATTTAAATATTTGATCTGGAGCTATATAATAAAATGCTAAAGGCTACATGGGTTTTATAAAAAACACCATTTTTTATACTTCTTAATTTTCATTCAAGATGAATAAT
Source organism: Flabesymbios commensalis (assembly GCA_964017125.1). Classification (NCBI taxonomy): domain Eukaryota; kingdom Metazoa; phylum Annelida; class Polychaeta; order Terebellida; family Flabelligeridae; genus Flabesymbios; species Flabesymbios commensalis. Next base: position 9,168,655 of record OZ024909.1, on the reverse strand, counting down.
AGCAGTCCTTGTTTGTTCGGCTTGTTCAGCTGATTATTGTGAATGGTTGATTGATTCTTTTATCTTTCCTAATATTTATTCAGTGGTAATATAACATTTCACATAATATAAAATGTCAAGTGAACATCTACTATTCCCCCACCGTCACCAAACTCACCCCCCCCCCCCCCCTACAGCACACGAGCTGCATCGCACCTAACGCCTCGCGAACTAAAACTATGGATTGACATTTTGTCGAGTAGTAAAGTAAAAGAATTACATGGGTGAATATCAAAATCGTGATAAAACAGGGATATTTTTATACGTTTCGATTTAAATTCAACATGGGTATTAACGCGAATAAGTTCGTTCATAAATTTGTTTGACCGTCTAGTCCAGCTGACTGATTGTTGTGAAGGATTGATTTCATTTTGAAATTTTTTAGGCATTTTTTTAGTGGTACTATAACATTTCACATAATACAATATGTCAGGTGAATATATAGATTACCTCCAACTCCCATCCCATCCGAATACCCAGAAAGCACGAGCTACATCATACGTAAAGCCACACGTACTAAAACTATGGATTGACATTTTATCGAGAAATAAAAGTAAACGAGCCAAATGGATGAATATCAAAGTCGTGATAAAACAGAGAGATGGGGAGTTGTCATGTGTTATGCCTTATAAAGTAAGCAGCTACTGCTTGTTGCCTTTATATGAATGCGTTATTCACACTGATTACCCCCGAGCTGATATTTTATTTGGTATTTTAAAGCCATTCGTTTTCGTTACCTGAATAATTAGATGTTTCTCGATCTGCAAAAAATGGTCAAGAAAATGGTAAATGTCAGGACTAGGCCAACGGGTGATGGAGCGGGTAACACAGAGTAGACTTTAGTTTACATTTACAAATATTATCAGCTAGTAAAGTGTTCAGGAAACCAGATTTCGCGTTCTTTTGGTACTGGTATCAATCGCTATGCGGCAACACAATGCGATCCTGTCGCGGTGTGCAAACAGCAAACAATGTAAACCACATTATCAAATGTGTAAAATTAAACCCGATCAAATCAATGATATTGGAAATGAAATTAGTGTTCAAACATCAAGAATTGCGTATGTTTGGTCTTAAATTAAGCAAGTATGATGAATTTTAACCCACTTGCAGTTGTGGGTGGCGTCAGCTAGACGCAACTTCGAGTGGGCTGAACCGGGAATTAGAAATATCCTGTTACAAATGACAGACGGTCAATTTAAAAATAGTAAAGGCGATACATTTGATAATGAGGTTTATAGATTTTTAGAAAAAACTTGGAATAAGAGAGAGAGAGGACAAATATATAATGAAGAAGTATAGCTTTTTTTTCCACAATAAAAGAAGAAAATATTTATATTTATGTATGCGTTTCATAAATAGATGTACTTGGTAAATGAAGCCACTTGCATCCGAAAACTACAGTGTGTAAACTAATGGTGAAAACAAGACAATGTAAATGTGTCATTAACTCTAGATGTGTAGGTGGTACTGGGTATAATAATGTCGTGACAGTTAAGTGGCTTAAAACAGATGTAAGTCACACGAACCACACTTCCAATGAAATGGATGTGTCACCATTATGGATCAACTCTGCTAGCTTATCAGAGAGATGTGGGTGAATTTGCGTGGGGACCCTCTCACTAAGATTAAAAATAACCGCTGACTTGAAATCCACCTAGCTGTCCTCCGACCTGGGATAATAATGTCTGATAGTGCACATGAAATTTTATTTGAAGAGATTCGAAAGTGACAATATGTCCAGACTTGAAAGTAGATAATGTTACTGTACACACACGATGTATACAACTACATAGTTTTATGATAGAATGACGTTAGAAAACCAAAATTATTTTGTAATAGTAGCATAATTGGTAATTACATAAACATAATGCTAAAATATCACTTAACAAGAGACATATGATATAAATACCACTTACAATGACACATGTGATGTAAAATCCACTCTGTAAGACACATATGATATGCACCGCTGCCGCTCTGTAAGACAATGGTAATGTAAATACCACTGACAAAGACACTGCTAATGTGAATACTCATGTGAATACTCATCTTCAAGACAGTGGTGGTTTAAATACTCACCCTCAAGGCATTAGTGATTTAAATACTTATCCTCAAGGCACTGGTGATTTAGATACTGATTCAAAAGACACTGGTGATGTAAATACTTATTCCCAAGGCACTGGTGATGCAAAAATGCATCCCCAAGGCCCTGGTGATTTAAACATTCATCCACAAGACGCTGGTGATGTAGATAGGCCTACTCATTTCAAAGACACTGGTGATTTAAATACTGATTTACATGATACTGGTGATTTAAATACTCATCTCCAAGACACTGGTGATTTAAATACTCACCATCAAGGTGATTTTAATATTCATTCACAAAACACTGATAAGATTAATAATCATTCACAAAACGCTCAGACTGGTGGTGATTTAAATACCACTCGGCAAGGCACTGGTAATATAAATACTCATCTGCACCTACATTACCGTTTAAAACTATAGTGTTTCTTTCCATAGAGACATGTACAAATGTGCTATAAAAAATAAATAAAATTATATCCAGATACTTAGAATTGACGACTATCTTTCTAATCATTTAAAGATGGCATTGATGACGCAATTGTCAGCTTCAAATGATTGAAAAAATACTTTTCCGTTTGAAAACTATACTTTTGAAGATTAAAAATCAGGGATTGTTTTTAAAAAATACGTTAAAAATTATAGGCCTAGACCTTAAATTTAAAAATTAGTCTTATACGTACTGCCACATTTAAAAACTAGATCTTTCAAAACTAACAGTCAGTCCTTCCGCACTTGCAAATTGGGTGAATTTCAATAAAATTTGTGTTGGAAAAAGTTTTAATGCGATTACCCGTACAACTGCCGGTCATGATTTTATTCGTTTTTTTATCATTTTTTTATTTGCACAATAATTGCCACATTTTAAAAAAAACGTTACATCAAAATTTAAAAATATTTGACCTCCATTTTGTCCAATATGTATAATTTTCACTCAGTTGAAATTATGAATCGCGTGAGCGAGGCACAACTATCATGATTTCAGACTTAACAGAACCATTTCGTCTCTATGGTTTGTATAAAAATATCTCAGCGCTTTAGGGGTTAAAAGGTTGAAAGCATCACCAGTACGTGAAGGGTCAATAAATAATGTTCATAATAAGGGTAATGAAGGTCTACTGAGAGCCTGTTTCATCTTTACTTTTTAATGATGGCTGTGTATTATTTTGCCGTTGTAGCGGCTTGGGTTTTTGCTCGCTCGCTTCGCTTCCGGTCAGATATTCGCTGTGACTAGCTCATCATCTTCCGGAATAACCGGTCACTATGGACACGACCTCTCACCTCTATACTGCCTTTCCATGAATAGATCTAGCTTTACAATTAACCTTGCCATTTTGATCATGAGGAACATAATCATTATTAGTCTTAGAGGCGGCGTTTGCTCAGCAGACCATGAGATCAAATCATTGAGAGTGACAACAAATACGGGCGAAACTATTAGAAAATCTTCCCAATATATACTACATCCAGTTTCGCATTTATTAACCCACAACCCTTACAGCGCGGGGATAGACTTTAGACGTCAGAATCTGACGTCTAATTCTGACTACTAAAATCGATCCCAGCACTGCAAGAGTAAAAAATATTTATAATGGCCGTAGACCAATAACAAAGGTATTCAGGTGAAGCGGAAAGAGCTAACTAAGACATTTATCAAAGTGAAAAAAAACTTTGGCCTTCAAGGTATTTATAAAAATATTCAGCGCTTCAAGGGTTATAGTGAAATAGCTGTTTTTAGTCTTTCTGTTTGCACTTTATAAAAAACAGAAAATTATATGAGAAATGTGCTAAAAAGCTAAAATGTCCTTGATTTGTCGTATTTTCAATAAAATTATTGTTACATAGCTTTTATTTTCATTTGGTTACCTTGAATCACAAAATTATGTGTTATTATTTTCAAAATTGGCATATATTTGTATTCAAATGTTATAGATATAAGTTAGTTCTTTTTACCCACTTGCAGTTTTGGGTTGAGGTGGTGAGACACAAATTTAATTGGGTAAAAAAATAAATAATATTATGCATGCTGTAAGCAAATAATGGCGCTAATACTCTTTTAATATTTCTGCACAGGATATAAATTATATGCTTAGATTATAATTATACGATTAAAATTAATATGGATTAAACAGCTTTGAATTTCCGAATGTATTATTAAAATAAATAAAGCACCGCGGCAGTGTTGCTTCATGATCGATAATTTAAATAAGTCAAATTGCGAATAATCACGTATAGCTTGTGAAGATCAAGTAGAAATAATGTATATGTGCCTTATTTTATTATGCATAAACGGTGGGGGTGTAACAGGCTGGTATGGCTTATTCACCATACGAGATGATAAATCGGTTGAGTGCACCCCAGCAAACTAAATGCATTGTCCCAATGCCTTGCTAAAATGAGAAAACAACATCAACAACGCTATCACAAACGTCAGCAACGCTGGTCCGTCTCACCTTTATGAAAGGTCACCAGAAATCAATTAATTGTTACTTGCTACTTTTTACCCAATATTATAAAACATTGCAGAGAATTGATTAGCCTGATGGATTGTATTGATTGTCTTTATTGGTCTACTTCTGCATATGTGACCCGATATAGAAAAATGAATCGTAAGTTGCAGTTTGAGAAACGATGGTAGGGTCCTTAAAAGCTAAAATGTCCTTGATTTGACGTAATTTCAATAAAATTATTACTACATAAGTTTTTATTTTTATTTTATTACCTTCGAATCCCAAAATTATGTGGCATAGAAGTTGATCTACTTTTTTAATTTTTTAATATACATGTTATTTTAATTTTAGTCTCAATTACAACAGAAACAGTTTGTAATAAGTAGGAAATATAGATACAGTGCAAACATCCTGGCGATAAAAATCTCTGACATATACTTTTAAAGTTTACAAAATGTTAGAAGTATACGTTGATTATTAAAAAGTGAGGTCGGAATGAAAACTGTGTGTTATTTTCAAAAAGTGTATAAATTGCCTTTTTAAACTTCAAGGTCAATTTTCTCAACAACTACCACATAACTGTTGTTATTATTATGTAAAGTTAATTATAGCGCGGTAAATCTATTGGATATTGAGCAGTATCATACGGGAGAACACACATTTGTTTAAATAATATAATGAGCCGTCAATATTGCAGTATTGTGATGATTTTTCATAGGCCACCTTGATAGAGTAACCCTACAAATGACAGCGTAACCCTACAAACAAAGCTGTTATAAGCATTGTGAATCGACGTAGATCAACCAGTTTTACCCTATTTTGTTCATTGCAGCTCTATCTGTCAAATACCTTTCACAAGTGAATGATACGTGTATATGTATGTATATTTTTCAGGTTGACTATTAATTCAGTGACAAACAATAAATAAATTATTCTCGTGATCTTCGTGCACCTTGTTGCTAAAATCTCTTTATTCCATCTTTCTCTGATTGTTTATTAATGTGGCTTTCAAAGTAATGTTAGTTATCGATACAAATGGTTCATAACACAACAATTATGTTAATTAATAGCCTTATTTTTTAACAAAATATAAATTTGTAACCCTACGAATACACTTTTAAAACCTATCAGAAAAACTTTTAGATGAACAAATGATATGAAATCATGATTTTAAACAAGATGCTCCATTTACATTTTAATATTCAACTGCTATTTCCACTCTAAGCCTTGAATTGAAAGAAATGTTATGTTTGACATGTCTTTTTTTTTTGTATATTTTCTGAATATTGAATATTTGCAGCAGAGTAGAAGTTGACTACAAATCATTATGTGCAGTATCAAATTTTCGCAACTGTTATTAAACTGTTCCAAACATTACCAGCTAATTGTTACCACTTGAACTGCTGTACTTTTTGCGACCAAAGTTTTAGTTACATTATGGCATTTACATATTACATAATATGCATTCGTAGGGTTACTCTGGTGTTCAATAATGAGCATGAACTCCATCATATATTAAGAGCTCGCATATATTTTTTGTGAAAGTTCCATATGTCTGCGATATAAACTGAAGAATTCAGGACTGTGCAGCAAAGTCGTTTTTTTGCCGATATGCATCACTTTCGTGGGAATCGACCATATATATATTTCTAGATATCCATGACAAATAAGTCAGTAACGAAGGTTATTTATGTCGATAAAACAGCTATTAGTCTCTATGTTATATATTCTGTATTTTTCCTTTGGATATCAAAATGACAAAAAATGTAGTCCAGGAACGCGTCTTTATTAATATTATACCCGTCGGAACAAATGACAGTGAAAAGTGATCATATCAGTAAAACAGTAGTATGCGTGCCATGTTTACATGACTATAGTTTACATATAAAGCTGCTATAATAGTTATAAATATTAAACTCAAGATTAAAATAAATGATAAATCAGTGTTCAAGTAGAGCGTAACAGTAGCAGATGAATACTTTTATTTGGACAATGATTGGTTGTATTGATTAACTTTATTCGGACAATGAATCATTCTATTGTTCATTCCCCAAAAAAGGTAGACTTTTGGGCATATCAGATTCTATATATCTCAATTATAAGGCAACGAGGGCAATTACTCTCAAATTGACATTGTTATGCGCGCCTGTCTTCCAGTTACTTCCGACTGACTACATCGATTGAATTAATTTATAATCATCCATCTGGGTCAAGGTCACTGTATTGAAGCCTTCTCGCTCCTGCCGCCATAGATTCATAAAATATATCGATACAGGGTCGCATCATTATCGTCTGAATCAAGGGCAAATCATTCTATTCTGCAAAGTCAAAATGCTGTAAGTGCTTACTTCTCAAGTAAATCGATCGCTACTGCCTTTTTACTCTGCTGTTCTATTCAATTCAATTCAATTCTGTTTAATCAGTGTACAATATACAATAATAATAACAATTTGATAACGTATATAAATAACCAAAAAATATATACACGAGGCATATGGTAATAAGTAATAATATCACTGGAATATAAAAAAGTAAATGTACACCTGGAAGAGAAGATAAACAGGATCCATTGAAGCTTTTGCTAGTAGTCCCCACCCAACATATTTTTTTATTTCCACCAGCCCTTTATAATATGATTATGACAATTAGCAATTATAACACAAACATTTCAAAAACCATGAACAGCAATCACTGACAAAACTAGTATTCATTTTTTCAAACATAATATGCTTTAAACTGGATATTAAAAAGTAATTAGTAATATGACGTACATTAGATGGTAAAGAATTACACATACGAACTTTTCTGTTGAAGAAGCTACGTCTGCAGCAGTCTGTACGACACAAGGGTCGTACCATAAAAAATCCAGTATCAATCGAGTTACGAGTGGAGCATCCACCATCAGAGAAAAACTAACAAAATCGTTAACATCAACATCATAATTACCGTATAAACACTTCCAGAAGAAAATAATATCAGTATAATCACGACGCATAGTTAAAGGTAGAATGTTCGTCATTAGTAGTCGATCTTTATAATCTACTTCAGCATAATAAAAACATATAGGGTCATTGATCTCTGAATTTCCTCTATATTTTTTATATTTTTACGACTAGTGCCACTTCATACTACAGTACAATATTCCAGTAATCGGCGGACTAGTGAACAGTACATTATATATTTAGTTTGCGAAGATGCATGCCATCCTAATGTACGTTTAATTAAACCACTTATACAGATGCTTTGCTTATAATGTTGTCTATATTATTATTCCAAGAAAGTGAACTGTGTTATTATAACGCCCAAGTCGCGTTTCTCTTCTACTCTTTGTAAGGGTACGCCATTCATAGTATAATCGAACAAAATAGGATTTTTGGATCTAGTAAAGGAAATTATATAACATTTGATAACATTGAAATCCATTTGCCACAATTGTGACAATTTGTACATTGACTCTATATCAGATTGATATTATATACATGATTGTCGACTCAGAATTATCTTTGAACTTTTGAGGTCATCCCCAAATAGTGCGACTTTGCTAAATCTGGTATTTTGACTTGTATATTAGAATATGACACCCAGTCCTAAAGCTTCTGAATTATTTTTATTGGTAAAACTTGTTTCTAACACAATGTTCTGCTTTTGAAAATACAAAGATGGCCGCCACCTAACAAAGATGGCCGCCACCTAACAAAAATAGCCGCCACGTAACCTTATTTCAGCAATATAACCAAATGTCTACTTCAACCCTTACAGCGCGGGGATCGACTTTAGACGTCAAAATCTGACGCCTGTAGGCGTCAGATTTCAATTCAATTCAGTTTATTTATGCTTGTAACATACATACATGTATACAATCAGTTATACAAATGCAAAGGAGACCTGCATAAGGCTTTGACAAGCCCCTTCCATGCTGGCCACCCTTCAATGAGGTAAAATAATGTTTCTGAAAAGCTGCATACGTCGCGGGGAAGACGGAGAGATGAAAATACGGCAATCATAAAATAGTAACATTAATGCGGAGGGAGAAGCGGACAAATACAAGTATAGTCTATGTATCAACGCAAAAAAAGAGACACAAAATAAATATATTAAAAACGTTAAAATTAGCGGACTGCATAGACATGATGCAAACTTATATGATAACAAACACCAAGATCAAAAATAATTGAAAAGTGTTAGCGCCTAAAGTGCACTGTGTATTACGAAACAACAATTTTTGAACATACATAGCAGTTTTGTATTAAACATATTGAGTTGTATTCGTTTACAAGAATTTTTTAAAGATATATTGTAAATCCTTTTCGACTATGAGTATTTGTTTTATCTGTTATAATGCTGTTTGATTTATTCAAAATATCCGGAATACAAAAACGCATGCATTTTTTAACAAATACATGTTTTACTCGTGCAATTGAGTAGTTTCTTTTTTGTCTGATGTTATGATGGTAGATTACAGGTTGTAAAAGTGAAGACATATTAATGAAATAAGCAGGTAAATTGTTATTTATCAGGTCGAAACAAAACGTTAATAGTTGAAGCTTAAACAAACCATCAATTTTAAGCACATTTAGCTCGCTGTGGGAGAGTTGACCACTCGAACATATGATTCGCATGGCTTTCTTCTGCAATTTTAGAATTCTTTCCAGGTTAAAACCCCAGCACTTAAGACCATAACTTATATGTGGTTTAATCAGCCCATTATATATGGTTAAAATAATTTTAGTAGGAATCATGTGTTAAAGTCGGTACATAATTCCCATAATATATCAAATTTAAAAAGCTATTTTGTTTATGTGCGAATCCCATTTTAAATGCTTGTGTATTGTTAACCATAAAAAATTAAATTCGTCAGCACATTCTATTTTAATTTTCTCAATCTCTATATTAGGTATATTGATTTGTTTTTGAGGCATATGAAATACCATGAATTTGAATTTTTTTATGTTGATTGATAATTTGTTCAACTTTAACCAGTCTGCAACTTTTGTTAATTCTAAATTCATATTTTTGGAAGTATTATTACCAGAAACATCCAATGTGGAATATAAAGTAGTATCATCAGCATAAATAATCATCTTAAACAGTTTACTGGCATTGCATTAATCATTAATATAAATGATAAAAAGTAGAGGGCCCAATATAGACCGTTGAGGTACACCAGTGGATATATGATACATATCGGAATTAGTTTTATCAAAAGAAACGTATTGGGTTCTATTTTGTAAATAGTCTTTAAAAAGTTTTAATTCTACTGACTTTATGCCATAATGATTTAATTTCTGAAGTAAAATAACGTGGTCAAGAGTGTCGAATGCCTTTGAGAGATCCAAGAAAATGGATATCGATATTTTGCAATTATCAAGGTCCTGAGTGATTCTATCAATTAGTTCAATCGACGCTAATTCAGTGGAATGGCCGGCCCTAAAACCATACTGACTGTCATATAAAAGTTTATGTTCATTTAAATATGTACTTAATTGTTTGAAAATTAGTTTTTCCAAAATTTTAGATATTGAGGGAAGGAGTGAGATTGGTCGGTAGTTTGATATATCGTTCAAAGACCCTTACTTATGGAATGGTATTACCTTCGCTACCTTTAGTTTTTCTGGGAGTATACCAGTGTTTAAAGACTGATTAAAAATACATGTGAGAGCTGGTATTATTTCTGTTTTAATTTAATAATGTCATCGAAATATCATCAAAACCTGTAGTAGATTTATTTGGTAGTTCATTTATTATTTTAGGTATCGAAATGTCGTCAATATTTTTAAATTGAAATGTACAGTTATGTGTGCCAGTTAGAAAGTCTTTAGCATTGATGTTTTGGGCATTTTTATGTTTTTGGCGAGGCTAGGTTCAATGTCAGTGAAATATTTACAAAATTTATTAGCTATGATAATCGAATCAGTGATGTCTTCCCCGTCGATCATAAAATAGTTAGGAAAGTTTTTTTTTCTTTAGATTGTTTAGATTGTTTAGATTGTTTGTCCATGTATTTTTATTATTATATTTATATTTTTCAAATAATGAGTTGTAGTGATTTCGTTTAGCCATCCTAACGTTTGATTTTAATATTTAGTTATACGTGTTTAAGTTAATTTTAATTCTCCCGTGTGCATCTGTATTTGTATGTTCTGTATTGCTTATATAATTTATCTCGATAAGAAATAAATTTTACAATACCTTGAGTTATCCATTGTGATTTTTGGTGGCGTTTATTAAATTTGACGATTTTAGGGGCCAGATGTTGCTTAGTGGCGGATTTTAAAATATTGTGAATTATGTCATAGTTATTATTAGGGTCAGAATCTATGTCTCTGTTAATTTTTGAATAAATATCAGAGTCAGCCATTTATCACCTCAATGTATTTGTCAGTCCGTTTACCAGATTTTGAGTAAGCTAGCGATATAAAGTATGGAAAGTGATCGGAAAGTGTGTTTAATAACATACCTGCAATAGAGTTACTAGAATATGTAGTTATTTTAAATAAAAAATATCTATTAATGTTTCACTAGAGTTTGAAATTCTAGTGGGTAATGTTACACGTGGAAAAAATCCGCTCGATACTATCATATCAAAGTATTCATTAACAAAATCCTTTTTTTTTCATTTTCAATAAATCAATATTAATATCGCCGCCTATTATGATGTCATAATTCCTGTCTTTAAATGTCTGAAATGTAAGTGCTAGTTCTTCTGTAAACGATTTGTAATTAAATAGAATATCTCTGGGGGGCCTGTATATATTTCCTAATAATATGTGTGTATGCCTATTTGTGTTCACCTCGCTTATTTCAATAAACTGACTTTCAAATATTTCAGATATAATGGGTGATGGCACAGTTTTAAAATTATATTTCTCATGGAGCTATATTGCTAGACCTCCATGAGAAGAACATTGTTTTCCTTGTGAAATTAAAGTATAGTTTTCTATAGAGAATGAAGCATTATTTGAGTCATCTCTGAGCCATGTTTTTTGTAAACAAATAGCGCTTATGTGACAGTTATTTTCTTGTATCAAATGAAGTAAAATTTTGAGTTGATCAAATTTAGCAATAATAGACTGTATGTTTAGGCTTAGCACAGTAAAATTTTCATTTCTCTCCTTTAATATTTTTATAAAATTGTCTTGGTCGAAATAAGGTGAATGCTTAATAATGTTTAATTTTTCAGCATCATCTGTGTTATCAACATTTAGTATATGTGCTAAGGAATGACTATTCAGACCGCCAACGTTCTCCAGTATTACACTATCCATTGTCTAGTGCGAAAACGTTGATACATGACGACGAACGATGCCGCATCTCCCCCCACATAACCCCCCACATGATGGTACGATGTACCGCATTTCTACATCTCCCCATTTTAACACGCGACGCACACAGCAATCCAGAAACGGACGCGTTTTTTTCTAGATTCAAAATCAAATACAATATCCCATCAGGACAAGATAACATTTTTGATTTGGTGTAGTCTATTTGTCACTCCCATTGACATAATGTATTAAACCCAAAATGTCTTTTACAGCAAGGTTTTTTTATGGAAATATTATCTATATGATCCAAGGAGTCAGAAAACGCAGGATGCTAAATTTTATATGTTGAATTTTTTTTTTAATTAGCATAATTAGCATATTTAATGAGGTAAATTAGGGACCTGCCTTTATCGGAGCACCCAATCAACACAAACGGACAAATTCTGGTTAACCTTGCATTTGTTCAAGCATAATACAAATGTCAAGCATACCATCAACATTTTTTAAAAATTCAAAATGGCTGACATCCGCCATTTTGAATTTGCATATTTAATTAGTATATTTGCCACTCTAATTGACATAATGCGTTAAAACCAGAATGTATTTTACTGCAAGGTTTCTTGATGCAAATATTATTTATATGATCCAAGGAGTCAGAAAATGGTGGAAACTAATATTAAATGTTTAGCAAATCTCTAGTTAGCATAATTAGTATATTTAATGAGGTAAATTGGGGACTCACCTATATCAAAAGGGTCAATCTCCAATTAACACTAACTCTCAAATTCTGGTTATATTTGCATTTTGTAAGCATAATAACAATGCCAAGTATAATATAAAAAAAAATCAAAAATATAAATGGCTGATATCCGCTATTCTGAATATATGCATATGTAATTAGGTCATTATATGAACAATATCGTAATCCTTGATGAACTATATTAACTTAAGGTTCACTTTTCTACATAATTATGATAATTAATAGGCCTACGATCAGAATATTGAAATAAAACTGATACAACGCTTTTATTAAAAAAAAATCAAAATGGCCGCCAAAAATAATATCGATTTTTTTTGAAAATAAGCTAAGTCGCGCATATTACCATAAATCAACATGGAAATACTTCTGTTTTGACACACATCACATGATCCAACAGTTCATTGATGTAGTATGGTAGGGATACCTTTATTTAAGAAAAATCACACAGTTATCATGTTCAACTGCAATATTAAGAAACTGCTATGTGTGGGCCTACATCAAATGATATTAAAAATACAAAATGTTTTTACGAGTTTTACCCCAGAGATTTTGAGGCCTGAGTGTTACCAATGTGGTTGAATAGTTCACTCAATGATGAGAGTGGTAAAATATGCATACGGCATCGTTGAGAAGGCAGCACAAGTCACCACATCAAGACCGACCCTTTAGGAGAGGGCTTGATGACGAGTGCTGAGATCAGCCCATCTCGCCGTATCAACGATGTATAATTATTTTCTCGTGGAAATATCTATCTGGAATGGCAAATCAAACTGAGCAGTGAAGAGTATAGGAGAGAGTGAGAGATGGGCTGATCTCACCATACGTCTCGTAGTGAAAGCCAAAATAAAAGCATGAGTGCGAGAATCACTCCTATGTGTCATACACACACCCGGCACAGACATAATACCTGCCAATATGTCATGAGCAAGCATATAGCTGTTCGATATGGTGGCTGAAGAATTTTCCCTACCTATAAAACACATTGCAGGCTGGAGTGGACATTCATACAATACCAGAGTCTCGGGATATTCGAGGTTTTTATCGTGAAAATTGAAGCTGCTTTCTTGGCTTCACCATGAAACACCAATCCTCACAACTCTGGTAGCAAACGCTTGTTGGCATATTGTTTCATCACACAAAGCGAAGCACAATTATAATTGTTTTTCTCTTTATGGCCAGTATTGAATGATTTCTCCCAAGCTTCAAGTAGAAGCAGAAGTAGAAGTGTTAATTACATTTTATTCGGAATCTACATAGTTTCTAAAAATGACAAGTTGTGAAATATTTCAATGCTTCATTTCTTAAGGCATCAGCAAAAACAAATTGGTCAGTCAGCTTATCGTAAATTTTACTCAACTGAGCAGTCAGTTTTGCTGAAGATCGAAAATAATATTGCTATTTCTTTAGACAAAGGCCTATAGTCACTGCCTTGACGCTTCTTAACCTCTCTTCTGCGGCTATCGACACTATTGGTCTTACCTGACACTAACTTTTACTGACACGCTGCCGAATTGGTATGGTGTTACTTATGTGGCTCTGGATTCGTTTTCGTCCTGTCTGAGAGACAGGTGGCAAAAAGTAAAGAAATAAGACAAATTGACTTCTGCTTCTAATCCTTTTACATTGCAACCACAAGGGTCTGCCTTGTTCCCCTTTGCTGCTGTTCACTCTTTGCACTTCTCAACTCAGTTATATTATTTGTGGACATGGTTTAGTCAACATCTTTAGGCAGATGACTCTCAATTTACATCACCCTATCTCTGAAAATGCTACGCAATCTTTGGTGGAACTACAGGGGGGGGGGGGTGTCAAAACTCAATCCAAGTAAAACCGAATTCCTTCTAATTGGATGTGAATTCCAAAGACAAAAGTTATAGCCATATTCCCCCCTCCCCCTTCCAATTCTTGATAACCAAATAGACCCAACAGAGTCGGGAAAGAGACCTGGGAGTCCTATTTGAAATTTTTTTTTTTTCAAGATACATCTTAAGCACGTGCATAGTGCCTGTTGGTATCATATTCGGGATATTGGACGCATCAGTACAAGTTTACTTCTGACTCTTGTTGAACGGATTGCAGTCGCATACATAATTGGTAAACTGGATGATTGTAATTCTTTACTACGTAACATACCAGAAAAAGACATGTCTTTAAAAAATTACAACGTGTCCAAAATTATCTGGCTAGGGCATGGCCCCACGCTTTATAGTCGCTCCATCCTTATATTAAAGTCATTGGATTGGCAGTTGAAAATATGAACACTTGTTTTCCGATACTTTACTTCCAATCATCACAACCAGAATGCTTATCAAACCTTTTGGTGCTACTTGTCTGATACCAAAAAACTGTAAGTTCCACGAAGATCGACTTGAGGGTATTTTTGGTTTCAAGAATTTATTACCTGTTTCCATAAGAACATCAACAGCGACTACGACTTTCAGAAAATTAACTAAAAAACGTTTTATTTCATGCGGTTTTTTCCATCCTAGCTCTTCTACTGCCCTGCATCCTTTTGACGATCATCATTTGAAAACTTTCTGAATATAGTTCTGGTTATTGCCCCTCTGAGCGCAGTCCTTTGAAAAGTTAGGCGTTCCAACGGTGTTTTAATTGAATTCATTGCTTAATGTCGGGATGGGCCGTTGCCAGGGACCAAGCTGGTGACCTTTTCAATGCTGTTGACTCTGATATAAAGTGATCACCAAAACGACATAGAGACATTTGGAAAAAAAACTTGTATTAGAGTAGGGCATGGTCTCGACATCTGACTTCCTTCAATTGCAATATTGCTGTGATTGTGCAGAAAACGACGCAAGACAATATTCACTCTCTGATTGATTCGGACATACCTACAAAAACTCTATGGTCGACATCGAAATAATGAATCGGCCTCTATTCTGTCAAAAAATATATCATTTTATAGTTTGACCTTGCACAGATGGCGGCCATCTGGGAATTTACCCACAACGCAATAGCTAAAGTACGTTATGGGTACATCAGGTATATCTGAAAACCCTAAGGTAGACACCAAAATCATGAATCCGTTTCATTTATTGTCGAGAAATAATAGGTATTTATTGTTTTGCCTTGCACAAATGGTGGCCATCTTGCATTTTACCACCATTCAGAAAAAAGGAAGCTATCACACACATTGTCCTAAAACACCATAATAATGAAAACCCATAATTTTCACAATAGTGAGATAACTGATCAAAAATAAAAAGACACAATGTGCTTTCCACATATAATTAATAGTTTTATCAATAAAAATGGTCCTTGGCGGCCATTGTGAATTTTTTTCCTAATATATCTTTGAAATTTAATTGGACTCATTTATTGTCCACAAAATAAAATTTTAAAACCTTTCTTTTATTATTGGTGTCATTGGAAATTGAGATATAAGCTGATTTTTTAGAAACCTCATAAATTAAGCTAATTATGCTAATTTAAAAAAATGCTCAACATATAAAATTTAGCATCCGGCATTTTCTAGCTTCTTGAACCCCATATATCACATTTCCCTCAAAAAACCTTGCTGTAAAAAACAATTTGGGTTCACCTGCCTGGCAAGTAGACTAGTGTTACAGGTAACTGAAAACATAATAATGAATATACTGATGAATAAATAGAAAGGTGAAAAGTTTAAAAAAGAATATTGCAAATATTTTACAACTATATAGAACAAATAAACAAATCCAAAACCATGGATAGAAAAAAGGAAAATTGACACAATTTGTCATAAACACATGTTGATGAAATCACTGATAGGTGGGTGCATGCCATAGTCAGGTATGACTCATAAACCAGAACTGTTGTGATGTCATAATAACAGCCCGTGAACCTTGCAAAAGGCCTGACACACCTAACATACCACGAAGTTAAACATGATAAAAGAATGAAGTAATGCGCATAATACATTTATGCTGAATAGTCTAGATATGAATTGTGGAACTATTATGAAAATATAATTTTAGCGATTTAATACATGTAAAATATTAAATAAATTGAAGATATAGAGATTTATAGAAAATTTGACTCAATAAATACTTATTAATTGTAGATATTGGTAGGTACTAAGGATACCGGTACGACATTTTTATTTAAATTATACAGTAATATGCATAATATTTGTAAAGTAAAGATGAATTAAAGAAAAACCATTGATTTGCAATAAATAAATGTATGTAATTGATTAATGTAATGGGTTATTTCATAAGTTAGAAAGTAACGATGTTGTTATTGCGCGTGTATGATACGGACGATAAAGGATAATATTTAAGGTCGATGTGCTCACTGTCTTTAACTAGAATAGGTGCCGCATTCTCTGCCTTCTTTAGGAATACGTTTCCATCAAAGTTCCAACATTGGAAACACTTACTCTGGACATTCTCTTGGCGTGCCGGGTAAAATAAGTGGGACCGTGCCAGTGTCAGGTCGTCGCTGACAAACACCTTGCTGTCCTTCAGGGCGGGTCTGGATTTCATAAATTGTCTTTTGATCATCCAGCTCAGAAACCGACAGATCATAGCTCGAGGTTGTCCTGCTCCGGGACGTCCCATGCGATGAGAACGGTTGATATCTTCGACCTTAAGTGGTACTTGCATTTTCGTGGCCGGGTTGAGTATAAATGGTGTCTGTGTTTTCGCCTTCGTTCTCTTTTTCGCCAGTCCAGATTCGCACATTTTCACGTCTGCTGTAGTGCTCTTGTTCGTCTGCCTTTGCATCCTGTATTTATTCTCCAGCTCTGCTACTTTCTGCTCCCGCACTTGAATAGATTTCTCCTGATCCTCCACCTTCTGACGTAAAGAGGCTGATATAATGTCACCCAGTCTATTACATATACGCTCATCACCAAGAGCTGTCAATAGGTTGTCTACAAATTCGGTGGTCATTCTCTTCAGAGGGGGGGGGGGAAAGGCTCGGACTTGAGTCAATGGAGGGTGACGACTCCTCTCGTGTACGCTTTCTCGTGTCAGGAGTAACAAGTGGGTCAGCTTCTTCCAGCATTGATTACCAGTCTTGTGTACAGTCAATAGTGTATTGTTCGCCTGATAATCCAAGTGCGTATAGTCAATCAATACATTGATTCATTTGGGAGTTCAAAACTAAAACATACGAAAATTCTCTCTTATGGTCTGTTTTTTGATAAATACTGTTTAGCCAGGTGAATCTTTGTTAATTCATTCAAAACATTTCCAAGATAGAGACATTTCAGCCGGGCGGTTTCACACTAAATTAATGAAAGGTCGTCTCTAATTCACAGCACTTCCACATATTGTACCGTCTGACGTCTAAACTCGATCCCCGAACTGTAAGAGTACAACCCATAACATAGGTATTCAAATGAAGCAAAAAGAGCCAACTAAGACATTTATGATGATTTAAAATTGAAAAAAAACCTTGGTCTGCATGGTTTATATAAAAATATTCAGCGCTTTAAGGGTTATTCGCAACGCCTCTACAAACATGAAGATGAACCCTAAATAACATAATCCCTCAATTTCATATCATTTGTAAACATGTAAGCCTACAATATATCTATATATATATATATGGTATATGTTATAGCCTTTGCTATTTCCCATAGTTATATTCAATAAACAGAATAAGACATCGATGTCTGGAAATTGACATTCTTATCGCAACATTCAGCACTGTAATTTCGTCTCGTTGCGTTACAGCTTTGACTGTCGCGATACTCGTTCCAATTTCTGGACAAAAAAGCGAACCTAACTTTCAGAAATGTGTCTTCAATGCTGTAGAGCTATACAATATAAATTGGCGCGAGAAACATGTATTATGTATATTATTTGTTATACTTTTTATGCTTATACTGTTTGTACATATATGAATATGAATATAGTTGCTACCTAGCTTGCAGAGGCTTTTTAGCCTGTTCTACCGCACGACCAATGTTTTATATAATAATATAATGTGTATATTTTTGTATCTGGTTCAAATATATCTATTGGTCAAAAGCTAGATAATATTAAAAAAAAACTATAGCCCACGTAATGTTGTGTCTCATGACCCAGTCCTACAAAGTGACTAAAAATACTTGGAATTTTACAATTTTAGTTACGATAAAATTCAGTATCACTGATTTTGAGGTATATTCTACTTAAAAATTAGCCTAGGTGCACAAAAGCTGATAAAATCACTGATATATCATTGTAGTTGACATTGAGGCGCAATGACAAAGGTGAATCCCTTAAGTGCTGAGCACGATTATATCGTTTTCTATCGGCTTTATTAGTATGATTTGCTGGTTAAATAACTGTCATTGTCACTGTCATTGGGGTTTTTCAACATCAAGCTTTGCCAATGTTTTGTCGCAAATTAAACAGAAAAAGATACTTTTTACCCACGTGAAGGTGTGGGTCACGGTAGCGAGACACAACTTGAAGTGGGTGAAAATAAATTCTATAACTTAGTGCTTTAACCCTTTCAAGCCTGAATTTACCGTTGTCATCTTCATCCACTACAAGCCGCGAATTGCTGTCGCAATTCTCGACTTGTAGTGGATGAAGATGATTTGTGGTTTTAAAATTACAGAAAATTGACATGTATTGGTAAACCAGTTTCATGGACATTTTCGTTCTAAAACCCTTAGTTATAGGAAAATTAAGTCTGTTTTGAGGGATGTAAAATGATGCTTTAATGCATCGTGAGGGCTTAAAGGGTTAAGGGTTATTAAAACACATCACTACATTATTATTGTGTCCGACCACTACATTCTGATGGCCGGGAATGGAGAGTTATTGCTAACCAAGCACAGATCATTTATTATGGTAGTCATGTGGTATCAGTCAGGTGTGACCGAGCTGTTGATTGTGAGGGATCCTCGTTATGGTCCTATGTGTTTTAAGTCAGTTAAAACCCTCGGAGCTCTACATTCTCAGCTGTGAAAAAGGCCTATGCGTTATCCACAGAACTGGAAATGGCTTCATCCTATAGCATCACAGAGTCGTCATTATATTTCATTTTGCAATTATTAATACATTTTTAGATCGGCTCTGCATGGTGCGTCGCGGTGTCAGAATAATGAATGCGGCCCAACATTAAACCAGCACTGGGTCAACTCCTGGGGGGTCTGTGAGCAGTCAGTGCGTGACGTCACGACTATAACGTCACCTCCACTCCACAGCAAATAACGGATAGGTGTGCTGCCGCTGAGCAGTGTGATGACGTCACACCCACGTCATCACACAGATGCGAGATCTCCCAAAACACAGTCTGCCTCGTTTTTCTCAAGCCGTCCCACGTGTTTTTAGATGCTATGCGGAGAGTCCTGGTAGATCGATATCAGGGATTATTTTACCACCAAAGAATGCCATTATTATTCGCAGTCCTCCCAACGAGCATGGTATGTTGATTCTAGGCCGCCTTTCCATATGGCCGGTTGCCGCATGAGGTTGCCGCACCTAATTCGGAAACCGCATTTAGCTGCGTTTCCATGTCACCGGCACACGTGTGAGGCAAGCACGCACCAAAACTGAGATTCCTTCCCACGTCATTTTTTATTGAGGGGTTTCCTAGAACTCTACTGGAATGATAATAATAATCACAAAAGCGGAAATCCAACACTGCTGGATTGTCAAACGCACCTGAGTTTGACGCACATGTTTGACGGACACATGGCATTTATCACCTTCAGATATCAAGTTGTCAGACATGACATTGTGGTCTGAGTGTCTGACCTGATTAGGCAAACTTTTAACCCCGAGTTTACAATTGTCATATTCATCCACTACAAGCCGCGAATTGTCGCAATTCTCGTCTTGTAATGAATGAAAATGACTTGAAATGGGGTGGCAAATGAAAAAAGATTTAGTTATTCCATGAAAATGTCGTAAAATAGACCTAAGTCATTATTCAGAGATGCAAAATGATGCTTTCATTCATTGTGAGGGTTTAAAGGGTTAATTAATGAAGACGACGGACCAACGTTAAATCTACATTGGCTTATCGTCTCCTGTTTTCAGGATGAAATAATGCGATGTGTCAGATTCTGACGTATAAAATGAAATGAATCGGGCTTTAGGCCACCTTTGTGCACATATAGGCTAAACTGGGCCAGGAGAACCTCTTGAGGATGGTGAGATGAATGAGATGACACTGTCCTCCAGACACAGGATTCGAAATTCGAGCCCTGGCGGTCTGAGGCCAAGCACGCTACCTCTCGGTCACAGAGGCTCCCCACAATACTGAGTTTCACACGTGGATGGGGAAGAAACATTTTTGTTACTTTCAAACCGCCGAGACCGGGAACCGAACCCCGAGCTCTAGCGTGAAAGGCAACGGTGCTAACCACTACCCAGGGCCCCCGCCCTTCTGACGTATAAAGACGGGGAAAAAACTGTTCAAAATGAGTTGTCTCTCTTGAAACGCTAATTTATAGGTCTATGGCCGTTAGAAATATTTCAATTCTTTTGATGCGGGGACCGTCTTTATATGTCAGAATCTGTTTGCCATTATTACATAATATTATATTAAAATCAATTATGGGCGCAAGTCGGCCATTTTGAACTTGCCATGTTGAAATGTTTCAGGGCGTAGGCCTGTCCCACACAAACGTATTTCACTTTAGCACTTATTTGACACTAGATTGTCGTTTTCTTTAAAATTTGAAATCCAACAAATCATAGATAACAGCAGATATGCCTGTGTATTTTTTTGACTGCAGTAGGCATCGATAAAAGTTCACAATTTTTTTTTGTCCTAAAATCTCTCTAAAATCGATATTTGCCACTCAGCATTTTCTCTGGTTGAGACCCGAAAAAGCTATTTTACACCTAAATTAATAAAAACTAAATTCACATTATAACCCCCCCTTTTCCTTTAAAATTCTGGATCCGCCCCTGAAGCACTACGCATATAATTATAATTTGTGGTCGATTAATCTTATTAATGGAGTTCTATTCGTCAAAAGTATTATTATTGCTCTAATTTACATGCGAATCATCCGTGCACCCAGGGCCCACAATCGCAGACTGCATTGAGACCACCGCCATAAATTCGCCCTCGTTTCCGTTCCTGTAGAACATGTGCGGTCACATGACTGACACATGGTAACCGGCGCGATCCATACGTATAATCAGGAAACGGAGAATGCCATTTTGTGTCCGCCTGGCATTGTTACGGTGAGTGATGGGTTTCGTTCATTAGTCTCGTCCTCGATGCAGACACGCGCCGGCCTTGAATCGCCCCAACGTTTGGCCAACGTCTCCGACGTTGGCCCCACTTTGTGATGACTCCAGGCCAATGATCCGGATTGATTCCTGCTTTTCCACCACAATACCCGCTCAGACGCCGACAGGCTGGTCTCCTATATATCTTAAGCGGACGCTGAGCACCTGGGGCAGTGCCAGAACCGAACCCTGGGGGTGAGCAAGGCAAACAGATAAAACTATAGTCGGTAACCGTGGATCAGCCCACACCGTGGATTACTGTATTCGTTTTAGCACAAAGGTGGCTTAAAACCCCATTCATTTCATTACCGTACATATGTGGGCCGTGAAATGCTATATCCGTTTTAAGCGCGAAAATCAACATTTGTCAACATGGCCGTGACTGAGGGCGATATCCCCGCTGAAGTCAGAAACATACCCATAACTTTTTAATTACGTTGCGACAAATAAGCTGAGCATACGATGCAGTATAGGTGAAATATTACTGATTCATGTAAAACTAGCATATACCTGATTAATTAAAGACAGTTTTTAGATATGATCGCCCAAAGGAAAATCTCACGTTCTTGGGTGGGCGCAATTTGTGGCAAAACCCAATTCAGTTTCAAGCTCTGTCTCAGCCACGTTGGGGCTAGGCATATATAGTGAGCAGCTATAATATGTTTAACCATTTAACCGCCGGTGCCGCATATATTCGGGTTTTTATTTTTTATTAGCACATTAGGCCTAAGTGCCATATTCAAAATATGTTTAAGATAAAATGTGACATCAACCAGCAAGATTTGAAAAGAGTTTACCTCCATTTTGTGAAGTCTGAATAAAATTCGATTATATAATTATATGCGAAATAATATTCAAGAATAAACTAGGTTCCGTTGTGATGGGATATCTTCAATGTAATTACCAAATTGCCAGAATGTCTGGAAAATATTTAAATTCACAGAGAGAAGGACTTGATGCCAGATTAAAAACATTTTTTTTCTCAATTAAAATAGTATATTCTGTCGCAACACGGACTCAGCTGTTCATAAAAGATATTGGCTTACAACTAACAATACTACTCTACAAAGCCAAAAGACACTAATGAGCAGATACTGCCTTTTGGCTTTGCATGGAAGAATGAGTGTTCATTGATACATTACAACAGCAA
Organism: Flabesymbios commensalis; assembly: GCA_964017125.1. NCBI lineage: Eukaryota > Metazoa > Annelida > Polychaeta > Terebellida > Flabelligeridae > Flabesymbios > Flabesymbios commensalis. The sequence goes on along the minus strand of OZ024909.1, from coordinate 9,145,715 downwards.
AGTGTACATGTTTATTTTACATGTAGTCATGTACTATATACCATGAAATTAAACACTAATAATGGCAAATTTAGTGTTAGCTCCTATTTCAATTTTAAAAAAAGCTGATCTTCTGAGATATTGGTGTAGGTCATCGCGTGGTGTATGGAAAGGTTCAAATCAAGCACATTTTATATCTTGCTCCACAGAGTGGTCTATACTCCACGTATATTCGCAACTCAAGGTGATGCAAAATGACCTTATTTTAACTCTTTCAGTGCTGGGACCGACTTTAGCCGTGCAATTCCGACGTCGGAGTCTTAACGTCTAAAGTCGATCACCGCAAATGTTTGGTCTGAAATCAAATATGAGTAATTTTTACCCACTTGCAGTTGTGGGTCGCGGTAGCGAGACACAACTTCAAGTGGGTGAAAAATGTAATTATTTAATTCAGCACTTCGAGGGTTAAAGGGTTAAACAGCGTCTGATTTTATAAAAGGCTAAAGTATAACGTGAATTCCCTGAAAAACGTTACCAAACACACAAAAATGAAATTTCTCATTTCGTCATTGAATGCCTTTACTGCCTGGTAATCATATTATGTGAAACTCAATCACCTCGACCTCCTTTGTTTTCACCGAGCTGGCTAATACAATGAAGTATGGGAGAGGAGGGTTCTTATATAACCTTGTTTTTACCGAGTGACGTCACTGCGTTTCACAGAATGAAGTACGGGGGAGGGAGTGTTATATAACCTTGTTTTCACCGAGTGACATCACTGCGTTTCACAGAATGAAGTACGGGGAGGGGATGTTATATAACCTTGTTTTCACCGAGTGACGTCACTGCGTTTCACAGAATTGAAGCTTGTGTAACGAAAAAAAAAATTATCAACCGTCTAATATTTTTATGAAAAAAATCGACCTCATTCAGATCTATGGGATTTGAAAATGTACGCCTTTTTGCTTGCAGTCAAATGAGCTGAAGTGACTTATTTTTATTAAACCTCAGTAATTTGTTTGATCAATGAAACTATGTTAGATGTTTTATATTGTAGCCGTGAATGTTTAGATCATCCTGACACCTACCATATGGAGCTCTTAGCATATGTTCCACAAAATATCGCAACAAGCAAAATGATGTTTTCTAGAAGTACCACAAATGACCCTGTATGATTACATAACGAAAACTTACACTTTTGAATGTCATTATTTATGTGTTGCTTTCAATTATGTGAAAGCACTGCAGTGAGATAAAATATTAAAGTTGTGGTTACTTTTATCACATTTATTTTTTACTAGGTCGCTTGTGAACAGTGTCAATGCCGTTACGTGATCATAAAATTCACTGTTACGTAATCACAAAAATGACTAATATTATGCAATTATCATGTAATTTCCAATATTATTCTTTCTGTGTTTCCATAGTACACACAAGGAGCTGCTTGAGGTGAAATATGGGTGCTGTGCATATCGTTGTACCAATATTACCTTGCGTAGGTTGTTTCCAATCAGATAGAGTAGTGGTCATTACGAAAGCACAAAAATCCCCGTTATGTAATCACATACATGACAAATAGGTCACAGTATAGGTTGTGTTTATTTTGATCTAAAATTAAATTACTGTGTAATAAATTGCGGTTGCATACAGAGGTCAGATATGACTTTTGTTTTTTTATCACTTGTGAGACGGATAAAAACATTTACTTGATTTTATGATCGAAAATTTGGTTAAAGCGGCCATCTTGAACTAAAATATACTAAATAAGCCCAAAATATTGAATTAGATATTATTATTAAAGTTTCGGAGCATGTGTGAGTCCAATCAAAATAACATTTTTTACTTACAGTGTCATGGCGGCCATATTGGATTTGTTCATTTTTTATTTTTTTTTAATTAATATATTCTTACAGAATTATATTTTACTGGAAATTTTGCATTAAAACACATATTAACCTATGTTTTTCAGAATGTATAGGCATACTGTAAAGTCTTTACATTATATGGAGAAAACAAAATGAATTGACCTGAATTAGTTATTAAGTTATTAGCATATCAATATCATATCGTAAGCTACTAAGCACCACTAGTGATTACGTAACGCACAGAGCTGTGATTACGTAACGATGTTATTTGTTCATAGGAACCATGTTTAGTGAGCAATTTTGTTAAAAATAGTCCTTTTCGTATTCTACAATAGAATAATGTCAACATAGGACCTAAAATGTTCTTAATTTCTTTCATATATCAGCTGTTTTTTTAATCTGAAAAATAACACATTTGTACGCTTCCATTTCCATGTGATTACGTAACGGGACTCAGAGGTTGTTACTCCTTTATGGACAATGGAACTGGTTGATGCATGCTGTGGTATTGTTGAAAAATGTCATACGTGTATATGAACAAAAAACATCTAGTAATGCCTTCAGGCAATGCGAGTTTAACCCTTTCAGGCCTGAATTTACCATAGTAATCTTCGTCCACTACAAGTCGCAAATTGCTGTCGCAATTCTCGACTTGTAGTGGATGAAGATGATTTGATGTGGTTTGAAAATTAAAGAAAATTACCACGTAGTGGTAAACCAGTTTTATGGAAATTTTCGTACTGAACCCCTTGGTTGTAGGAAAATTAAGTTTGTTTTCAGGGATGTAAGATGATGCTTTAATGCATCGTGAGGGCTTAAAGGGTTAAATTGCAAAAAATGTGTTAAACTCGTGATTATGTAACGCTGGAATTCAGTGTAATATATTAAAACGATGGCTCACAGCATCGTTATTGTGACGTATTATATGATTTTTTATTGACTTATTTTAATTAAAATACGTGCGAGGTGTATGAAGTGACTAAGGGGAGGGGGGGCAGCTGTGCCCCTATATATTATTCTGGGGGCGCCCTGCCTCCAGGCACACAATGACCCGACTCAACATGAGTCAATACCAGCCACTCAGTCAAGACTGCTCTATTTTCACCGACGTGACCGAGAAACGAAAATCTAATTCCGCCCAACAAGGAAGAAAAAACCGGCGGCAGTAATCGAGTTTAAGCGAGCAGCCGGGTGACGCTTTAACGTCTGCGTACGTTTTTATATAGTTTTTTCTACACATAGACTTCTTCGATTAAACAATCACAGATTTGTGTCCTTAATATCGGACAATTTATTTTGTTATAAAATGGTTTTTTTTTTTTTTAAGTGAGGTCACATTAATTGACTGGATGCTAAAATTGCTGATGTGGATCTTAAATAATAAAAAATACGTGTTCTACATGACACCTTCTAAGTACTGAATTCGATGTTATATTTTTGTTTTGCCACTGGCTTCTACCCCATTACACCAGCTAATGCTGACTATGCCCACTGCAACATGAAACCAGTATAAAATGTATAAAAAATACATTACGCTTTAAATAAATTTGATAAATATGTCCTCGGGGTGGTCGGGATTCGAGAAAGCAAGATTCAAGTGTTTGTGGGTACATAACCATTCTTTATTGACATACAAAGAAACCTAAAAAACGTGTACAAAATTGAGTTAGTTTGTGGTATTGATTCCAAATCATAGCAATACCAATAGAAATGCACAAATATAAAACGGGACAATATTATTGACAAACGTACCCCAAAGTGTTAGTTTGTCAGGCGTGACCACCGTCGGCCTCCAGATACGATACCCAGTAAAATAACATCTGAAATAAATCGAATACACGACTTTAATAATATGATTAATATCGGACCGACATTTAATTGCGACAATATAGATAATTAATTACTTCATGTTTAATGAGAACTTATTAAACAATTCTGTCAATGATTAATTAATTATATAAATTCACGTATAAAGCCGACATAGGCCTACCTCATATTTGCCATGAGTAAATCAGTCATCGTCGTCGTCTCGTGTAGTAAGTCAAAATATATATAAAATGAACAGTCTCAGCTCAGCTCTAGCACCTACGCTAGCTGAGGAGAAAGTGACAGAATAATATGGCGACTCAACGCAACTGTATTTGGCGCCGATATCAGAGCGAGGCAATGAGTAAAATCGCCATCTCCGATCAAAATCCAACATTAATAAATGACATTAAAATTATTTAAAAATACCCCGGCTACGAATAATTATTTATTCATTAAAAAAATATGCATAGTCTGGGAGCGAACAGCTGGCACAAAAAGTGCCTATTTCATAGCGTACTTTTAATTAATACTGGCCAACCGTCCACGACGGTGAGCCAACATTAAAGCGAACACTGATTCAACGTGCCGAGGGTGTTTTACAGTGCACTCAAAAAGTAGTAACTGCTTACTTTTCAAGCAAACAGTTACTGCCTGTGTTTCTGTGTCGTTTAATATGCACCTTGCGTCAGGGTTTACGTCAGTGCCACGTGAACATCAGGGTTTACGTCAGTGCCACGTCAACATCAGGATTTACGCCAGTGCCTCGTGAACATCAGGATTTACGTCAGTGCCACGTGAACATCAGGATTTACGTCAGTGCCACGTGAACATCATGGTTCACGTCAGTGCAGTGTGAACATCACGGTTTACGTCAGTGCCACGTCAACATCAGGATTTACGTCAGTGCCTCGTGAACATCAGGGTTTACGTCAGTGCCATGTGAACGTCAGGATTTACGTCAGTGCCACGTGAACATCAGGGTTTACGTCAGTGTCACGTCAACATCAGGGCTTACGTCAGTGTCAGGTGAACATCAGGGTTTACGTCAGTGCCACGTCAACATCAGGATTTACGTCAGTGCCTCGTGAACATCAGGATTTACGTCAGTGCCACGTGAACATCAGGGTTTACGTAAGTGCCACGTGAACATCAGGGTTTACGTCAGTGCCACGTGAACATCAGGGTTTACGTCAGTGCCACGTCAACATCAGGATTTACGTCAGTGCCACGTCAACATCAGGGTTTACGTCAGTGCCACGTCAACATCAGGATTTACGTCAGTGCCATGTGAACGTCAGGATTTACGTCAGTGCCACGTGAACATCAGGGTTTACGTCAGTGCCACGTCAACATCAGGATTTACGTCAGTGCCATGTGAACATCAGGATTTACGTCAGTGCCACGTGAACATCAGGGTTTACGTCAGTGCCACGTCAACATCAGGGTTTACGTCAGTGCCACGTCAACATCAGGGTTTACGTCAGTGCCACGTCAACATCAGGGTTTACGTCAGTGCCACGTCAACATCAGGATTTACGTCAGTGCCATGTGAACGTCAGGATTTACGTCAGTGCCACGTGAACATCAGGGTTTACGTCAGTGTCACGTCAACATCAGGATTTACGTCAGTGCCATGTGAACATCAGGGTTTACGTCAGTGCCACGTGAACATCAGGGTTTACGTCAGTGCCATGTGAACATCAGGGTTTACGTCAGTGCCATGTGAACATCAGGGTTTACGTCAGTGCCACGTCAACATCAGGATTTACGTCAGTGCCACGTGAACATCACGGTTTACGTCAGTGCCGCTTGAACATCAGGGTTTATGTCAGTGCCGTGTGAACATCAGGATTTACGTCAGTGCCACGTGAACATCACGGTTTACGTCAGTGCCGCGTGAACATCAGGGTTTATTTCAGTCCTGTGTGAACATCAGGGTTCACGTCAGTGCCGCGTGAACATCAGGGTTTATGTCAGTCCCACGTGAACATCAGGGTTTACGTCAGTGCCACGTCAACATCAGAGTTTACGTCAGTGCCGTGTGAACATCAGGGTTTACGTCAGTGCCGTGTGAACATCGGGTTTACGTCAGTGCAGCGTGAACATCAGTGTTTACGTCAGTGCAGCGTGAACATCAGGGTTTACGTCAGTGCCGGGTGAACATCAAGGTTTACGTCAGTGCCACGTGAACATCAGGGTTTACGTCAGTGCCACGTGAACATCAGGGTTTACGTCAGTGCCACGTCAACATCAGAGTTTACGTCAGTGCCGTTTGAACATCAGGGTTTACGTCAGTGCCGGGTGACCATCAAGGTTTACGTGAGTGCCACGTGAACATCAGGGTTTACGTCAGTGCAGTGTGAACATCAGGGTTTACGTCAGTGCCACGTCAACATCAGGATTTACGTCAGTGCCACGTGAACATCAGGGTTTACGTCAGTGCCACGTGAACATCAGGGTTTACGTCAGTGCCACGTCAACATCAGAGTTTACGTCAGTGCCGTTTAAACATCAGGGTTTACGTCAGTGCCGGGTGAACATCAAGGTTTACGTCAGTGCCATGTGAACATCAGGATTTACGTCAGTGCCACGTGAACATCAGGGTTTACGTCAGTGCCACGTCAACATCAGAGTTTACGTCAGTAGCGTTTGAACATCAGGGTTTACGTCAGTGCCACGTCAACATCAGGATTTACGTCAGTGCCACGTCAACATCAGGGTTTACGTCAGTGCCACGTCAACATCAGGATTTACGTCAGTGCCATGTGAACGTCAGGATTTACGTCAGTGCCACGTGAACATCAGGGTTTACGTCAGTGCCACGTCAACATCAGGATTTACGTCAGTGCCATGTGAACATCAGGATTTACGTCAGTGCCACGTGAACATCAGGGTTTACGTCAGTGCCACGTCAACATCAGGGTTTACGTCAGTGCCACGTCAACATCAGGGTTTACGTCAGTGCCACGTCAACATCAGGGTTTACGTCAGTGCCACGTCAACATCAGGATTTACGTCAGTGCCATGTGAACGTCAGGATTTACGTCAGTGCCACGTGAACATCAGGGTTTACGTCAGTGTCACGTCAACATCAGGATTTACGTCAGTGCCATGTGAACATCAGGGTTTACGTCAGTGCCACGTGAACATCAGGGTTTACGTCAGTGCCATGTGAACATCAGGGTTTACGTCAGTGCCATGTGAACATCAGGGTTTACGTCAGTGCCACGTCAACATCAGGATTTACGTCAGTGCCACGTGAACATCACGGTTTACGTCAGTGCCGCTTGAACATCAGGGTTTATGTCAGTGCCGTGTGAACATCAGGATTTACGTCAGTGCCACGTGAACATCACGGTTTACGTCAGTGCCGCGTGAACATCAGGGTTTATTTCAGTCCTGTGTGAACATCAGGGTTCACGTCAGTGCCGCGTGAACATCAGGGTTTATGTCAGTCCCACGTGAACATCAGGGTTTACGTCAGTGCCACGTCAACATCAGAGTTTACGTCAGTGCCGTGTGAACATCAGGGTTTACGTCAGTGCCGTGTGAACATCGGGTTTACGTCAGTGCAGCGTGAACATCAGTGTTTACGTCAGTGCAGCGTGAACATCAGGGTTTACGTCAGTGCCGGGTGAACATCAAGGTTTACGTCAGTGCCACGTGAACATCAGGGTTTACGTCAGTGCCACGTGAACATCAGGGTTTACGTCAGTGCCACGTCAACATCAGAGTTTACGTCAGTGCCGTTTGAACATCAGGGTTTACGTCAGTGCCGGGTGACCATCAAGGTTTACGTCAGTGCCACGTGACCATCAGGGTTTACGTCAGTGCAGTGTGAACATCAGGGTTTACGTCAGTGCCACGTCAACATCAGGATTTACGTCAGTGCCACGTGAACATCAGGGTTTACGTCAGTGCCACGTGAACATCAGGGTTTACGTCAGTGCCACGTCAACATCAGAGTTTACGTCAGTGCCGTTTAAACATCAGGGTTTACGTCAGTGCCGGGTGAACATCAAGGTTTACGTCAGTGCCATGTGAACATCAGGATTTACGTCAGTGCCACGTGAACATCAGGGTTTACGTCAGTGCCACGTCAACATCAGAGTTTACGTCAGTGCCGTTTGAACATCAGGGTTTACGTCAGTGCGACGTGAACATCAGGGTTTATGTCAGTGCCACGTGAACATCACGGTTTACGTCAGTGCCACGGGAACATTAGGGTTTACGTCAGTGCCACGTGAACATCAGGGTTTACGTCAGTGCCGTGTGAACATCAGGGTTTACGTCAGTGCAGCGTGAACATCAGGGTTTACGTCAGTGCAGCGTGAACATCAGGGTTTACGTCAGTGTCACGTGAGTATCAGGGTTTACGTCAGTGCCACGTGAACATCATGGTTTACGTCAGTGCCGCGTGAACATCATGGTTTACGTCAGTGCCGCGTGAACATCAGGGTTTACGTCAGTGCCACGTGAACATCAGGGTTTACGTCAGTGCCACGTGAACATCAGGGTTTACGTCAGTGCCGTGTGAACATCAGGGTTTACGTCAGTGCCAAGGGAACATCAAGGTTTACGTCAGTGCCACGTGAACATCAGGGTTTACGTCAGAGCCACGTGAGTATCAGGGTTTACGTCAGTGCCACGTGAACATCAGAGTTTACGTCAGGGCCACGTGAACATCAGGGTTTACGTCAGTGCCGTGTGAGCATCAGGGTTTACGTCAGTGCCACGTGAACATCAGGGTTTACGTCAGTGCCACGTGAACATCAGGGTTTACGTCAGTGCCGTGTGAACATCAGGGTTTACGTCAGTGTCAGATGAACATCAGGGTTTACGTCAGTGCCACGTCAACATCAGGATTTACGTCAGTGCAGCGTGAACATCAGGGTTTACGTCAGTGCAGCGTGAACATCAGGGTTTACTTCAGTGCCGGGTGAACATCAAGGTTTACGTCAGTGCCACGTGAACATCAGGGTTTACGTCAGTGCCACGTGAACATCAGGGTTTACGTCAGTGCCACGTGAACATCAGGGTTTACGTCAGTGCCACGTGAACATCAGGGCTTACGTCAGTGCCATGTGAACTACGGGGTTTACGTCAGTGTCGGGTGAACATCAGGGTTTACGTCAGTGCCACGTGAACATCAGGGTTTACGTCAGTGCCACGTGAACATCAGGGTTTACGTCAGTGCTACGTGAACTACGGGGTTTACGTCAGTGTCGGGTGAACATCAGGGTTTACGTCAGTGCCACGGGAACATTAGGGTTTACGTCAGTGTCACGTGAACATCAGGGTTTACGTCAATGCACTGGTAACATCAGGGTTTACGTCAATGCACTGGTAACATCAGAGTTTACGTCAGTGCCGGGTGAACATCAGGGTTTACGTCAGTGCCACGTGAACATCAGGGCTTACGTCAGTGCCACGTGAACATCGGGGTTTACGTCAGTGCCACGTGAACATCAGGGTTTACGTCAGTGCCACGTGAACATCACGGTTTACGTCAGTGCCGGGTGAACATCAGGGTTTACGTCAGTGCCGGGTGAACATCAGGGTTTACGTCAGTGCCGGGTGAACATCAGGGTTTACGTCAGTGCCACGTGAACATCAGGGCTTACGTCAGCGCCACGTGAACATCAGGGTTTACGTCAGTGCCACTTGAACATCAGGGTTTATGTCAGTGCCGCGTGAACATCAGGGTTTACGTCAGTGCAGCGTGAACATCAGGGTTTACGTCAGTGCCGGGTGAACATCAGGGTTTACGTCAGTGCAGCGTGAACATCAGGGTTTACGTCAGTGCCGGGTGAACATCAGGGTTTACGTCAGTGCCGGGTGAACATCAGGGTTTACGTCAGTGCCGGGTGAACATCAGGGTTTACGTCAGTGCCGGGTGAACATCAGGGTTTACGTCAGTGCCGGGTGAACATCAGGGTTAACGTCAGTGCCGCGTGAACATCAGGGTTTACTTCAGTGCCGGGTGAACATCAGGGTTTACGTCAGTGCCGGGTGAACATCAGGGTTTACGTCAGTGCCGGGTGAACATCAGGGTTTACGTCAGTGCCGGGTGAACATCAGGGTTTACGTCAGTGCCGGGTGAACATCAGGGTTTACGTCAGTGCAGCGTGAACATCAGGGTTTACGTCAGTGCCGGGTGAACATCAGGGTTTACCTCAGCTAAGATCGCCTACCACATATAATAATAATAACAATAATAATTAGTGACATAAATTAGTCTATGATATTATTACTAGAGTAGGCCTATCTATTCTATACTAGTATCCCATTTCACTAAAAATTGTGTAGGTGGGGGGGTATGTGCGTCAACGGATGTCTTAAAAAAGGCTATTCCGCTAACAGGAGTTATGGTCAAGGTTATACGAGGAACCAATACCACAGATGTGATTATCACAAGCCGACGTCTGTTCTTCTCTGAATAGCTCAAAGGCCGTAACTTATCAGGTGAAAAGTAAGCAGTTAACTCGTTTTGACTGTGCTGGTGTCTATTCTTGTCTGCAAAGACAAAAGGCAATAAAGCAGCTACTGACTTCTGACTGCATGAACCGCTCTACAAAGCCAAAAGGCAATAACTGCTCACCTGAAAAGTAGACAGTTACTGCATTTTGACTGCTGGTGATTATTCTTGTGTGCAAAGCCAAAAGGCAGTAGCTGCTTACTTTCCAAGTTTGCAGTTACTGCCATTTGGCTTTGCACGGCAGTGTTCTTCTGTCACCAAGGTCATTGTCACTGGAGTAATTACATTTTCTTCAGGGTAAAAAAAAATTAGACAAAACAAAAATGAGATGAATCGGGCTTTAGGCCACCTTTGTGCACATATAGGCTAAACTGGGCCAGGAGAACCTCCTGAGGATGGTGAGATGATTAAGATGACACTGTCCTCCAGACACAGGATTCGAAATTCGAGCCCTGGCGGTCTGAGGCCGAGCACGCTACCTCTCGGTCACGGAGGCTCCCCGCAATACTGACTTACACACGTGGATGGGGAAGAAACATTTTTGTTTCTTTCAAACCGCCGAGTCCGGGAACCGAACCCCGAGCTCTGGCGTGAAAGGCAGCGGTGCTAACCACTACCCTATGGCCCCCGCCCATTAGACAAAACAGGAATTAACAGGGGCTTTTCCAGGTGCGGGCTACCGGAGAAGTTACTTGAAAGTGAATATTGATTGAAGAGCTGAGCTGAGCCTCGATGCGATGAAGAACCACAGTGAGCCGCGATGCGATGAAAAGCCACGATGAGCTGCGATGCGTTGAAAAGACACGATGAGCTGCGATGCGATGAAGAATCACGCTGAGCTGCGATGCGAAGAAGAACCATGCTGAACCGCGATGCGAAGAAGAACCACGCTGATCTGCGATGCGATGAAGAACCACGATGAGCCGCGATGCGATGAAGTGACACGATGAGCTGCGATGCGAAGAAGAACCACGATGAGCCGCGATGCGATGAAGAACCACGCTAAACCGCGATGCGATGAAGAGACACGATGAGCTGCGATGCGATAAGGAACCACGCTGAGCCGCGATGCGATGAAGAACCACGATGAGCTGCGATGCGATGAAGAACCACGCTGAGCCGCGATGCGATGAAGAACCACGCTGAGCCGCGATGCGATGAAGAACCACGCTGAACCGCGATGCGATGAAGAACCACGATGAGCTGCGATGCGATGAAGAACCATGCTGAGCCGCGATGCGATGAAGAACCACGATGAGCTGCGATGCGATGAAGAGCCACGATGAGCTGCGATGCGATGAAGAGCCATGCTGAGCCGCGATGCGATGAAGAACCACGATGAGCTGTGATGCGATAAAGAACCATGCTGAACCGCGATGCGATGAAGAGCCATGCTGAACCACTATGCGATAAAGAACCATGCTGAGCCGCGATGCTATGAAAAACCAAGCTGAACCGCGATGCGATGAAAAACCACGATGTGCTGCGATGAGATGACGAGCCACGAAGAGCTGCGATGCGATGAAGAACCACGCTGAACCGCGATGCAAAAAGAATCATGCTGAGCTGCGATGCGATGAAGAACCACGCTGAGCCGCGATGCGATGAAGAACCACGCTGAACCACGATGTGATGAAGAGCCACGCTGAGCTGCGATGCGAAGAAGAACCACTCTGAACCGCGATGCAAAAAGAATCATGCTGAGCTGCGATGCGATGAAGAACCACGCTGAGCCGCGATGCAAAAAGAACCATGCTGAACCGCGATGCGATGAAGAACCACGATGAGCTGAGTTGCGATGCGATGAAGAGCCACGCTGAACCGCGATGCGATGAAGAACCACGCTGAGCTGCGATGCGATGAAGAACCACGCTGAGCTGAACCGCGATGCGATGAAGAACCACGCTGAACCGCGATGAGATGAGGAACCATGCTGAGCCGCGATGCGATGAAGAACCACGATGAGCTGAGCTGCGATGCGATGAAAAGCCACGCTGAACCGCGATGCGATAAAGAACCACGCTGAGCTGCGATGCGATGAAGAGCAATAATGAGCCGTGATGCGATGAAGAATCACAGTGAGCCGCGATGTGATGAAGAACCACGCTGAGCTGCGATGCTATGAAGAGCCACGATGAGCTGCGATGCGATGAAGAACCACGCTGAGCTGCGATGCGAAGAAGAACCACGCTGAACCGCGATGTGATGAAGAACCACGCTGAACCGCGATGCGAAAAAGAACCACGATGAGCCGCGATGCGATGAAGAGCAATAGTGAGCCGTGATGCGATGAAGAATCACAGTGAGCCGCGATGCGATGAAGAACCACGCTGAGCTGCGATGCGATGAAGAAACACGATGAGCTGCGATGCGATGAAGAACCACGCTGAACCGCGATGCGATGAAGAACCACACTGAGCTGCGATGCGATGAAGAGACACGATGAGCCGCGATGCGATGAAGAGACACGATGAGCTGCGATGCGATGAAGAACCACGATGAGCTGCGATGCGATGAAGAACCACGATGAGCTGCAATGCGATGAAGAGACACGATGAGCTGCGATGCGATAAAGAACCACGATGAGCTGCAATGCGATGAAGAACCACGCTGAACCGCGATGCGATGAAGAACCATGCTGAACCGCGATGCGAAGAAGAACCACGATGAGCCGCGATGCGATGAAGAGCAATAATGAGCCGTGATGCGATGAAGAATCACAGTGAGCCGCGATGCGATGAAGAACCACGCTGAGCTGCGATGCGATGAAGAGACACGATGAGCTGCGATGCGATGAAGAACCACGCTGAACCGCGATGCGATGAAGGACCATGCTGAACCGCGATGCGAAGAAGAACCACGATGAGCCGCGATGCGATGAAGAGCAATAATGAGCCGTGATGCGATGAAGAATCACAGTGAGCCGCGATGCGATGAAGAACCACGCTGAGCTGCGATGCGATGAAGAGACACGATGAGCTGCGATGCGATGAAGAACCACGCTGAACCGCGATGCGATGAAGAACCATGCTGAACCGCGATGCGAAGAAGAAACACGATGAGCCGCGATAAGATGAAGAGCAATAATGAGCCGTGATGCGATGAAGAATCACAGTGAGCCGCGATGCGATGAAGAACCACGATGAGCTGCGATGCGATGAAGAACCACGCTGAACCGCGATGCGATAAAGAACCACGCTGAACCGCGATGCGATGAAGAACCACGATGAGCCGCGATGCGATGAAGAAACACGATGAGCTGCGATGCGATGAAGAGACACGATGAGCTGCGATGCGATAAAGAACCACGCTGAGCCGCGATGCGATGAAGAACCACGATGAGCCGCGATGCGATGATGACCCATGCTCAGCTGCGATGCGATTAAGAGCCACGCATTGTGGTGCGATGATAGATGAGCTGCGATGCCCTCATTACGCTGCGAAGGTATATTTCTATCACTTAATACCAAAAGGCAGTAACTGCTTAGTGAAAAGTAATGAGTTACTGCCGTTTGCCTTTACACGCCAGCTTTGTTGCAGGCCGTCGCATAACGGATCTGTTGATGGTTTGTTTTTTATCAATGTGTCTGGTGAAGTGAATGTTACCGCCGGCGGCTTTATGTGCAGATCGACTATCAACTGTGAGAATTGGGATATTTATGACTGTTATGGATCAGCTGCTGCCCTGCAACCCCAAAACGTGGCAAATGCTTACTTTCCAAGTGAGTATTTGCGCCATTCGGCGTCGCGCGGCAGCGCAGTTCCCCCCACGGCTAAAAATAACGCTGGGGAAAAAAGGCGGGAAAATCACTGGACTGTGAGGTGGCGCCACTCCGCGGCGACAATGTGCAACTGATGCTATGTCAGCTGAAATCAGGCGTGAGCGGCGCCCAATCAAAAGCGAGAAGACACGTCGTCATTGGTAACAGGTCGTACTTCACATGACGTCAATGCAGCTCGCTAGACGGATTCTGTTGATTGAGACGTGATACGTCTTAGTCACGTGTCCAGAAAGCAGCGGCAAATTCTCCATTCATAAACAGCTCTGCTAGGCCTGAATAATTAAAAATCAAATCAGATCCCGGACATTATACTCAAAACGACGACATGATAGGTCGAAATGACTTTTCTTTCCGTGCGGGAATCGACTTTTGACGTCAATAGTAGATCCCCGCACGGAAAGGGTGAAAACTAACAATGAAATGAACATGGCTAACATGAATATAGATTTAGCCGTTCCAACGCAGAGACCGTCTATAGACGTCAGAATCCCCACACAACGCAGAGACCGTCTATAGACGTCAGGATCCCCACACAACGCAGAGACCGTCTATAGACGTCAGAATCCCCACACAACGCAGAGAACGTCTATAGACGTCAGAATCCCCACACAACGCAGAGACCGTCTATAGACGTCAGGATCCCCACACAACGCAGAGACCGTCTATAGACGTCAGGATCCCCACACAACGCAGAGACCGTCTATAGACGTCAGAATCCCCACACAAAGCAGAGACCGTCTATAGACGTCAGGATCCCCACACAACGCAGAGACCGTCTATAGACGTCAGAATCCCCACACAACGCAGAGACCGTCTATAGACGTCAGAATCCCCACACAACGCAGAGACCGTCTATAGACGTCAGAATCCCCACACAACGCAGAGACCGTCTATAGACGTCAGGATCCCCACACAACGCAGAGACCGTCTATAGACGTCAGAATCCCCACACAACGCAGAGACCGTCTATAGACGTCAGAATCCCCACACAACGCAGAGACCGTCTATAGACGTCAGGATCCCCACACAACGCAGAGACCGTCTATAGACGTCAGAATCCCCACACAAAGCAGAGACCGTCTATAGACGTCAGGATCCCCACACAACGCAGAGACCGTCTATAGACGTCAGAATCCCCACACAACGCAGAGACCGTCTATAGACGTCAGAATCCCCACACAACGCAGAGACCGTCTATAGACGTCAGGATCCCCACACAACGCAGAGACCGTCTATAGACGTCAGAATCCCCACACAACGCAGAGACCGTCTATAGACGTCAGAATCCCCACACAACGCAGAGACCGTCTATAGACGTCAGGATCCCCACACAACGCAGAGAACGTCTATAGACGTCAGAATCCCCACACAACGCAGAGACCGTCTATAGACGTCAGGATCCCCACACAACGCAGAGACCGTCTATAGACGTCAGAATCCCCACACAAAGCAGAGACCGTCTATAGACGTCAGAATCCCCACACAAAGCAGAGACCGTCTATAGACGTCAGGATCCCCACACAACGCAGAGACCGTCTATAGACGTCAGAATCCCCACACAACGCAGAGACCGTCTATAGACGTCAGGATCCCCACACAACGCAGAGACCGTCTATAGACGTCAGAATCCCCACACAAAGCAGAGACCGTCTATAGACGTCAGGATCCCCACACAACGCAGAGACCGTCTATAGACGTCAGAATCCCCACACAACGCAGAGACCGTCTATAGACGTCAGGATCCCCACACAACGCAGAGACCGTCTATAGACGTCAGAATCCCCACACAAAGCAGAGACCGTCTATAGACGTCAGGATCCCCACACAACGCAGAGACCGTCTATAGACGTCAGAATCCCCACACAACGCAGAGACCGTCTATAGACGTCAGGATCCCCACACAACGCAGAGACCGTCTATAGACGTCAGAATCCCCACACAAAGCAGAGACCGTCTATAGACGTCAGGATCCCCACACAACGCAGAGACCGTCTATAGACGTCAGAATCCCCACACAACGCAGAGACCGTCTATAGACGTCAGGATCCCCACACAACGCAGAGACCGTCTATAGACGTCAGAATCCCCACACAACGCAGAGACCGTCTATAGACGTCAGGATCCCCACACAACGCAGAGACCGTCTATAGACGTCAGAATCCCCACACAACGCAGAGACCGTCTATAGACGTCAGGATCCCCACACAACGCAGAGACCGTCTATAGACGTCAGAATCCCCACACAAAGCAGAGACCGTCTATAGACGTCAGGATCCCCACACAACGCAGAGACCGTCTATAGACGTCAGAATCCCCACACAACGCAGAGACCGTCTATAGACGTCAGGATCCCCACACAACGCAGAGACCGTCTATAGACGTCAGAATCCCCACACAACGCAGAGACCGTCTATAGACGTCAGAATCCCCACACAACGCAGAGACCGTCTATAGACGTCAGAATCCCAACACTGAAAGAATTAAAAAAATAGGCCTAATGGCACAGACCTATACCATACTGGTAATCTAATGAATCACAAAGAGCTAACTGAGGCATTTATGACGATTTCAAATTTTAAAAACCCTTTGTTGTCCATGGTTTATACACATATATTTCAGCGGTTATAAGGGTCAACATATTGAGACTCAAAAAGCAACGTATTTAATAATACATCGTGTATACATTATATTGTCAATATCACCCTTCGTCGTTTTCAGACAATTTCTGGTGATATCAAAACAAAACAAGTCTGAATTAAAGTCCGTATTTACATCATAATAGTTAAAGCTTATATAATAAGGAACAGTAAGTAATGTTTACCTTTACATTTCTGGGGACACTAGTCCCCAGAAATGTAAATGTAAACATTAGAACTGTTATTGGTGTATAATAGATTACAGTGAATACTTGTGCTTTTATTTTTTCCATCATTGTATATAATAGCATGTGCTTTACCAGATTGCTGATCTTAAATGTAATGTCCGTCGTTTCGCATCACCGATTCATAATATTTAATCCTGACGGACCCCACTCCTTAAAACTGATGTCATGATGAACCTCCTTCTTCAATCCTTTCAGCGCGGGAACCGTCTTTAGACGTCAGAATCACACGTCTATAGACGTCAGACGCATCGGTCATGGCCGTAGACCCATAAAATAGGTATTCAAATGAAGCGCAAAGAGCTAGCTAAGACATTTGTGCTGACTTCAAATTGAAGAAACTCTTTGGTCTCTATGATTGATATAAACAATATTTTAGCGCTTTAAAAGGGTAAACAAAATTATTTTTACTTAACACACTGGATGCATATGTCTAGGAATATTATCGGACATAACAAGCTATAGAAAATGCACTATGAAACTATTCGAAAATATGATTGATAAATTGTGTGGATCTAAATTATTTTTACGCCAGAAGAATGGAGCTGACGAACTGTCTACATTTGATGTGCGCGACAGTAGGGTAACGGAATAGATTAAGCTCAATTTATAGAAAAAAATCATTCAATAATTAATGTGTTTTTTTTTATAAAATAAGGATTTGGTAGCGTGGTTATTTAAAACAGCTCAGTCGTTGCGATTCACTGATCCAAATATTTACCTCTGATGGACCCCACTCCGTAAATAGCTTACCATTCTGCTCATACGGACTGACCTCAGCTCAGCTAATTGTAGCGATCCAGTTACTTTAATGTAGCCGAACCCTGCTGTCACATAAACTAAAACGAATTTAACGTGGTATTAAACACGGGTGTAGGCACAAATTCAATTGTGTACGTGATTTTTTTTTGGTAGTTAAATAGCGTTTTTAATATTTCATTCATTGTGCCATGTTGCTAATATTTGGTAATCATTTTACTGAGTAGCATTAATAATTTTTATGACATGAGTAAAATTAAAACAGAACAGACAGAATAGTTTTCCTATTTTAAGCCCATAGAGTCATGCTCAATAATCTGCTATGATGCGGCGTAAACGTAATATAATGGCCAGTGGGTTAGCTGGCACCTGGTGAATAATAAAATTCAACGATTTGTCTTAGCATATACATGTACATGTATGTCTAGATATTTAAAAACAAAAATATGTAGGATAATGACAAGGAAATGCATTACACGTTATTAATTCATAACAGGACCTATAATTCTTATATTACTGACCTTTACAGGTTAATAATCCAGTTTCATTTGTATAAGACTGGGCTTGATTACTTGTCAAGAGCCACCTGGTGATTGACATCTCAATACATAGACCTACTAGTTTTGCAAACTGTTTCTGTATTTTGTTTCAGTGAATTGTGATGTTACGAATGTACATTGCTGTTCTGTTGATAAATGAAATTTTTGTACCCACATATGCTAAACTAGGTCCGGGCGGTGGGATGAATGAGATGGTGGTGACAGTCATGTGATTCTCTATTTCTCATCACATTATACATTTACCTTTTAAGGGCCAAGCACGATTCTAACTATCTATTGATATTTGTTGGCAAATTAAGCTAATATGTTTTTATTAAATAAGATAAATTGGCGAGTAAAGTGTTTATATGACACTCATTTCACAAATACGTCGAATGCAGAAAGTGGTGAAGGTAACAATAGCAGATTGATAATGCACTTGGAGTAATGTTGCGGAAACCAATATAGTAGATGACATTCAAAAATAAAAAAAATCCGAAGCACATAAAGTATGCTTCTCCCGTAAAAATGTGCTACAGGTCAGTGTGGTCATATAGATCATAGACGTATACACATCTAGTCCAATACACCCAGTGACTCAGCAGCACATATAATGTGAGGTCTGTACATGTATTCAATTCAATATGACAATTATGTGGATTAAGGTTTACTGACATGCTGGCTCAGTAATTTACTACAATCAAGTTTAAAACAGCTCCACTTTGGTGTCTAATTTAAAACGTAAACCTCAATTGTCATTGTTTTTTATGTATATATTTAGCATAAAAATAGAAAAATTACATTATTTTAAGCAATTAGTAGGTTCAGTAATTTAAAATATAGTGACAAAATAGTGCAAATTACTCGCCTATCGAGCCGATGAAAAACATAAATAGACAGCAGGAAAGGTACACCGGAAATCAGTTATCCCTTTTCCTAGCCGCGTATGCGCGCTAAAAGTTAACAACGATCTCACGCCAGTTGACAGTCCATACCTCGATATATATGGTAAAACGTCACCAATGTTCTCACGACGTCAACTTAAGCACCCACTATCGCAGCGTGTCAGAAAGTCATCGGTGGCACAGCAAACACAAATACCAATATAAAATATATATTCAATAGCAAACAAATGTTCATTTCATGGTACACTGATGTTAGTACCCTTTATCGTTGTGTAATTTTTATACTAGTATGTAATTTCGCTGTTGCTTTAGTGGTCCACAATGTGTCAGATACCGAAGCAACTCTCACTGAAGCTAAATCGGAAAAATCCAAAACGTATTTTTACAATGTCTACCAATTTCTTCCCAGAAGCCTGGGTGCACCCCAGACTTTTAGAAAATTTGGACGGGTGAGGTCATTTCCTGTTGTGCAATGTCACTTACACGAATCAGGATCATTACTTTGTATAAACTGACATTCCGGAGCAACGGAATCACACAAGCATCCCAAACTCTTCTGCCTCCTGTGAGATATTTAGTAGAATTTATACACTTATTACTTAACATTGTTACATACCTACCCCTAAGGAATCCAATTTGTTCACACACTCAGATTCCGTATTTCCCTCCCTTAAAATCTATATGATTGGTAAATAATATATAAAATACAAATATAATTTTCGGAGGTCAACCATCTTCCACCTATGTTTTTTTCACAACAATTGTTTTTCCACTTCAGCAATGTATGATGCATAATGGTCATGGTGTCAAACAGAGATATGTTTAGCGACATCATAGTGTCGCAGTTTGACGCACTAACTACTAAAGGAATTGTTAGATAAAATAAACTTTGAAAGCCAAAGAAAACCGAAATACACTCTGTATAATTTGAAGCAAGGTAAACTTATTTACGTACTTATAATGTATACTAAGATAACTCTCTAATTAGCGATAAAAGGTTATTATTACAATTTATTTGATAAGTATGAACACATTATAAACAGCTTGTTTAACCTTCAACATGTATCTTGTTTAAAGTGAGCCTGCTCATCCCTGACAGATGAGGTTTGCCCAGTGTGCAATGGGTCCCTAATCCCTCCTGAAAGCTGATGTTTACCTAGTATGCATTCAATATTCATTTGAAAATAAGCATATTCAGTGTGTAGCGAGCCCAGCCTGCAGTGTGCTGGGGGCCCCTCATCCCTCTTGAAAGATGAGCTTTACCTAGTATGCGGTGGGCCCCGTATCCCTCTTGAACGATGAGGTTTACCTGGTGTGCAGTGGGCCCCTCATCCCTCCTGAAAGAAAAGGTTACCTATTGTGCAGTAGGCACCTCATCCCTCCTAAGAGATTAGCTTTACCTAGTGTAAAGTGGGCCCCTCATCCCTAACTGGGCCTCAAGGTTGAGGTTTACCCTATGTTCAACGAGCCCCTCCTCCATCCTAGGGATAAGGTTTACCCAGTGTGCAGTGGGCCCCCCATCCCTCCTGAAAGATGAGGTTTACCTAGTGTGCATTGGGCCCCTCATCCCTCCTACATGAGATTAGGTTTGCCTAGTGTGCAGTGGACCCCTCATCCCGACCGAAACCTCAGGTTCACCTACTGTTAAGCGAGCCCATCATCCCTTCTAAGGACGAGGAGCCCCTCATCCCTCCCAAGAATGAGGTTTAACCAGTGTGCATTAGGCCCCTCTTTCCTGACTCTGTCTGAGAGCTGATGTTTACTCAGTGTGCAGAGGGCCCTTATCCCTCCTTGAGAGATGAGGTCCACCTAGTGTGAAGTGAACACCTGATTCCTAACTGAGCCTCAAAGATGAGGTTTACCCGACGTTCAACCAGCCCCTCACCCATCCTAAAGAAGAGTTTTACCAGTGTGCAGTGAGCACCTCTTCCCTCCTGAGAAATGATGTTTACCCAGTGTACAATGGGTCCTTCATCCCTCCTGAAAGCTGAAGTTTACCTAGTATGCATTTAATATTCAATTCAAAATATGCATAATTATTCAGTATGTAGCGAGCCCAGCCTGCTCACGAGGTTTGCCCAGTGTGCAGTGAGTCCCTCATCCCTCCTGAAAGCTGAAGTTCACCTAGTGTGCAGGGGGCCCATCATCCCTTCTAAGGATGAGGAGCCCCTCATCTCTTCCTGGGATGAGGTTTAGTTAGTGTGCAGTGGACCCCTTTTCCCTGACTCTGCCTGAGAGATAATATTTGCTCAGAGTGCAGTGGGCCCTTATCCCTCTTTGAGAGATTTATCTCATGTGCAGTGGTCCCCTCATCCTTGATTCTGCCTGATTGATGAAGTTTATATACCTAGTGTGCGACCAGCCCCGCATCCCTCCGGATATATAAGGATGAGGTTTAGCGAGTGTGCAGTGGGCACTGGTACAAACCTCATCTCTCGGGGTTGAGGGGAATGATTGCGCACTAGGTGAACCTCATATTTGAGGCTGCCCAGGTAGGGATGAGGGGCCCACCGCACACTGGATAAACCTCATCTATCAGACAGAGTCAGGGATGAGGGGCTCACTGCACCAGCGGTAAGCCTAATCTCTCAGGAGGGATGAAGGGCCCATTGCACACTAGGTAAACTTCATCTCTTGTGAGAGATGAGGGGGCCACTACACACTGGTTGAACCTCATCCTTGGGGGAGACACTGATGTTAGTACCCTTTATCGTTGTGTAATTTTTATACTAGTATGTAATTTCGCTGTTGCTTTAGTGGTCCACAATGTGTCAGATACCGAAGCAACTCTCACTGAAGCTAAATCGGAAAAATCCAAAACGTATTTTTACAATGTCTACCAATTTCTTCCCAGAAGCCTGGGTGCACCCCAGACTTTCAGAAAATTTGGACGGGTGAGGTCATTTCCTGTTGTGCAATGTCACTTACACGAATCAGGATCATTACTTTGTATAAACTGACATTCCGGAGCAACGGAATCACACAAGCATCCCAAACTCTTCTGCCTCCTGTGAGATATTTAGTAGAATTTATACACTTATTACTTAACATTGTTACATACCTACCCCTAAGGAATCCAATTTGTTCACACACTCAGATTCCGTATTTCCCTCCCTTAAAATCTATATGATTGGTAAATAATATATAAAATACAAATATAATTTTCGGAGGTCAACCATCTTCCACCTATGTTTTTTTCACAACAATTGTTTTTCCACTTTAGCAATGTATGATGCATAATGGTCATGGTGTCAAACAGAGATATGTTTAGCGACATCATAGTGTCGCAGTTTGACGCACTAACTACTAAAGGAATTGTTAGATAAAATAAACTTTGAAAGCCAAAGAAAACCGCACACTGGATAAACCTCATCTATCAGACAGAGTCAGGGATGAGGGGCTCACTGCACCAGCGGTAAGCCTAATCTCTCAGGAGGGATGAAGGGCCCATTGCACACTAGGTAAACTTCATCTCTTGTGAGAGATGAGGGGGCCACTACACACTGGTTGAACCTCATCCTTGGGGGAGATAAGGGGTTGGTTGCACACTGGGTAAGCCTCATCTCTCAAGAGGGATGAGGGGCCCACTGCACATTGGGCAAACCTCATCTCTGAGCAGGAATGAGGGGCTCACTACACACTGGCTAAACCTCATCCTTAGGAGGGATGAGGGACTCGCTGCACACCAGGTAAACCTCATCCTTAGGAGGGCTGGTTGCACACCGGACAGGCCTCATCTCTCCGGAAGGATCAGGATCTGATTGCACACTGGCAAACTTCATCTATCAGGGATGAAGGGCTGGTTGCACACTGGGTATACTTGAACTCTCATAAGGGATGCTGGGCTGGTTGTAACAAGTAGTCTCTTGTCTTCTGACCGAAGACAGTGTGGTGGTTTACACAAAGATTTTAATTCTGCTAAATAGACAGAAGACCGTATAAGAGACTGTTGCAAGAATCAAGGCGTGATAATAGCAGCGCATGAACCAGCAGTTTAGTGCTCTTTACATATTGGTAACATTTTTATTTAGTGACAACGTAGTATAAAGAATAACACCCAAGTTTCGCGTAGTCATAGCGGATGGTATGCTGCTGTCACCTACCACTACAGCTTGGGGTACTACACTGCACTCACTGGTTTTACGATGGAACACAAGTAGCTCGGTTTTGTCATCATTAAGCTTTAACATGTTTGCTCTCTTCCAGTCTCTGATGTCAGCTACACATCGCTCCAACCTACATATATGTCATCTTCGTGCGTGGTGGTGTCATCAAAGCGGAGCTCCATGTATAGTTGTGTGTCATCGGCATAAAGGTGGTAAGATATGCCAAGTCTTCTGATGATAAGGCCGAGTGGAATTGTATAAATGGAGAACAAAAGAGGTCCTAAAACTGAGCCCTGAGGGACCCCACATTTCAATGGTTTTCTTCGAGAATGATGTCCTGACATGAAAACAATAAGTCCTCTGTCTTGCAGGTAACATTCTATCCACTTGAGACACTGTCTTGAGACACTCAGTTATTCCAACTCCGTGGCGAAGCGTTTCAAGCAGAATGCTGTGGTCGATCGTGTCAAATGCAGCGCTTAGGTCGAGAAGTAGAAGTTCAGCTCCTTTGCGTCTGTTCAGAATCTGTAAAATGTCATTTTGTACTTTCAGAAGGGTCGTTTCAATGCTGCTATCAATAAGCTGATTGTTAAAGCTCCTGGAGATTAATATGATCAAGGCTACATAGGCCCTTGGCATATAACTTGCTTTGCATTTATTAAAAAAAAATTTTATAGGCCTAACAGGGCGTAGTCTAGTCTAGTATTAATAATGACGATATATATTGACAAAGATGTTAAAATGTCATTATTGTTGTACACCTGATGCAAAAAAAAATTAAATCAGACCATTTACTTGTGCTGTGATTTCATTAAACCTACAGCTACTACTATATCTGGTATTGACTGAGACAATGGTATGGTGAGTCTGAAAGCAGCAAAGAAATCACAATGCGAGCTGCTTTTGTCAAGCCTAGATAGACAAATTCACAAGTCCATCCTAAATCAATGCCTGAACAAATTTATACCAACCAAAATTATTTCCCCTCGGGAAAATCTACCTTGGCTCACTCCTCACATCTATTCTAAATTACTTGAGGGCCTAATTGGCGGAAAGTCATGCGGACCGGACAACCCCCCGAACTTGATCCTGAAGAATGTTGCCAATGCAAAATAACTCCCTTTTTACAATTATTTTTGCTAAGTCTCTCTACAGACTGGCAAATTACCTAATGATTGGGGGAGAGGCTAATATTGTCCCAGTATTAAAAAAGGGGGTCGGTACTCTCCAGCAAACCACAGACGGATATCCCTCACATTATTTGTGCCAAATTAGTCTAACACATCATTTGTAAACCATTTGAATCCCATTTTTTCTAAATACAAAATTTTAACACCTGTACAGCATGGCTTTCGATCAAAATACTCACGCAAAAGCCAGTTTTTTATTACACTGATGAATTTATTCAAAATTGTGAAAGCAATGAACACAACCATATGTTGTGGTCTTATTATTTATTATATATTTTAGAGCATGTATGTTTTTTTCTCTGAAATACAAAATATCTCATAACTTCCTTAACTATTTCAGCGCGGGAATCGTCTTTATACGTCAGAATCAGACGTCTACAGATTCTGACAGCCTTAAGTGTTATAAAGTACACGTCTGCTGGATAACTAAACTGAATTTATAAAAATGTGCAAGATATACAAAAAAATAGTTTAATTTAATGCTATATTAATTGCCCATACCTAGATTCTTCGCTTAAAAAAATTCGAACATCATAGATGTAAATAAACTTGTTATATCATAGAGTGAAGAAATACAGCTTAAAATTGGCGGCCATCTTGGATTTGTCGGCGAAATATTGGTTAGATCATTTCCAAAACATCAAAAACGGATTCCTTGATGTCAGAAACGATATATTATAGATTTTTGTAGGACACATAGATGGAAAGATATAGTTAATATTTACTTTTCTGGTTCAGAGACCCCCCTCTCTTCAAAACTGGGAAAACTGCCCTTAAGCTACCGTTCTGAAAGGGCCACCATACTTTTTTAGCCCCTTATATATGTATCTAACTGAAAATCGCAACAAAAATCGTAAAAACTCGGCCCCTGGCCCTAGGACTACATATTTTAGAACATTTTGGTCACGTTTCAATAAATATGTGATTTCGTATGTAAGCATTTACCCAACGAAATAAAGTGAATTGGGCTTAATGCCACCTTTGTGCATATATAGGCTAAACTTTACGCTTGCCAGGCTAATAATTTATCAATCTTTTATGATGGAGAACCATGGGCGGGGCATCATGGACACTAAATATCCAAAGGATCACCCTTATTGAATGTATTTCTGAATTATTTTATCACCAAAATTTAGATTTACACTATGTCACATTACAATTGCATGCATGTCCTATCTTACTAAAAGGGTTCCAAACTGGCCAGAAGACATAGTTCATTGTATCCCAGCCCATTGTTCACAGTATCTCCTTAAGTATGGAGCACAATGGACAGTTTGTGGAAAAAAATCCACCAAGATTCAATATGAAATCATGAGTTTATCTTGGTCACAGATTGTATCCGTTGGTCAAAAATTCATTTAAACGTGTTCGAAATATAGGCCCTACTCGACGAAAAGGCAAAATGAAAAAATTGTGTCCATGGTGCCCCCATCTCCTAACTTTTAGCCTACAAGCTTACACCATGTTAAAAAAAACTAGGCCCTATATAGAATAGACATAGGCCTAGGGGTCTATATATATGGACCATATAAAAAAAATTGAGCAATGACGGTAAAGACATTTTAGAAAAAATAATTCTGATTTTGCTAATTTAAATGTTATGTATGCCTATAGGATACTATGACAGGCATCAGTGTGCAATAGCCAAGCAGCATGTTATATATATTAGCACTTTTAGAGAGCATAATATAAATCTTTTTTGTCTTTACCGGCATAGCTTAAATAGTAGGCAATTTTATAACGGTAGAGACAGAACATTAAACAGTAAAGACATTTTTGTAACAGTAAAGATGTTGCTCTAACTGGGAATAAATAATTTTGTTAAATGAATATATGTTATAAGCTTTACATAGCAGGCCTAATTTTCTGTATAATTGTTTGCAGACTTTTATGTCGGTCTTTACCATTATAGTGGTAAAGATAAATCATTTTAACGGTCAAGACACACTATTTGGCATAAAATAAAAAAGATATGTGCATATTGTTGACTTCAGAACGTTGTTTTCTTCATGTACTAATGACAAGTATAACCCTATTATATTTTACAGTTAGTTGCAAATCCAGTAGTTAACTACTGCAGCCCTTTTCCATCCTTAAGATAATCACCTGACGTACTAAATTCTTATAAAACTATTAAAAATTATCTTGGTCTATGATTTAACCGACAAAATATCCCTTATTTCATGACAACAATTATCTGCACTAAAGCCATAATTATGTGGATGTACAACATATTTGATTTTTGGTTGCAGTTACATTCTCAAGAATGTTATTTGTTTTTATTTTATATTTTTAATACATTCTGATGAAATATTTTCAATGTGTGGTAATTTTTTTCGAATATGCACTCTATTGCTTCCAAATAATGTTGTATGTATATATGAAACGTTTCTGGTACATTGTGAACAGTTCTGAACCACTTGTCTGAGCATCATTTAAGAATCCATGCAAACATCCATACACAGCCTTTTTAACATGGGTGGCAAAGGAAAACATGTTATCATGGATGTGAATGCTTTCAACCCACTCTAATCACTTCAGATTTTTCATATGTTACACAGGACACTTTGAGAAGTTCCCGTTGCAATTTGTGTGAGGTCTTATGGTGGAGTGATGCCCATTAAACAGGTGCATGCTGCTGAAAACAATGAGAATAATCAAATAAAAAAATAGTTTATTCAAACAAAAATACAAAAATATCAACTTATGCAGTGATATTAAAACTAAATAAAAATAAAACACTTTTCATTATATTGGCACAAATTATTGTTTGAAAGGAAGTGAAATGAAGTTAATAACATAGACTAAGTTCACTTCCTATTTACCGTGTTTACATTGAGTAATAATCAGATAATACGTCTATGATTCACTCGAAATCGGTAAATAAATGTATGATGAATTTATTAAATTTCTCATTTATCTTGTAAGTGTAATCACCATAATATGTGATTGAATCAAGTATTATTCACATATTATTCACACATTTTCTTGAATACACAAATTTTCTTAATGGTTGTAATATTAGTTTTGAGAGAATTCCATAGTTTAACCCAAGCTACACTCACTGTCATAGATTTCATGGTAGTGTGAACATATTTTTGATTAAATTTACCACTTTGTCTTGTATTGTATGAATTGGAATTGATTGTAAAGAATGATTGTATTCCTATAGGCAATAAATTATTTTTCACTTCAAACATAACAATCAGCGTTTTATAAGCAATCAAATCAACAAACTTCAATATACCACACTTATAAAATAATGGACTGGTATTAGTGCGCATATCATTAAAGGTGTAGTCAACTGTTAAAATTCACGGGACAAGGGTCCCCCAGAAGGCAATAGTGCCCGTGGGTAGGCCAAGTCCCTATTCCATAATAATACTAAATATGCGTTTCATACCTAAAGCCTCATTAAGAGCAAGTTCTCAAATCACAGCAAGTTCATATATACTTGAGCGACATCTATGAGTTTATAATTCAAAGATCTTGGCCCTTACCCCTACTTGGTCGCTTGCTTGCAAACAAACTGACTATATTACTGCGGGGATGTTGAAACTGCTTGACCCAAGCTTGTATTGACATGCCCAGTAAACACAAAACATTTGTATGACTATATGCAATGTTGGACCAACGTCAAAGACGTTGGGCCGACGTTGTATAAATGTTATACAAATGTCTTGTGTTTGCTGGGCAGGCGGACTTTCTCTCAAACATTGTACATTTATTCAATGTTGGTTCAATGTTGGGCCAGCGTCGCAGACGTTGGCCTAGCATTAAAACAGCATTGGATCAAGTCCCGTTTAAGTAGTATCTTGTAATCAGTTCAGTGGCTATATTAATGCCGTCAATCTGTACTCAATAGGCTACTGCTGGCCTACACTTGACCGTCCCAGGCATGCGCGTCTTGCAGTTGAATCATTCTTTAATACCACAATTAGCTCTAATTACTTTTTTCTGGATTAAGATGATAGAATTTAACTTAGTTTTGTAGGTGTTTCCCTATATTTCTGAGCAATAATTTATATATGGAAGAAATAATGAACAGCATATTGTATATAGATCATAATTTAACACACGTTTTGTTCTGAAAATGATACCTGAGACTTTGATAAGTTTTGAAGTTCCTAATTTTATATGTTCCTTCCAGCTAAGACCCTTATTTATCTGAACACCCAGAAACTGTGTACTACAAACTCTTGTTAGAATGAACTCATGAATTGAAACATTAATGAGTTCATCCTTGTCAACTTTACCAAAAACTATATAATTTGTTTTTGAAATGTTCAGTGTTAATTTATTTAAAGCAAACCAACTTTTTAATTTAATTATTTCCATACTCATAACTTTACATATATATTTTATACATTTTCCACTAAAAAATAAATTTGTATCATCTGCAAATAAAACACATTCAATCAGTTTTGACACGTTACAAATGTCATTTATGTACCATAAAAACAACTGTGGACCAAGTACTGATCCTTATGGCACCCCACAAACTGTTTGTCATATACCTGATGTTGCAATATCAATATTTACATATTGTCTTAGCCCAGTCAAGTAACTCTTTACCCAATTATTTGATATTCCTCTTACCCCATGTCTGTCCAGCTTTTTCAATAAAATATCATGATCAATTGTGTCAAAAGCTTTCTTTAAATCAATGAATACACCTATGGTTTTATTTTTCTTGTCTATTGATGAAGGTAATTCTTCTACTAAATCTACTAAAGCAAGATTGGTTGACATATTTTGCCTAAAACCCCACCGACTATTTGATAAAATGTCATGTTTGGAAATAAATTTATCTAATCGGCTATAATAAATATGTTCAAGTATTTTTGAAAACTGAAGAAGTAGTGAAACAGGCCTATAATTTGTGAACAAAGCTTTTTCTCCTGCTTTATATAAAGAAATTACCCTAGCAATTTTCTTATCATCATGAAAAATGCCTGAACTTAAAGATAAGTTACAAATGTACACTAAAGGTTTTGAAATGGATTTGATGACAATTTTTATTATGTTCATGTTAATACCATCATATCCAGTGGATTTTTTTGGTTTACAGTCTCGCATAATCTTAGCAATCTCTAATTCATCTCTGTCAAATAAAAACATGGAATCTATAACAGGGGCTTTCATGTAATCAAAAATTGATTCATCACCTGATGGAGGAACTATATTATCAGCCAAATTTGGTCCAATATTTACAAGAAAAATTGTTAAAACCATCTGCAATTTCATTTTTATCACTTATAGTAGTACCATTTAGGCCTACTTTGACAAATTCAGGAAAGGAAGTACATGTGCCGTTCTTTTTCTTAATTACATTATTAATAATTTTCGAAGTACCTTTTTATGTTTTTGTAATAATTTAGAGTAATAGTTTTTTTCTGCCATTCTTGATATAAATGTTAATTTATTCTTATACAATTTAAAACGTGTCTCATTTTCCAATGATCTACGTGAAAGGAACCTTCTGTACAATCTGTTCTTTTTCTTACATGCATATCTCAAACATTTAGTAAACCATGGTTTTAAATCATTATTATAAACCTCCTTTTCTTTGAAAGGACTATGTTTATCATACAAATTAGTAAAATTATTGTATGATGTATGAACATCATTGCTGGACATGATACAATCCCAATTTTGATCTGCTATTCTTGTATCACTAATTTGTCGCACTCTTTTAAATTAAGATTTAGAAGTTGTTGTGTGATTTTCAAAAATACCATTACACATTGTAATTACAGGTAAAGGATCACTTATATCAGTGGTGATTATGCCATTAACAGTTTTATGTGTAATATTATTCGTAAATACATTGTCAATTATTGTTGCTGTAAATTGCGTAATACGAGTTGGTTTCTCTATAAGGGGATACAGCCCATGACTATACATCATGTCAAGGAACATTCTTGTACCACAATTTTGTTCATATTTTAACAAATCAATATTGTAATCATCCACTAAAAAGATGGTATTATTTTACTTACATAAATTTGTAAGAAAATTTTCAAGTTGGTCATTAAATATCTGTAAATTAGTACCAGGTGTTCTGTAAATGCATCCAACAATAGTTTTTTTATTATTTTTTTAGCTTGAAACTTCTACAAAGACAGTTTCCATCACATTTTCTATTACTTGAGACAGAGCGTCCAATTTATTAAAATATAAATGACTCCCAATATACAAGGATACACCACCTCCTTTATTATATTTCCTAGGGATGTGGACAGGAGTTTAACCATTTAATTCATACAAATTACCATTGTAACTATCGGCCAGCCAGGTTTCAGAAACCGCAACAATATTAACAGTAGCATTAATCTTAGTTACACATAACTCTATTCTATCAAAATTAGCTTGTAAACTTATTGCATTAAAATTGATGACGAAGTAAAACTTTGAACTCTTTGAAGTACTCTTTGGAACTTTTTGGAGCATAGTGAAGCAATTTATATGTTCATTAGTGAGCAGGTTACAAACATTGAAATAAACTGTCCTTACAAATGCGTTATGTAATAAACTCAATTAGATATCCATTTAATATCCATATTATACATATAATGGTCAACATAACTATACGGAGCTTGTTATACTTGACTTCATCCTAACCTACCGAGCTGGAGATTCGAAATTGCATCTGCAAATTTTTGTACATCCTTAGAAATTTTTGAAAATGTTTCACACATACAATCACTCAAACTATGCTAGATGAGCTCTAGTTTATGGGTCAACATACTATGTAAGTTGCCCACTAGCATTATTGACATCGAGCAGCAAATCTAAGAGTGATTGTGATTGTTTATCTGTTACATAGGGAGAGCGAATTATTATTTCTGAAGCAACACAATATTTTATTAGCACGGCATATGAATACAGAGCTCTTGCAACTCCCAATTATCTCAAATAGATGAAGCTGATGTCAAATCACTTGTTGAACAGTTTGAACGAATATTGGAGTATTTTCTGTGTGTATACCAAAATCATTATATCATTATACATTATATCAATATGTGACTCGCCAGATGACAGAGTATGGTCACCAAATCAAAGCTCGTCAAACACGGCGGTTTTCACCATGCTGGTTTAAGGTTGGATCAGAGTCACAGACGGCGGACCAACATTCAAATAACATTTTTTTATTGTTTGTTGTAAAACATCAGAGGTAGATCGCAAAGAAGAAATATTTATGACCAGATATAATCACACACTTTTAGAAATGGAAATTGAAACTGGGTTGGTTCAATTATTTGCCGTGATAGTTCAGATGAGAACGAAATACAAGACATAAGCTAATAAAATGTGTCAGAAAAAAATAATTGTTTTCTAAAAATTAAAGAAGCTATATGAGATTTTATTCATTCAAGTGACGATTTAAAATTCTATGATAATACCTCAGAAAAAGGGGAAATAAAACAGCCTTCAAATTAGGTATGAAGGGTGGACATGGGTCTTCCGAGTCCGATTCTTAGGGGCCCGTTTCAACATCATTCTCGCTCAGATATAGCTCATTTGCATATGAGGATCGTTGAGATTAAACGGGTGGGTCAGAGTGCTCGTATCCTCCCTATACATGTTAAAGAGGGAGTCAAACGAGGAATTTTTTTTTCATTTTCGTAAGCGGCAGGAATTCGGTCAGGAGAAATCTGGAAAATAACGTATCAAAAACGTAGTGACAATATATTCAGTCAATTAGGATTGTGATGTATCTAGTTTTTTTAATGACATGATTTAACACAATCAGGCCAAAATCATCTCTTTTTTGGTTCATTGATATGTCCATGATATGTCAACATGTCCATAGACATACACCATAAAATCGTCTCGTTTGGATGATTGTTGGGATGATTGTGTCGCTTTAACTGTTCGGTCCAGGTTCCAAATGTAAACATGTGAAATATACTGCTGGACAATCACTGATTAAAGGGTTAATTATAATGCTGAACCAATATTGGTATAAGGTTGGTCCAGCGTCGTAGTTATTGTAATCACCCACTAAAAAGATGGTATTTTTTTACTTACATAAATTTGTAAGAAAATTTTCAAGTTGGTCATTAAATAATTGTAAATTAGTACCAGGTGTTCTGTAAATGCATCCAACAATAGTTTTTTTATTATTTTTTTAGCTTGAAACTTCTACAAAGACAGTTTCCATCATTTTCTATTACTTGAGACAGAGCGTCCAATTTATTAAAATATAAATGATTCCCAATATACAAGGATACACCACCTCCTTTATTATATTTCCTACAGATGTGGACAGGAGTTTAACCATTTATTTTTCTATTTTTTCTATTACTTGAGACAAAGCGTCCAATTTATTAAAATATAAATGATTCCCAATATACAAGGATACACCACCTCCTTTATTATATTTCCTACAGATGTGGACAGGAGTTTAACCATTTAATTCATACAAATTACCATTGTCACTATCGGCCAGCCAGGTTTCAGAAACCGCAACAATATTAACAGTAGCATTAATCTTAGTTACACATAACTCTATTCTATCAAAATTAGCTTGTAAACTTATTGCATTAAAATTGATGACGAAGTAAAACTTTGAACTCTTTGAAGTACCCTTTGGAACTTTTTGGAGCATAGTGAAGCAATTGATATGTTCATTAGTGAGCAGGTTACAAACATTGAAATAAACTGTCCTTACAACTGCGTTATGTAATAAACTCAATTAGATATCCATTTAATATCCATATTATACATATAATGGTCAACATAACTATACGGAGCTTGTTATACTTGACTTCATCCTAACCTACCGAGCTGGAGATTCGAAATTGCATCTGCAAATTTTTGTACATCCTTAGAAATTTTTGAAAATGTTTCACACATACAATCACTCAAACTATGCTAGATGAGCTCCAGTTTATGGGTCAACATACTATGTAAGTTGCCCACTAGCATTATTGACATCGAGCAGCAAATCAAAGAGTGATTGTGATTGTTTATCTGTTACATAGGGAGAGCGAATTATTATTTCTGAAGCAACACAATATTTTATTAGCACGGCATATGAATACAGAGCTCTTACAACTCCCAATTATCTTAAATAGATGAAGCTGATGTCAAATCACTTGTTGAACAGTTTGAGCGAATATTGGAGTATTTTCTGTGTGTATACCAAAATCATTATATCATTATACATTATATCAATATGTGACTCGCCAGATGACAGAGTATGGTCACCAAATCAAAGCTCGTCAAACACGACGGTTTTCACCATGCTGGTTTAAGGTTGGATCAGAGTCACAGACGGCGGACCAACATTCAAATAACATTTTTTTATTGTTTGTTGTAAAACATCAGAGGTAGATCGCAAAGAAGAAATATTTATGACCAGATATAATCACACACTTTTAGAAATGGAAATTGAAACTGGGTTGGTTCAATTATTTGCCGTGATAGTTCAGATGAGAACGAAATACAAGACATAAGCTAATAAAATGTGTCAGAAAAAAATAATTGTTTTCTAAAAATTAAAGAAGCTATATGAGATTTTATTCATTCAAGTGACGATTTAAAATTCTATGATAATACCTCAGAAAAAGGGGAAATAAAACAGCCTTCAAATTAGGTATGAAGGGTGGACATGGGTCTTCCGAGTCCGATTCTTAGGGGCCCGTTTCAACATCATTCTCGCTCAGATATAGCTCATTTGCATATGAGGATCGTTGAGATTAAACGGGTGGGTCAGAGTGCTCGTATCCTCCCTATACATGTTAAAGAGGGAGTCAAACGAGGAAAGTCTTTTTCATTTTCGTAAGCGGCAGGAATTCGGTCAGGAGAAATCTGGAAAATAACGTATCAAAAACGTAGTGACAATATATTCAGTCAATTAGGATTCTGATGTATCTGGTTTTTTTAATGACATGATTTAACACAATCAGGCCAAGATCATCTCTTTTTTTTGGTTCATTGATATGTCCATGATATGTCAACATGTTCATAGACATACACCATAAAATCGTCTCGTTTGGATGATTGTTGGGATGATTGTGTCGCTTTAACTGTTCGGTCCAGGTTCCAAACGTAAACATGTGAAATATACTGCTGGACAATCGCTGATTAAAGGGTTAATTATAATGCTGAACCAATATTGCTATAAGGTTGGTCCAGCGTCGTAGACGCTGGCTGAACCTTATACCAACGTTGGCTCAGCGTTCCGTACGTGTGACCTATTCAGCCATTTTATTGTTGTGGTCTATTTTCTGTTGTTATTATTACGCGTTGCTAGACGACCTGATTCAGTGACAGAGGGGGGGTTCCCCGTGTGACGTCAGCGATTTAGGCCTTACAACGCTGTAATATATTGGTATAAACCATGCAGATCAAAGGTGTTTTTTTAATTTGAAATCATCATTTGTTAGCTTGTGATGTTTCATTTGAATACCTATGTTACGGGTCTACGGCCATTATAAATATTTTACTCCTTGACTGCGGGGTTTGACTTTAGACGTCAGAATCTGACATCTACAGACGTCAGATTCTGACGTCTAAAATCGATCTACAGACGTCAGATTCTGACGTGTAAAGTCGACCCCCGCGCTGTAAGGTTTGATCTGTTCTGTCAATCTAAGGGCCGCTTATACAGGGCGATAACAGGAAATCGCGCGATTAAAAATTAGCGCGCCAGAATCATCTTTTCTTATTTTACTGATTCCATTTACGCATGCGTTCATGCAGTCGTGTGTGTTATCCTGCACACACATTGCGTAACCCAACGTGACACAACAAATAAAAGCTACTCATGGTGTGTGCCAATTCTTTAAGGCCTTTTTTCAATGGTCAGACTTTATTTTCTCGTGTTTAGTCTGGT
Source organism: Flabesymbios commensalis (assembly GCA_964017125.1). Classification (NCBI taxonomy): domain Eukaryota; kingdom Metazoa; phylum Annelida; class Polychaeta; order Terebellida; family Flabelligeridae; genus Flabesymbios; species Flabesymbios commensalis. The sequence goes on along the minus strand of OZ024909.1, from coordinate 9,110,576 downwards.
GAAAATAAGTTTTCAGCATAATGTTTCCCGTTTTTCTGCTATTCTGTGAAACGCAGTGATGTCACCGGAAACCCTTTGGAATGGTTATTTGGGTGAAAAAAATGATATATAAGACCCCTCCACTCTACTTCATTATATTAGGTAGCTCGGTGAGAACATTGGAATTCAAGGCTATTGAGTTCCACAGAATTAAACAATTATAGTCAATCATATACCCGACAGACATTCACCCGATATTGATTTAATGTTGGTCCATCGTCACCGACGCTTATTTATATCGGGAGGCGTAAGATAATGTATCTGACCCTAGGAAATGAAATGAAATGACTAGGGTCTTAGGCAACCTTTGTGGACATATCGTCCTCTTGGTGTTAGAAGGTGTTAAACTGCGACTTTGTAAAGTGGCAGTTTAACACCTTTTAACTCCAAGGGGACGATATAGGCTAAACTGTGCCAGGAGAACCTGCTGAGGATTGTAAGATGAATGAAATGGCAATGTCCTCCAGACACAGGATTGTAAATTCGAGCCCTGGCGGTCTGAGGCCGAGCACCTACCTCTCGGTCACGGAGGTTTCCCACAATATTGAATCATTACGAGCAACCTTGTTTCGTGTGAGCGGGGAAGAAAAAATTGTTTATTTGAAACATCTGGGGGCCATCCTACTAACCATCTTAAAATTAAGATAATCTTAACTTTTTCTTATTTGCATTAGAAAAGTTAGGATGATCCCAAATTTTATAATGCTAAAAAGAGAAAGTTAAGATAATCTTAATTTTAAGATTCTTTGTGGGATGGGCCCCTGACCCTAGGACTTGATGCGTTACTCACGTGGGTGGATGTAACTATGACAAGGTTGATTGAAGAGAGAATCGACCGGTCACGGCTCAATGAATGCTGACCCGGGGGGGGGGTGACTGAGGGGAAGGGGTGACTCAGGGGATACAGGTGGCAAGAGTAGATGCTGGACCATCTATAGCACGGATCGGGACACTGCTTACAGGTTGACTTTGACACCTATATGATAACAGGTAAGCTGATTCAGTATTACTTCTTCACGAACGTCCATTGTGGGTAGGTTTATGGCATCGTCCAATTTTCCATCGACGAATTTTAGCAGATGCCGGAATTCGGATTTCTGTTTTGCTCTGCAAAAGCAATCAACACTATAGTAGCTGTTTGGCGTGGTATTGTCATTGTATACTTGCGAGTTTTCAATAAACAAAAAAAAGTTAGATTATGGTAATTTAATAAAAAAACATTTTTTTTTAATTTTCGTATTTGTTTGTGTGTGTCCTATTTAACTCTATAACCGCCAAATTATTCAATTTGAATTTTCACCCACTTGAAGTTGTGTCTCGCTGACGCGAGCCACAACATCAAGTGAGTGAAAATTATTCGGATTTGACAAAATGGAGATCAACTCTATTAAAATCTTGCTTATTGATGTCACATTTTATCTTTAACATGCTTAAAACATGGTACTTAATGTGCCAATAAAAAATGTAAACCCGAATATATTCGGCGCCGGCGGTTAAAGGGTTAAACCTATAATAGTAAACGTCCACACTGGGGTGCCGGAACTGGCTTTACATGGATGCAGGTTATCGTCTCTTTCAACATGTTCAATATAATTTAATCTGTTAATATAACAATAATTTCCCAGTCTATGACAATCACACAAATATCATTGCGAGGTCTATTACTTATTGCGTGTTTTTTTACTGTTTTTTTTCCTCAAGTGTTAAATTGTGAAATGTGTTTGCTTTAGCCGTTGGAACACTCGTGTTCTATTTTTCCTCACATTGTATAATTTGAATGCAATTTATTAATCGTTAAACTGCTACATTAATATTTAAATTTGCAGCCACTTGAAGTTGGGTCTCGCTACCGCGACCCACAAGTGAGTGAAAATTGGTAATAAAATTATTATTTGTTAAATTTTGTACTAAAACATTTGCAAATCTTGCTTTTTAAACACTCTTTTCGTTTCCACTGACCATGCTGACAGTGACTTGATATGAGAAAGTTGTTTAACCCTTACGCCGCGGGATCGACTTTAGGCGTCATAACTTGACGTCTGTAGACGTTATTATGACGCCTAAAGTAAAGAAGAAGTAAACATATTTTTAATGGCCATAGACTCGTAACATAGGTATAAAAAAAACAGAAAGAGCTGACTATTAAAGACATTTATGATGATTTCAAATTGAAAAAAAAAAAGTTTGCTCTCTTAGTTTACATAAAAAAATATCAGCGCTTTAATGGTTAATGGAAAATTAGTAAACCTTTAAAATCTACAGACAATAATTAACACAACTTAAATACAGTCTTCAATCCAGATTTAACACGTAGGGATACGTTTGTAAATGTTTTGAACATCTTTTAACTAACACTCAGCAAATTTAATTAACACAACAATGGATCAATGTCTCTTGTTTATCTGTATCTGTTTGTCTGTATCTGTTTGTCTGTATCTGTTTGTTACATGGCAGTACGCAATATTGTGCTATCGCGCCACGGGTGCTTAATATGATGGAAACTGCGCCTACGTCCATTGAAGTTCTTTAACGTCCAACTTCAGTTCAGTCAGACGAGCCATTTGACTTACGTGGTTTTTCCACGACACGCCATCGCTGCACGCATGTCCTAGTGTATACAGCACCTGGTGCTGGCAGTCCCAGACGGTCACCAATCCAATTATGGACCGGGCCCGGCGTTGCTTAACTTCAGTGCTAGAGCCAACACCGATGAGCTAACGCCGTATTCCGTATCGGGGACCTCTAAGACAATTGATAACGGTATCAATTAAATGTAGAACATGTCACTGTTTTGTGGTAGATGACGTAACCCATCGCTCGGGGTGTCCAACATAATATATTAATAACCTAGGTGAATAATGTACAGTTGGTGTTCAGTTATAGGTTTTATCCGCGTTTGGACCTGAAGGGTTGATATCGATCAATACCTGCTAATATTTGTTTACAACATGTATGACCCTGGCTGACACAGATGGCTGAGAAGTAGACTAAAGTACAGCATGGGAGGAATCTAAAGTCGCCATGTGTATTTGTTGAGTAGTTTTTTATGAAGCCCGCACTCAAGAAAATTGTAAATTATTTTAGACTATTTCCAGTTTTAAAAGAAATGCGGTTGCGAGAAAGAAGGATTTTGAAATATATTGGATGTAGTTCTCATATGCCTAGTCATGGTGAGTTTACTATTGTGTGCTCATTAACCCTTACAGCGCGGGGATCGACTTCAGACTTCACAATCTGACGTCTACAGTCGATCCCCGCACTGTATGAGTAAACATGTTTATAATGGTCGTATATTTATAACATAGGTATTCAAATGAATCAGAACGATCTAACCAAGATATTTATGATGTCGTCTGCTTTTGGTTTGAATATTGACTTCTCGCCCAGAAAACACGAGACATTGATCCAGTGGTGTTTCAATGCTGGGCCGACATCGAACATAGTGGGCCAACATTAAAACAGCATTGGGTCAATGTTGCGTGTTTGCTGGATCCCTGTAACGTGATCTATTTGTTGATGTCCACAATTAGAGGGAATTCTAAGCACCTCTGACAGAGAATACCACCCACGGTGTAAAACCCCGTGATTGAAAATGCGCAGCAATTTGCATTTCAAAGTGATTGAAAATGCGCATCAATTCTCATCTCAATGTGTTATATAAACTCTGTATTGTTAATGTAATAGGGGGTCTATATTTCTATTGTTATATTTCTAACATTGAAGTACACTCTCCTGGCATATACTTAATACATGTATCATGGAGATCTGATGAAACAAAATATTGCCCGAAAGGTTATGTTCAGAGAACCTTCCCTATTTTTTTCAATCGAGCCCCATAGTAATGTGACATTTGCACAGGCTCTATTCTGTGAAACGCAGTAACGTCACTCAGTGAAAACAAGGTTATATAACAGTCCCTCTCCCATACTTCATTCTGTGAAACGCAGTGACGTCACTCGGTGAAAACAAGGTTATATAAGAACCCTCCCCCATACTTCATTGTAATAGCCAGCTCGGTGAAAACAAAGGAGGGCGAGGTCATTGAGTTTCACAGAATTGGGTTTGCATTGTTATTTCTAAACAGGATTTTCTTTGTTTAAAAAGTGTGGTATACTTTATATCTCTGATAGTTCTGCCACAAGCCTGAGGCTATGTGTTGTTATGACAGGACGGCATTTAAGCCGGAACAATGAGCTAAGTGCAGACTACCATCTCTGCCTGAAAGCCGCCTTTTAGCATCATTCATCCCCCGGATATGCACAAAAAAAAGGTTGTTAAGGGTATTACAAGGAGATAATCTTTGTTTTCGATTATTCTCAGAAAAAAAAAAATAGGCTTAGGGTGTATGTTGTATTAATACAATACAACATTGGGTCACCGGTAATAACCCAGGTATCTCACTCTTGGTTAGTGTTGGATTAATGCTTGGCCAACGTTGCAGATGTTGAGCCAGCATTGAGCCACCATTGACAAAGGTGTGTAATGCCAGATCTTACGTAAAACAGGATGTTTGAAAGCTCTAAGAAAACCCATCAGTGAAGTCAATATTGTTGTGTAAGTTGTCAACATAAGGGCATGCTGCGAGATTAATGGCAGATTCGCTGAGACATTTTTTGGCGTGGAATTGTGTGGATGGTCTACGGCCATCATAAGTATTTTAATTGTTTCAGTGTGGGGACCGTCTTTAGACGTCATAATCGGTGGTATATAGACGGTCCCCGCGCTGAAAGGGTTAAACCGTAGATCACGACTAAAGTTGTTTTAAAGGCCACTTAAATCGCAGATAGTGGGAATGAAAAATGTGCTTAAACATCAATACTTGCTAACATTAATTGATCTCAAATTAAATGAATATATAGTTAATTTTCAACCACTTGAAGTTGTGTTTCGCGGTAGCGGGACACAACTTCAAGTGGGTGAAAATTTAAATTCTATATTTTTAGCGGTTTAATGGGTGATGTTAAACCATCACAAGAACAATACAAGGTGTGGTGTTTAATGAGATCAGCATGGTTTTCATTTTACAGGTCAAGTCAATAGCTGTTTTGCATCTAGGTGTACTATGTTCGGGGATATATTCTCACAGCAATCTATACAGACGTATAGGTTTAGAAGCCATTAGGCTTCCACGGTACGTCACAAACGGAGGCTGCGGAACAACAGACTGTGAATGGGCGTTGTAATTAACAGGATCAACGCCGTCCACACATGCAGACACCGATACTACAAAGACAAAAGGCAGTATCTTCTCACTTTCAAAGTAAGCAGATACTGCCATTTGTCTCTGCATAGCATAATAGACAGGACTTCTTGACACAGGGAACCTGCTATAGAGAATGGTGTAGCCTATTATTTCCATTTTCAAACGGGCTATTGTATTTCAGCAAAGGCTAGTCGATGCTTTGCTTGCATGACTGGTTGATCATTATTGGCTTAGTATTTTATTTGATCCATTTTCACGGGACCACTTTGACCTTTCAACAGGCATGTTTATAGATACACAGTATCACCAGTGATTAAAGTGGAAGTGGGGTATGCGAGGTCAATATTATTGATCATTGAAGTGAAACGACTGTTTAAGTGAGTTAATGTGATTATCTGCTGCAAACTGATACTAGAACACCTTGCTGAATAGTTATGAACATAAACAGTCCTATCTCTGTAACCCCCGCGCAGTGCTTTCTGGGTAGGCCTATACCCATAACATGAGAAATTCTTGAATTTTTTAGGGTTGGTGGAAGGATAGAAATGCATTTCTAAAAAAAATGACTGTAATGACTGTAATGACTGTAATGACTGTAATTACTGTGATTATCAGCGATAATCATACACTACTTTTACTGGTTTACCGGAGGAGACTGAATATAGATCTAACATTACAATGTGGATATTTAAACCTTTGTCCTATTTATAGGCGCTACTACACAGGCAATCAATGTGTCACATACGTTATATTCATTTATTATTCAGATAAATAATCTGATTTATTAGACGAACAGAAAAGGCAGTTCCACATGAGACATTAGTGGCACAGAGGGTACTTATTTACCCCTTTGGGACCTCACGATGCATAATTTACATTCCTGCAAACAGACTTAATTTCCCTGCAACTGAGAGTTATATAATGCAAATTTCCATGGAACTGATTTACCAATACTTGACAATTTTCTTTAATTTTTCACCCATTTCAAATCATCTTCATCCCCTACAAGTCTAGAATTGCGACAGCAATTCGCGGCTTGTAGTGGATGAGATGACAATGTAAATTCAGGCTTGAAATGGTTAAATACAAATGAACAATAATTAATACAAAAAATTATACAAACAAAAAATATGTGGCTCAATTTCTGTCCAGTACCGCAGTGAATTTTTATTTTAAAGATTTTAATGGCTAATATGGAAAAGGTTAATATTAATGTGTTGATTACAACGATAAATAATCTATAAGTTTTCTTCTCAACACACACAGTGGCTCAACAGGTTGAGAGCACTGTAATCTTTTATTTACCCCCTCGGCCCAGCAAGTAGCCATCAATCAATGACTCTCTTCTTGGCTCACCATCTTACTAACCCATTCAACAGGTGCCTCCCAGTAAACACAAAACATTTGCATAACACTTGTACAATGTTGATCCAATGTCGAGGACGTTGGGCTGACGTTGTTGAAATGTTATACAACAGTTTTGTGTTTGATGGGCTACAGTAAAACATTTAATCTTCTACTTGTCATGAATTAAGAAAACATTACCAACAACTTCGTTCTTGCAACTCCCCTCTCCCATTACGACCTCACAGATGAAAAATTATGTAATGAATTTATTTCAAACTTGGTTGCATATTTATCATGGATTTTATAAAGTGAGCATTTTAGAAAAGGTAACATTTGTAACTGTTGGATGCATGAAAAGTCAGATAAGATGATCAACACAAAATATAATTTTAGAGACGTTTATTTTTTCATAAATAAGTATGTTTTTCGTCAAATTACTGAAAAATAATAACAAACTAGAAAGTCAGTCAAAGACTGCAAATCTTTTGCCGCGCGTTTCGGATCCGGATAATTCCCAAACTTTAATGTATTGTTCCTTGGCCCGTGACACACCTCTGGTGCATGCAAATCCATTCATTACTTTGCAAGTAATCCTGGTAACAGACAAACAGACAGACAAACAAACAATCCAACATGACCAAAAACATAACCTCCTGGCGCATGAAAAAAATCAGCATTACTCTTAAACCGCCAAGCGCGACTATTGTCGTAAAAAGACCCAACTTAACCCTCTGTTGTCGGTACCGGTACCGCATATATTCGGATTTTCATTTTTTATTGGCACATTCAGTACCATGTTTTAAACATGTTAAAGATAAAAAGTGACAATCAATCAGCAAGATTTGAAAAGAGTTGCTCTCAAATCTGAATAATTTTCTCTCATTTGAAGTTAAAGCGAGTGAAAAATAGTTTATTTTGCGGTTTAATAGTTAATACAGTAGGCAATCCAGCATCAATTCTGTATCCACTCTTGTAGATGTAGTATGCATCCACTAGTCCCAAAGGTGAACAATCTGGTGCCGGGAATACTGTCATCAGCAGGATCTGTGGCTTCCTGCAGGTGTAGACAGTGTATTTTCAGGCCCTTCAGATATTGGCGACGGGCCAACACCGGGTCAACTGGAATCGCCTCCCACCAACAAATTCACTGCAGTCTTTCTAATTATATTCATAGACATCTAGCCATGAACTGCTAACTGGCGCGAGATCGTCGTGCACTTACGGCTCGCATGAGTGGCCAGGAAAAGGGATAACTGATTTCCGGTCTACCAATATTTTAAATTGAATACATGTATAGACGTCAAATATATAGGTGCTGCAGAGTCGCTAAGTGTATTGGACATGGTGTGTATACGTCTATGATCTATGACCTCACATGTGAACGATAGCACATTTTCACGGGAGAAGCATACTTTATATGCTTGGATGTTTCAGTTTTGTTGTAATATTTAAATACTTGAAAATAAAGCAGAAGGAACTATTATAATTTATTCATTGATCGAATACATTTGTTACGATTTGAAATATATTGATGTTAATCATTCATTTGACTGTGAGTGAAATTGTGATCAACACAATGTTATAATGTTAACATACCAGTGGAAAACAATCTAAAGGCACATGGTTGACTGTTTACAGCAGAAGTAAACCATCCCCTCTCTCGCCAATTCTCGCGGACTGAAGCTCTCACACATGAAACAGTGTCGTGAGATTTCAAGTTAGCAGTCTATGGCTAGATATCTATGTTATATTCTGCCTTCTGATATATATCTGAGCGGTGATTGGTCCACGCTGATACTTGACCCCGTGCATTATTTTTGCCGCAATGTTACGCCTCAGTTTCACACAGTGTCATTACTGACGGTAATTCACATAAACATATTAAATGTACATTGTAATGCAGACATACTACTTCATCAGAATAAATTACATGTACTCACAATAAATAACAGATAACTAATTGGTTTACTTAATTAACTATATAATATGGGACACTCATATCAGTTTACATATGCACTTATTCATTTCTTTTTTCTCATGTGTAATGTTTTTTTATAAATGATTTTTTTAATGTTTTATTCAAATTGTGATTTCAGGTGGAAAATGAGGGTGTTCACGTTTTTGAAGAATTAGATGTCTGCCAGTGGTGTTTACAGAGAGGTTAATCGTTCGTCGTCATCTTACATGACGGAGAGTGATCTGTTGTCATGGATACCCGTCGTTACCAGCAGACCCGTTCTCAGCGTTCTGATGTCACCCTGAGCTCCCGTAACCTGCCAGCTCTCGTGCTCATATCTCTGGGGGTGCTGTGTCTAGTCGTAGGAGTCGTGCTCATCGCCGCTTTTGGTTTGCCTAAAGACGTGTCTGAGAAGCCACAACAGGTGTCAGGTCCTATTACAGGGGGTGTAGGCCTGGTGTTTATAGCTATAGGTGCCGTGCTGGCCATAGGAGTGAAAAAGCGACACAACAACCCCCCACAGGAGAGACGAGTGTCTCCCAAACCTGCCCCTATACAGGGACGAGACATCAACAAAAAGGCAGCTGTAAAAACACAACGCAACACCACAATTACTGCTAGTAATCACCATGGATATAATGGTTATCATGGGAATCAGATCTATGGTAATGGCATTTATATTATATATAACGCGAGGGACAATAATCACTACGACTATAATGTGGGATATCACACGGCAAGGGTAGAGACATAAAACAACTTAACATAATGGTAATCAGCATAGTATAAACTTATTGGTAATATTTTACATGGTCGACATGACAGCTGAGAGCTAGTAGTTTCCATTCTACCCTTGGATACAAGGGGGTTGATGTCTACTATTGGGGGGGAGGGGGTAGGTATATGTATGTATGTGTGTGTATTTGTGCGGGTGTGTATTTGTTCATGTACAAACAAATACATGCCTGCGCATATATGTGCATAGATGCATGTATGCATATAAACAAAATGTTCTATAATTTGGCCTAGGCTAAAATAAGCCAGCCCTGGTTTAGACAAGAAGTTCAAGATCTGAGAAGGAAGAGACGAGCACTAGAGAATAAATGTGAAAAAAGTGGATTGGATCAAACTAAAATTGTCTGTAAAGCAATAAAAGCAGGAAAATCCAAATACTATGCTGAGAGTCTGTCAAATGCTGACATGAAGATCACATCTAAGATTCTGAATTCCCTCCAACATAAAAGCCAAAAGAAATTATCTAAGGTAGATAAAGATCAAGCCATTTGTGATGCATTTTCATTTTTTATCAGCAAAATTGACAATGTTATACTACAAATTCTAAACTCCTGAAAAAAAACATCACTGCTCAGCTTTTGATCCTCTGTAACATTATCAACAAGTCGATGCTGACAGGTGTATTTCCTGCATCTCTCAACACAGCAGACGTTACACCTCCCATAAAAAAACACCACGTGACCAGGGTGTGCTAAAAAAAATACTGTCCGGTCTCCAATTCAGCATATATTGGGAAGCCTATTGAGGAAGTAGTACTCCAGAGACTGAACAAACACATGTCTAACCATAACCTGGGCGAGCCCTTCCAGTCAGCATATCGACCCAATCATTCAACTGAGACAGCATTAATGAGGGTTCAGCATTATATCACCAAAGAGCTGGACCAAGACAGAGGTACAGCACTTGTTTTACTGGACTTGGGTACTGCATTTACACCATCAACACACGTGATGTAATTGACACTTTGCACCAACAAATTGGTGTCACTGGCGTTCCGCTGAAATGGTTTAAAAGCTACCTGTCAAAGAGAAGTCAGTGAATAAGGATTGGTATACTACAACATCCAGACCTGCCACACTGTCTCGAGGTGTCCCTCAAGGGTCAGTACTGGGACCAGTTTTGTTCACTTCCTACCTACACCATACCAATATCTTCTATCTGCAACAAACATGGAGTGTATTATCACATATATGCAGATGACACTCAATTTTATGTGTCATTTGATCCATCAATACCAGGAGGATGTTAAAGCTAGATTGTAGAGTTATATCGCCGAGCAACTCCTGACTATATCTCCAGTGAGCTAACACTTTACAGGCCCCAAAGAGTTCCGCGATTTAGCAACAATGGACAGCTACTCAACATCACTGTGGGACGAAAAGATGTAGCTGCATTAGATTTTATAGTAAAGGGCCTTCGATTGTGGAATGATTTGCAATTGACATTTAAAATTCCCCATCTCCAACAACATATAAGAGTCGGCTTAAATCATTTATTTCTAAGCGCTTAGACTAGTTGCAATTCAACTAATAAGCGCTCTACAAAAAATGACTATTATATTTATTACTATTATTAAAAAAATCATTTTGACAGAATGTAATTTTTTCCTATAAATGTATTTATAAAAAATAACTAATTGATATAAAACCAAATCTGTACAACTTCTGGATAATTAACATGATTATGTTTAGGTGGCCTTCACGCTAGCGATCCCTAGAAGTGAAGGGCTCCTTTTATATTGTTTATATTTTTATGATTTTTCGTCTCAGTATTTTATATATTATATACAGTATTATATACATGTATGACAAATACAAGAGTCTGAGTCTAAACTTCTCCTCCACGCAGCTACACGCCGCTCATCTGCTCTGCGGCACCACCTCCCCCCCCCCCCCCCCCAAGATTTGACATCAAAGTTAAAACCGAGTCGCCGGCAATCACAGGCATATATCAAGACCGTTAGAAATCGTGGTATAGACAAGTCAATGCGGAACTTGACCATTGCAGTTTCAATGTTGTGACAGCATTGAGGCAGCACTGGTTACATTCCAGATATGTTATTTGTATGTCATCAGTAATAAGAGCCTAAAGATGGAGGATTACACGAACAAATTTACCAAAAGCAGTGGCTAAATTCTAATCTTGTGATTTTGTGTCAATAAAATCTACATATATGTATGAACAAAACTAAAACAGAAAATATCCGGTTGTATTTCGAAAAATAATATTTAAATTCAAATCAAGTTTAACCAAAAATTCAAAACATTACTTTTATTAAATTTATGGTGAGATGTTATTATATATGCTGTGATATACTTGAATAAGAATTATTTGGTTACCATTTTATTGTGATACAAAGTATATCAAATACCACTAACATGGTTGATAATAATCAGTGTCATAACATCACACAAATCCCACTAGCTTCGTTGATAATAATCAGTTTCATAACATCACACAAATCCCACTAACATGGTTGATAATAATCAGTTTCATAACATCACACAAATCCCACTAACATGGTTGATAATAATCAGTTTCATAACATCACACAAATCCCACTAACTTGTTTGATAATAATCAGTTTCATAACATCACACAAATCCTGCTAACTTGTGACTTCACTTGTCTGACATTACTATTACTTCAGGGTGATGAACTCACAGGTGTGAGTTATTGCTGAGGCCCATGCAACATTGGTTTTTGTGGATGCAACTCAAAGCATATGCCCCCTAGTGAGTGACATGCAAAAAAGTGCATTTCTAAAAACAAATTTTCAAAGATGAAATCTGAGAGAATATCAATGCATCAATGCAAAGAAAATATAAACTTGCTAATAATTCCAGAACATTTAATAATTTTCATTTTATATTGCTTATGTGCTCAGACCAGTTTTATTTGTCATCAATAATAACACCCAAACATTTAGTGTAATTATGAGACTCAAACATCTGGTTGACCATCTATGATCATGTCATTTGTATTTACTATTCTTTAATTAAAAAAAATATATATGAATATATATATAATAGTCCAGGAGCATATTAGCTTAAAAACAGCTGAAACCCGCACAGAATTCATAACAAGCTGCTTTTTTTCAGGAAAGGTCCCCAGAGGTACCTAGATTAACATATTAAAAGTCCCGAAAAATCCAACTTGAGCTTTCTGAAAAATTCAAGATGGCGTCAAAAATGGTCGCCAGCGTATTGTCATACTCTGGTGGAGATTGTGTAAATTGGTCAATTTTAGCTCGATTTTCTTTTGTAACAGCCATGCTATTTTAACTAATTTCGTGGTCTGTAAGTCCATTTGAATTACTCCCAGACAATTTTGATGAATATATAAACCTTTTCAATGCAAGATGGCGTCCACGATGGCCGCCAGCTCATTGTCATGTAAATTGTCAATTTTAGCTCAATTTTTTTCTTTAATAGAACATTTTATCTAGTTAGGTGGTCAAAAAATCCATAAATAGTACTCTCAGAAAATTTTAATGAATATGTAGCGATTTTCCAATCCTTGATGGCCGTCGGCGTATTGTCATACATAGGAAATTGTGTAAACTGGTACCATTTCGCTCAATTTTCTTTGATAATATACAATTTTAACAATTTTTGTAGTCATTAAGTCCATTTAAACTACTACCAGACAGTTTAGATGAATATTTACTATTTTTCATTTAAGATGGAATCCAAGATGGCTTCTGGCGCATAGTCACACCGCATTATTTTAAGCCTTAGAAAATGGACCCCAGCTGCGTTGTGTATAACTTCTGGTAAAAAAATCGACACCTGCGTTAGTCAAATCATGGATTATGTGTTGTTCAATGAATGGTCATATCTATTGCTACAGCATGAAGTCATTTTAAAGAAGGACTATTTATTTTATTTTTATTTTATCACAACGTATTAATAACAATGCAACAGTAAATCTTTTGGTTTACCGGAGGTCACGAAATTAAGTGGAAATATAAGAGTAAAGATAACACGTAACCTACACGACCCCTTGTCACATGAAGCTCAATAAATGATCACATTATCTTCACTGTTATCTTCATAATATAGGCTAATACGCATTATGTTGACTTACTTGTTGGTTGTTTAAAATTATCTATCTCCTTGTTTTTAAACCTAAAATACATGTCTTAGCCTTGCAGTAATATATACATCAGCTAACACTGACTTCCAGTACGCGATTTCAGTCGAAATGTGAAGAAACGATACTCGCTAAGAAACATATTATAATAGGATATAGTTCATGGGAGATATCAATTTGAACCTAGTAAAGTAACGGAACGTATGCTTACCTCTGACATTGTAGACATAATGTTTGCATATTTGTTTCTTTGATTAACAAGCCTACTTAGCTAAATCTTCTGCTTCACTTACACATAATTTTTAATCTTTAATGATTCTGATCATAATATGGGTTGCAATAATATTCATAGAATAAAACATCTCAAAATAATACTAATATGTTTATGTGTGGAATATGTCACTTGAAGATAAGGACAAATTAATTAGAAAAAAAGTAGGCCCACTGACAAATGTGATTTTTAATGATTCTGATCAAAATTGCTAAACTAGGTTTCATGACATATTTATGGGAAGTTATAATAATATTCAAGCTTTCCTATTAAACAGAAAAGGTTTAAACTGTTCATAAAGATACATACAAACTTATAATATTTATGAACGAGTACATATCGTCGCCTCGGAGCTAAAGGATCCTATCTGCCACTCTGACGAGTGTCAGATAGGATCCTTTAGCTCCGAGGCGACGATATGTGATTATCTTTAGTTATACACGAATGAAATGATAAGTGAACACTTAACCCTTACAACGCTGAACTATTTCTGTTTAAACCATAGAGACAAAAACATTTTCTCAATTTAAAATCCTCATAAATGTCTTAGTTAGCTCTTTCCTCTTTATGTGAGAACATATGTTATGGGTATTCGGCCATTTTAAATATGTTAATTCTTTCAGTGTGGGGACCGTCTTTCTACATCAGAATCTGACGTCTATAGAAATCAGATTCTGACATCTAAAGAAGGTCCCCGCACTGAAAGGGTAAATGTAGTCAGGATACAAAGTTGACCACTGATAGGCGTACCTGTGTCAGGCAACAACGTCATCACATAAAAAAAACTGTAGGCCTACTGTGGAGCGCTGAACTGTCACATACATAGCTTAGTTATGTGAGATCTAAGGTATTAAAACATATATTTATAAACTTATAAATTATTAAGATGGCAACTAACTCATATGTACCGCATAAGCAGCAGAGACTACTGCAGTTGATAGAGTGTCCCATTTGTCTGAATGAACTACAAGACCCTCGACTTCTTTCATGCCGACATATTTATTGCTACAAATGTCTGAAAGATTATCATAAGAAAGGAAACCATGGAAACGCTCTGCATTGTCCACAGTGTAGAGATGTGACTGCTATATATCAAGGTGGTGTGGACGATTTGCCCCAGTTTTTCTTTATGAATGAGTTAAAAGAAGTGGTTTTGACAGAAGACGATAAGCCACCGAAACATGCAGATGTTAGCTGTTCTACCGAGGCTTGTGGGCAACCTGGTCTGAAATACTGTAAGCAATGCGAATTTCTCTGCCAGCAATGTTTCGAAGACCACAGCAAAGCAAGAGTCACCAAATCTCACCAAGTGATTCCAGCCGGTGAAGGTGTGGCATTTACGAAGTCTAAGACAACTCCTTATCCAGCATGCCGTCGCCACAAGCATCAGGTCATGGACCTATATTGCCGTAAATGTAACCTACCCATATGTAACACTTGTTCTAATTCCAGTCATCGAGGCCATGACTGTTGTGAACTTGAAGAACAAGGAGAAATGTGTAAGAAGAAACTAATACAGATTGGTGAAGATATGGATGGACTGATAAAGGTGGTGAAACAAGCTGTAGATAAAACGACAAGTCAAGTGAAGCAGGCTGAGGCAGATATTGATGGTGCAGCTGAAACCGTGAAGTCTACTTTCAAGACAATACACGATAAACTGAGTAAAGAGGAGCAGAAAATGTTGTCAGATTTGCAAGCAGCACGTAGACGAGTGACAAAGATAGGCGATGGAATAGTAGACAGTCAAACGATGACCCTGGCTAGTTTACAAAGCCTGAAATGTTGTCAAGTTAAGTTAGATGCAAAAGATAGTGTGTATGACTATGTCACCGTTACTGATTCTATACACAGAGATATAAATAATCATATTGTTAGAGGATTGTCTGGCATAGCATGGACCAGTGAGACAGAGATACAACGGAAACCAAGAGATCTGCGTCGTCAAGGGCATGTACACATGTCAGAAACTGTGACAACAGAAAAGATAGAATTGACAGGTTCTGCAGCCCTAGATCAACAACTGAAAGAAGTGGGTAGAATGCACTTACACGTCCAAGATAAGGGACCTGTCTGGGGAATGGTCGTGTACAACCACCATGTTTATGTTGTTCATGATAGAGGTTTGATCGTCTACTGTTATACACCTGATGGTTCACTGAGTTGTAAGTATGATCACAAAGGTGGAGCTAACACTAGTGCTTATGGAATGTGTTTGATGCTAGATGGAGACACTGCCATGCTGGTCGTCAGTGACGTGAGCAATAAAGCTCTGATCTGGATAAAGATAGGTGATGACGTCACCATGGAACACCACCATACTCAAAATCTTGATTATAAACCCCGTGGATTATATAACGATAGAGGAGATCTCTTGGTGTGCGACGTGCGGAACAACAAGATCCACCGATACAAACATGACGGACAAAAACTGGGTGACATCAAGCTATCTGATAACGCTAAGCCGTGGAGAGTAGCACGTCACGGTGACGGTAACCAGTATGTGGTCAGTGACTGGGATAATGAGCACCTCACGCTGGTGGAAGGACAGAAAGGGAGTCAATACAAAGATGAGACAAACCGTGCGAAGATGGGTTTACCAAGTGACGTCATCACTGATCTTCAAGGCAATATCCTGACGGCCGACTACCGTCAAAATCAGGTGGTGCTGCAACGATTGGCAGGAGGTGTGGTGAGGATACTGAATCAACACGTGATATCACCGAGTAGCCTGTATGTGGACAATGATAATCACATGTTGTATGTATCTGGCAAAGACCAGCTTAAAGCTAGTCATGTGTTTATATTCAAGTATACACTCCCTACTGGCAACAAAGAGCTTGATGTGAAAATCACAAAACTGGACATAAAGGTGGAAATGTGAACATTTTTTTTCAATGTATAAATGTTTTTTTTTTATTATTATTTCATATTACCAATTCTTATGAGCAAACATATCATATATATTTAGCAAACAGATTCGACTACATCGCGCTCATTCAAGATACATACAACATAATTTGACTTCCACATTGCATAACAGTGAGCATTTTTGTTAGTACTTGAAATGACGAAACAATCTATATAGATTGATGTTATATCATGAACTTTTATGTTATATAGGCTATCATGTATCAGTAATTATCTGGTAAATAGATAATTTAATATGTAATGTTTGTCTATGTACTTACTTTATTAATATGATAAACCAACTCGAAGTCACAAATTCCCCCTAAAAAGGATTAGCCCAACTACAACCTTACACAATTTTGTTACCTAATAAACTGACCAGGAACGGTGTTTTGTGGTCCGAATGGTTTTATTTGAGAGGAAAAACTTTCTCAATGCCAATTTTGTAATAAATACAGTTTTTAATACTAGTAATATACAGAAATCAGCTGAAGTTCTGTCCCAGAGTTTTGTGTCACCTCTGTTTCCAGTGACAAAACATTTTTTTCAACTAAGCAGTACCAGATGCCCCGGATATGTGTGCTTTATTTGAAGAAGATAAATACATTATTTTTTTGAATACAACAAAAAAAAGGTTACAATTTTTTTATGTCGTCATTTCACAGTCGAAGAACATGAACTCTGAGGGCTGTATATATGCATATGAACTTGCGCCAATGTAACAAGAAGATAATGCAAGTATGTGACCGAAAAAATGACAATTTGTAGCAGAACGACGGAAACAATTGTAATAATTTTCAATTCTGTTACAGTCACTTCTGCTACAAAATCAAGTGAGACTAAATGGAACTTCTATTATACATGTAGTCACTTATGTTACCCCTTTCAATTGTATTTCATGTAGTTATAAAAACCTACCCTGATGACATCGCAAGGCTCTGACAAACTGACCGCCATGTTTTAGCGGGCATGGCTCTACGGTGATCACCAGAGCGCACTAGCTGACTAGGGCCAACACCGTTACCGTCTTATCGGTAGGCGGAGTCACTGTCTTTTTTACACAGGCAGCTGTGGAAAAATGGCAGTCACTGCGGCCGAGCACCGCGCAATGCGAGTAGCTTGGCTTAGCCGGGTAATAAAAACCTACTGAATTTACAAATATGCTAAGCGTTGATAGGCTAATGATAGATTTGTAATTAAAATAAGGCGACTTTACATTAACATAATACCTTCGTTTTAAAATTATCTTATTTGCATATATTATAGATGGTCACTTCTGTTACAAGACCTGTCCATTCCGTTACTTTCATACCTCGTCTTTAATTATTCTGTGACAAAAGTATTATCAAATAAACTATTAAATGTTAAAGAAAATGGACTTACCGATTTGTAGGAGACATACCACTATAATTGTTTAGATCAATAATATAATATTTTCACTATTCAGCATTAAATGCCTATTTTGTTACCAAACCTTGTCACTTCTATTACGGCCATGTCACTTTCGTTAACACTTTTTGTCATTTAATAAATAAAAGTATTCCAACATATGCCTAAAACACCTCTAGATGATCCAAGTTGATTGTGTTACATAATACAAAGTTTTAATATAAATATTTCTAAATTATTGCACATTGTAATTAGGTCGAAACGCACAATATCTTCTACTTTTAAAATGTTGAATTTGCGTAATGCATCTAAGTTAAATTCAATATATATTCATATTGCTGTTAAATTACAATCACACTGTCATCGCTGCACCAGATATCTGGTTGCAAAAATAAACAGTTTAATTAGTTATTTGTGGTAAAATTTGACCAACATGTCCAGTAACATAAGTGACATAAATCCCCCCCCCCCCACGACCTTCCGCTACTGTAAAAACAATTATTATGGCCAGTAAGCTTGCTAAAGTAGTGAAACACACATAATAAAGACTATTTTAAATGTTGGTAAAAAAACTTAGAAGTTGTTTAATTATTTGTTTTGTTTTTTTATGGATCATTAATTGATCTCTGGTATTTGGCGTCACTATATTTCATTCACAATACGCAATAATTAAAAATATCAGACCATTCCTGACAGATATAAGCCAAAAGCATGAAATGCTGTGCAGAGACTTCAAAGATTGCTGACTTTCAATTTCCGAGAGTTCTCTTCCGACATCTCAATTAAGAGTTTTAGTGCTAACCATCATTGCTAATACAATACCAGTAGGGACTTCTGACTCCTGTTCCACCTTATAGGTCTAGATATGGCACATGTGTGGAACATGTTCAATTATATTTATGACAATTGTTTCAAAGAATCCATTTAAATTCAAGTTATGACCCGATAAGCTCGAAAATGGCGCAGGTCATCTTTAAAGTGGGCTTTGGTGGGACATAAGCGACTTGTTCTCGTAAGCGCAGCTCCCATATTATATTTGTCCTTGTGATTGAGTCCCTGGTTTATCTTACAATTTATAATAAATAAACGAGTTCATTGGCTCTGAGGCTTCCCCTGTCTGTGACAGCTTTCTTTGAAATTTGCTAATATCCTTGTTCATAACATTAACACTGAAATTATCCTTTAAGCCCTCACGATGCATTAAACCATCATCCTACATCTCTGAAAACACACTTAATTCCCTACAATTAAAGGTTTTAGAACGAGAATTTCCATGAAACTGGTCTACCTATACATGTAGTCCCAGAGCTAGGGGGGTTTTATTTGTGTTGAAAGGTCCATACGATCCAAGAGTTCCGCCTATAGTGAAATTTTCTCAGGAATCCGAATCTGCCCGTCTTACAAAAATCATCCTGTCCAAAAGTACCGTAAAAACCCTTTAAACACTAGTACCGTCAAAATCGCAAACCGCAATTTGAAATATTGCGTATGAAGTGATTGTTTGCTAAAATTGTGGTGATTTTCTATTTAAATATTTTTTTAATTATTTATTATCCTCACATATGACACAGGCTTTAACATGGATGTAAATATTTTGTGTCTGATCAATGACAAATACACAATATAGCTTTAAGTTGGTATTTTAACACGTAATTTTACTCATTTTTCATACTTTTTCACTAAATAGACAAAATACATTTCTCTCAGCCGATTTTTGTATAGTACAAATGTTTAGTTTTGATTCAAACATGTTCTAGAACTATTGTTGACTTAAAATTAACCCATTTGGAATAAAAATAATGAGTTATGTGAACATATTACTCGCTTTTTTCGTTAGACGTAAAATTAGCTCGCTTTTCTTCAGGCTCGGGAAAATTGACCAGATCTCACATTTTTGCACACTGAGTAGTCAAATTTTAAGCTATATCAATATATTTGATATCAATAGAAAGCTACTGGCACAGGCCGTCACATGGATGTAAAATATTTTGTATCTGATAATTGACAAATGCCCAAGAAAGCTTTAAGTTGGTATTTTAACCCTTAATTTGACCTTTTTTCCATACTTTTTCAGTAACTAGTCAAAATACTTTTTTCTCAACTAATTTTAGTGTAAAATAAATATTTAGTTTTGATTCAAACATGTTTTAGAACTATTGTTGAATTAAAATAAACCCATTTGGAATAAAAATAGTGAGTTATGTAAACATTTTACATGCTTTTTTGTTTACACGTAAAATTTGCGCGCTTTTCTATGGGCTCAGGAAAATTGTATGTATCTCACAGTTTTGCCCAATGAGTAGTCAAATTTTGAGCTATATCAATATATTTGATATCAATAGAAAGCTACTTGCACAGGCCATGGTTGTAAAATATGTTTTGTCTAATCTTTGACAAATGCACAAGAGAGCTTGAAGTTGATAATTTAACACTTAATTTTACCTATTTTTCATACTTTTTCGGTACATAGTCAAAATACTTTTCTCTCAACTGGTTTTTGTGTATAATAAATATTTAGTTTTGATGCAAAAGTAGAATTATTGTTGACTTAAAATAAACCCATTTGGAATAAAAAATGATGAGCTATTTGAACATATTACACACTTTTTTGGGTTTTGATGTAAAATTTGGGCACTTTTCTTCCCCCCCCCCCCCCGGGGAAATTGACAGTGTTTCACATTTTTGCCCAATGAGTACTGGTTACCCAAATTTTAAAAAATCTTTAATATCAGGTGAAAGTAACTATCAAGGGCTTTAACGTGGATACATAATATTTTATCTATGTTAAATACGAAATGTACAACAATTAAGCGCTAACTTTGTATTTTATCCCTCCATTTGAACAATTTCCAACGTTTTCTTGGTCAATACCATCAAGACTTCTCGCTCATGTTAACTTTATATGGTATAAATGTTTGTTATTACTTTTACATTCTCTGGAGCCATTTTTCAAAAGTTATCTTGACGACTGAAGAAGTGATCACAGCCACTACAAAAGTTATTTTAGTCACTGAAGAAGTGATCATAGCAACTTTAAACGTTATCTCAGCCACTACAAAAGTGATCTTGGCCACTGCAGAAGTGATAACAACCATCTTAAAAGTCACCTCAACCACTACAAAAGCTATCTTGGCCACTGAAGAAGTAAATACAGCGACTTTAACAGTTTTTTCATCCACTACAAATGTGAACTTGGCCACTGATGAAGTGATCACAGCAGCTTAAAAAGTTACCTCGCCAATGCAAAAGTTATCTTGGCGAGTGAAGATGTGATCACAGCCACGTTAGAAGTTTGGCCACTTACAAACTGGTGTCAGCCAATTTAAAGGTTATCGAAGCCATTACAAAGTGATCTGGGCCACTGAAGAAGTGATAATAGCCACTTTTAAAAATATCTAAACGACTACAAAAGTGATCTTGGCCACTGAAGAAGTGGTTACAATAACTTTAAGAGTTATCTCTGCCACTATAAAATTGATTTTGGCCACTGACGAAGTGCTCATAACGACTTTAAAAGTGATCTCAGCCACTTCAAAAGTGATCTTGGACACATAAGAAGTGATCTCAGTCACAGTAAAAATTATCTCAGCCACTACAAAAGTGATCTTGACCACTAACAATCTTATGTCAGCCCGTAAAAGTGATCTTGGCCACAAAAAAATGATCTTAGTCACTGAAGAAGTGATCACAGCGACTCTAAAAGTTATCACAGCCACTACAAAAGTGATCTTGGCCACTGAAGAAGTAATCATAGCCACTTTAAACGTTATCTCAGCCAATACAAAAGTAATCTTGGCTACTGAAGAAGTGATCACAGCCACTTTAAAGGTTATCTCAGCCATTGCAAAGGTGATCTTGGTCAGTAACAAACTGTTGTCAGCCACTGACAAAATTATCTAAGCCACTACAAAGTGATGTTGGCCACTGAAGAATCGATCACAGCCACTTAAAAAATTATCTTAACCACTACAAAGTTGCTGTGATCGCTTCTTTAGTGGTCAAGATCAGTTTGTGTGTGACCAACATCAGCTTTATGGCGGATGGGATGATTTTTAAAATGGCTGTGATGGCTTCTTAAGTGGTCAAGATCACTTTTGTAGTGACCTAGATCATTTTTTTGGAGACTGACATAAGATTATTAGTGGCCAATATCACTTTTGTATCGGCTGAGATGACTTTTAAAGTGAATGTGATCACTTCTACGGAGGACAAGATCAGTTTTGTGTGGCCAAGATCACTTTTACAGGCTGACATAAGATTGTTAGTGGTAAAGATCACTTTTGTAGTGGCTGAGATAACTTTTAAAGTGACTGAGATCACTTCTTCAGTGGCCAAGATCACTGTTGTAGTGGCTGAGATCACTTTTAAAATCGCTGTGAGCACTTCGTCAGTGGCCAAGATCATTTTTATAGTGGCAGAGATAACTTTCAAAGTTATTGTAACCACTTCTTCACAGGTCAAGATCACTTTTGTAGTCGCTTAGATATTTTTCACAGTGGCTGTGATCACTTCTTCAGTGGCCCAGATGACTTTGTAGTGGCTTAGATAACCTGTAAATTGGCTGACACCAGTTTGTTAGTGGCTAAGATCACCTTTGTAGTGGCTGAGATAACTTCTAAAGTGGTTGTGAGCACTTCTTCACTCGCCAAGATAACTGTTGCATTGGCGAGATGACTTTTTAAGTTGCTGTGATCATTTCATCAGTGACCAAGATCACTTTTGTAGGGGCTGAGATAACTTTTAAGGTCGCCGTGTTCACTTCTTCAGTGGCCAAGATAATTTTTGTAGTGGTTGAGGTAACTTTTAAAGTGGTTGTAATCACTTCTTCAGTGGCCAAGATCACTTTTGTAGTGACTGAGATAACTTTTAAAGTCGCTGTGATAACTTCTTCAGTGACCAAGATCACATTTCTAGTGGCTGAGATGTCGTTTAGATTTGTGATGATCACTTCTTCAGTGGCTAAGATAACTTTTGTAGTGGCTGAGATAACTTTAAAAATGGCTGCGATCACTTCTTCAATCGTCAAAATAAGTTTTGAAAAATGGCTCCAGAGAATGTAAAAGTGATAACAAACATTTATACTATATAAAGTTAACAAGAGCGAGAAGGCTTGCTGGTATTAACTAAGAAAACGCTGGAAATTGTTCAAATACAAAGTTAGCGCTTATTTTTTGTACATTTCGTATTTAACAGAAATAAAATATTATGTATCCACGTTAAAGCCCTTGATAGTTACTTTTAACTGATATTAAAGATGCTGGTACATTTTTTTATTTTGGGTACCGGGTACTCATTGGACAAAAATGTGAAACACTGTCAATTTCCCCGGGCTGGAAGAAAAGTGCCCAAATTTTACATCCAACCCAAAAAGTGTGTAATATGTTCGAATAGCTCATTATTTTTTATATTCCAAATGGGTTTATTTTAAGACAACAATAATTCTAGAACATGTTTGAATCAAAACTAAATATTTATTATACACAAAAATCAGTTGAGAGAAAAGTATATTGACTATGTACTGAAAAAGTATGAAAAATAGGTAAAATTAATGGGTTAAGGTACCAACTTCAAGCTCTCTTGTGCATTTGTCAAAGATTAGACACAAAATATTATACATCCGTGGCCTGTGCTAGTAGCTTTCTATTGATATCAAATATATTGATATAGCTCAAAATTTGACTACTCATTGGGCAAAACTGTGAGATACATACAATTTTCCTGAGCCCAAAGAAAAGCGCGCACATTTTACGTCTAACCAAAAAAGTATAAAATATGTTCACATAACTCACTATTTTTATTCCAAATAGGTTTATTTCAAGTCAACAATAGTTCTAGAACATGTTTGAATCAAAACTAAATATTTATTATACACAAAAGCTGAGAAAAAAGTATTTTGACTATTTACTGAAAAAGTATGAAAAAAGGTCAAATTAAGGGTTAAAATACCAACTTAAAGCTTTCTTGTGCATTTGTCATTTAACGAAAAAGGCGAGTAATATGTTCACATAACTCATTATTTTTATTCCAAATGGGTTAATTTTAAGTCAACAATAGTTCTAGAACATGTTTGAATCAAAACTAAACATTTATACTATACAAAAATCGGCTGAGAGAAAAGTATTTTGTCTATTTAGTGAAAAAGTATGAAAAATGAGTAAAATTACGTGTTAAAATACCAACTTAAAGCTATATTGTGTATTTGTCATTGATCAGACACAAAATATTTTACATCCATGTAAAAGCCTGTGTCATATGTGAAGATAATAAATAATAAAAAAATTATTTAATTAGAAAATTACCACAATTTTAGCAAACAATCACTTCATACGCAATATTTCAAATTGCGGTATGCGATTTCGACGGTACTAGCGTTTAAAGGGTTTAAACGCTAGTACCGTTTGGACAGGATGATTTTTGTAAGACGCGCAGATTCGGATTCCTGAGAAAATTTCACTATAGGTGGGACTCTTAGATCGCATGGACCTTTCAACACAAATAAGACCCCGCTAGCTCTGGGACTAATGGCAATTTCTTTAATTTTTTAACCACATCAAGTCATCTTTATCCACTACAAGTCGAGAATTGCGACAGCAATTCGCGGCGTGTAGTGGATGAAGATGAAAATGTAAAGTCAGGCTTGAAAGGGTTAAATCTAGCAAATCTAACTAATTTTGCATTGTGTTAGCATTTGTTTAGTTTCATCTTTGAGGATTAACCCTTTGAGCGCCAGCTACAGTACAACTATAATGTTTGTCTTAATATTAACTTTAAGATTTCCAACCATGTAAAAGCCTGTGTCATATGTGAAGATAATAAATAATAAAAAAATTATTTAAATAGAAAATTACCACAATTTTAGCAAACAATCACTTCATACGCAATATTTCAAATTGCGGTTTGCGATTTCGACGGTACTAGCGTTTAAAGGGTTTAAACGCTAGTACCGTTTGGACAGGATGATTTTTGTAAGACGCGCAGATTCGGATTCCTGAGAAAATTTCACTATAGGTGGGACTCTTAGATCGCATGGACCTTTCAACACAAATAAGACCCCGCTAGCTCTGGGACTAATGGTAATTTCTTTAATTTTTTAACCACATCAAGTCATCTTTATCCACTACAAGTCGAGAATTGCGACAGCAATTCGCGGCGTGTAGTGGATGAAGATGAAAATGTAAAGTCAGGCTTGAAAGGGTTAAATCTAGCAAATCTAACTAATTTTGCATTGTGTTAGCATTTGTTTAGTTTCATCTTTGAGGATTAACCCTTTGAGCGCCAGCTACAGTACAACTATAATGTTTGTCTTAATATTAACTTTAGGATTTCCAACCTTTACGCCATATGTATTATTAAAAAACATAATTATACTGCACCACAATAACGAATGTCTTTAGAGTGTATACATGATTTAGATTATTAAACTTACTGTAGATCTGGTAATTTTCGAGTGTTTAAATTCTCGCGAATTTTCGATTTTGGGACTTTTCACGTTTAGTATTCGCTAATTTTTATTTTTCTTCAGTAGCGCTATTATAATAATAATTTTCGCGGGATTCTTGAATTCGCGAGTTTGTCCTCTGGCGAAAATAAAAGCCTCGCGAATATTACCAGATCTACAGTATACTAATATGGAGTCAACGCTTTTTCTTGTGTCAAAACGCATTTTGTGCACTTACATATAGTATATTTTGAACACCATTGAGTCTTCCCGGCCTGAAGTAATCCAATAAATATCAGAGGACGATCGGTCCAGTTCAGTAGACGTTGGCCCAAAGCTGTGCCGAATATGTATGAAGTCAATCCGGTGCTTCGTTGATGACCATACGAATTGTCTTCAGTAATCATCCACCACCAAATTCGGTGAAATACTTGAAAGTGATAGCGTCAGTATGGTCACACTTGACACTAATTAAGTATTGATTTAACGTTGGGCCAACGTTTTTCCAGTTTCCATCCCGCGCCTGGTGTTTGCATGAATCGGTCAGTGTGATCAAATGCCTGCACTGTATGTCTAGACGCAGACAATATACCACAATTAGGTGAAGTCAGCCATGACAAAACCAATGCATTATGAAACCAGCACGGGTTTGGTCATGAATGTCAACAGGTTAATTGTGTTTGTCTACGTGGTGAAAACCAACCTTGATAAACACAATTTCTGATAAAATCATTCCTGTTGAAACCATTTCCAGTGAAACCATCTCTGATGAAACCTTTTCTGATAAAACCATTTCAGATGAACCGTCCCATACACCATATAATCATGATTCTGATCCACAAATATTACATGTGCGGAACAGCTTGTTTTCAATCAATGGTGACTTTTTTCAATGAACATAGATATGCATGGAAAAGCTCAATATGTGTCATTACCACCATTCACAGCTAGGAATTTACTCTACATATATTTTGTTGTAGACCTGATTTGTTGATCCAGAAATATCTCCATGTGATGTCATTCTTACATAGATCAATAATCATGTTAAAGAGTCAGTCAATATTGCTTAACGTCGCTTTCTGCACAATCACAGCAATATCGCGACAGACGGAAGCCCGAAGTCGGGACTTAGAAGCCCTACTTTTATCGAATGACTTCAAGGGTTATTTTATAGTGTACAGTACCATAGACAGCACTGTACACTCCACGCCTTTGAACAGTTTGGAGCACTGTAAATGCACAACCTTGATAACAAACTTCCGAGCTGAATAATAGAGTTGACTGGTCAATTAATCGATCACATTTCATGTGATGATAAGGTCACGTTTAGGCTGTGATGATCTGGGTGATGATGGGCTAATGCTAGGCCAATGGCTAAACCGTTTCCCCAGCATTTCACTGTAAACGTACAATAAGCCGCACTATTGGATGTTCATTTTTTGCAAACTTTTCTAGAGGCCGCCCTGTCAAATAATTTCTCAAATATGTAGGCATCCCCACCTCATTTTCTGTACGCCATTGGAATCTAACACTTACTTATGCCAACCCGGGTGAACGAACGTGCATTCCGATTGTAGAAGTAGAGAACTGTAAGAAATTAATGTAGAAGTGGTACAAATTTCACGTTTCTAAACCAATATTGCAGCGATGTCCGTGCATTTTTTCTCATAAGGTGCGGAATTGTCTTGGGATTATCACAGTGGAGCCTCAGATTTGTCAACGTTGTCGTTTGTCCGCTAGCTGATCCACAAACTAACCAGGTGGACGATAATCATTTTGTCGAAACTGCCGGTATCGACAGTGGACAAACATTGCTTCAATCTATATATGATTCCTCTAATCATCCACTCATGAAATCATCCATGCTGTCGGGGATCACCATTTTGGTATCAGCGACTTGTGCGGCTGGTGATTCCTCTAATCATCCACTCATGAAATCATCCATGCTGTCGGGGGAACACCACTGTGGTATCAGCGACTGGTGCTGCTGGTGATTGCTCTAATCATCTTGGTGTTTCGAGCTGACGTTAGTCAATGCATTTTTTAGATTGTTTTTTTAACATGTTCAATGTAACTAATATTATTATTTTCATCTTTATACATACTCTCACTCATTATGTAATTACTCGGTTTCTACGCTTTCCAGAGGTTTTTTTTTGCTATATGCAGTAGCTATTTTATCTCTGGTTTTGGTGCGGGAAACTTAAGCATATCATGCCGATGCTGTTTAACTGTAGGTTATTTTAAATAGTTCTGTTGCATATTTTATTTAACCTGTGCTTGTTTTAGTATATAATATCGTTTGATTTTAACATGTTTGAGTTAACTTAGCATGCATATTTTACCGAACTAATCCTGTTGTATATTGTCTTGTACATATGTTCATTTTAATGACGCATAAGTCTGCATAGACGTACCGTCGTCAATAAATATCCATCTATCTATTCAAACCCAGATCACTGCTTTAAAATAAATTTTTATGTTAAATAATTCCCTGTAAATTTGTGTGTCCTATACTACACTACATCACCTTTATAAATTAGCAATAATGCATGTACTGTACGCACAATTAATGTAAGATGGTGTCACCAACAAGGTGATGTGAGCTAACGTCTTGCTGGCCGCATGATTTTGTTTCGGATTATAAACAAGCCTTATATATAACACTCTTTTTTATACTTATTTACATTTTATTGAGTACAGATTTTGGCAGCAAAAGTATAATTGTTGAGTTTGACTTGTTAAATTCAGTTTAATCTCGTCTCGAAGTTGCAGTAATAAGTCGGTATTTCGGTAATTGGTAGTGGCTGGCCGGCAGGGATCATCTAAGAGGCGCGTAAATTGGGATCAGCAGTGGTCATTGTGCGGCGGCTGGCCATATGCATTACTCTTATATAAATTATTATGATGTCAAATTTTGACCTAATATTCCGGGATTATAGTCACATAACCCAACTTTTTAATGGCATTTCATAACATGGCTAAACATTGCGAAACACCACTGTATGCACTGAGCAACCATAAAAATAAAAGCAAATGACTACTATATCGTTCTTAAATTATATTAGTTTAAGAACCAAATCATAATATATTTTACCATTTTTCACCTCGGCAAAAGAGCTTCTGTTTTGGGTCGTGTCTGTTTCAGCTCAGAAATTCGGAAGAACAAAATAGTATTTTCCGTCATTCCGTTAACTAAATGAAAGAACAGTGAAAAAAAAGACACAATTATTTGCTTATTTATTGGAGTATATACATGTACCAAGACATCAAGCATTTATTTTATTTAAAACTACAAGCAATGTTTACAAGCAACTTTCCACAATTCCAAATGCTATTGTGAATATATTGTTAGTAATATTTTCTTTCAAGCAATGTTAGCGATGCTGGATGTGTTTTATAGTTATTTCAATAGACATTTCACAGTAGGCCTATATCACGATATTTTTCTCGATGACTGTACTCTTTGGTGTCTTACTTTACATGCTTGTTCTAGTATTTGCATACCTTTTAGGGTGTTGTATGTGCATTAACCCTTAAAGCGCTGAAATATTTTTCTATAAACCATGGAGCCAAAGGGGTTTTGTCAATTTGAAATTATCACAAATGTCTTAGTTAGCTCTTTCTGCTTCATTTGAATACCTATGTTATGGGCCTACGAGCACTACAATTGTTTTAATTATTTCCATGCGGGGTTCGACTTTAGACATGAGAATCTGACGTCTATAGACGCCAGATTATACCGCCTAAAGTCGACCCCTGGGCTGAAAGGTTTAATCCCGAGGAAGCAAGTTAACTAAGACAATAAAAAACATCAAAGGGCAAGACAATGCAGAGAACGAAACTAAATCTATGAATCCGCAAATGATTTGAGTGGATGTACCAGTGACGGAGTTTCCACACAATTATTAGTTGGGTTTTTTTTTTTAGAAGTGTAACTGGATTACAATGAATCCCGAAGAAACTTACATGGTAACTTAATGTGCAAATAATTATTATCAGTAGTAATTGTTTTACAGTGTAAATATATCAGTAGCTTACTGTGAAATCTGC
This sequence comes from Flabesymbios commensalis, assembly GCA_964017125.1. NCBI lineage: Eukaryota > Metazoa > Annelida > Polychaeta > Terebellida > Flabelligeridae > Flabesymbios > Flabesymbios commensalis. The sequence goes on along the minus strand of OZ024909.1, from coordinate 9,081,079 downwards.
AGTATTGCGTTGCAGATTCTACAGTACCTTACTTTGAAATATACGGTATTTTGCCGTACATATTGCAGTGACTCATTGTGAAATCCAGAATCCTTTACTGTGATTATTTCTATGTCTTGCGCTAAATGTACCGTATGTTGCAGCAATTATTGCAGTGGCCAACTGTAAAATGTACATTATAGATTCGCAGACAATATTGCACTTCTTTACTGTAAAATATGCTGTGGGAAACGCTAAACATGGCGAAACACCATAACTAATAACATAAAGCCATAACTAATTTAAAAAATAAAGTTTTAAACTTCATATTTAAGCATCCAACAAATGCATACAGTCAAACACCATAACAATAAAAGCAAATGACTACGTTGTAGTGTAGCCATCGTTCTTAAATTACATTAAGTTAAAAAATAAAGAATTAAAGTACCATAAAAATAAAAGCAAATGACTACGTTGTAGTGTATCTATTGTTCTTAAATTATATTAAGTTGAAAAAACAAAGCATACGGTATTTTGTCGTAACTGCAGTGACTAACTGTAAAATCTACAACATTTAAATACTTCACTGTGATTAGTTCAATGTCTTACTCTAAATCTACGGTATATCGCAGCAACTATTGCATTGGCCAACTGTAAAATGTACATTATTTCGCTGTGAATATTGCACTGCTTTACTGTGAAATATGCTATTACCCAGAGAGCCAAACCACCATTTTTCAGGAAAACAGACATGGCCTGCTGTAAAAGGTTGGCCGATGGAAATCATCTCCACATATATTCAGGAACACAACCTAGGTGGACAACCTAGCACATTTTTTGCAGGAAATGCACAAAACGCGAAAATCCAAGATGGCCGCCATATAAATATCTCATATGTATAACTTTTTCACTATTTCTTTGAATTTCACGTGTGACATATGGTTTCTAAGGGTTTTCTGCATGCCAGCTCCATTTCTAGCACTATTTCATTGATTGTAGGTAAATTTAGCCTGTTGGGTTAAAGGTCAAGGACAAAGTGAATTTAAAAGGGACCAATCGATCATGTTCCGAGTGAGCGATTGAGCAGTACTTCAATAATATTTTTTTCAATAATGATTATCTGTCATGTATCTCTGATATTTTAGTAATTCACATTACACAATATTTATTTAATATTAAAATACGTTGTAAATGATTCACTATATTTTTAAATAGTCACATTAGTGTCATTGTTGTAATCTGTGAAGGATGAGTAACAGCAAAATCAAAACAGATAAACCAAAAGTTTTTTATAGGTATATAAGCTATTTATAATAAAATTACTCAAATTAAAACGACCTGTCCTAGATAAACTAACAAAACCATTAAATTAGTGTTCATAATATTATCAAAATAATTAAAAGTTAAAACATTGTTGACAATCTACGCTCCTCCAAAATAAAATGAAAATCCACTATATCGTGTGATATTTTTTACGGAAACAATAATTATAGGCCTAGTTAGTATATGAATCTCGTTAATTATCATTATTATAAATAACAAGACTTACATAAATTGTGTTTCTTAAAAGTGATTATCATTTGAAATTCAATGCATTCTCCTTCATGGTCGATTATATTCACCTGATTATGTCCACGCATAGATTAACAATTATGACTTCAGGAATTTACAACAGCTTTTTTTATCATTATTATAAATAACAAGACTTACATAAATTTTGTTTCTTAAAAGTGATTATCATTTAAAATTCAATGCATTCTCCTTCAGGATCGATTATATTCACCTGATTATGCCCACGCATAGATTAACAATTATGACTTCAGGAATTTACGATATGCTTTTTTATCATCTAATAATAATGTTAAACACTATCAAACGTTCATATTAACACATAAAAGTATAACATCAAAACGGAATATTACAGAATAACTGACTAGCTGCAGAAAGTAATGAGAAGTAATATAACTCCTATGATAACCCTACTCTCTGAAATATGTAGCCTATGTTTGATAGCAAAATGAATGTATGGGGTCTTTTGTGCACATAGAGGCTAAGCTAGACTACGAGGACATGCTGGGGAATGGATGGTGCGATGAAGTGAAAATTAAATAAAATTTGACCATACAGTATTACAGAAATAAATTGCTTTAAAAAATGCATTGAATTGACTAATCTGCAAAAAAAGAGAACACACATAAAACCCACTGAGATTAATCGCTGTCTATCTCGCCATTACAATCCAAAGTTTTGAAATAGAGTACATAGCATCTTTATCTCTTGCAGAGACATACAGTATAACAAGAACAGTTGTTGCCCTAAGTTATTAGTAAATGCACCATTTTATATGTTTTGCGATTTGCTGTAAAAAAAAGATCGTCGAGTAGATTGGCAACAGACAAATCTACAACAGATTACCCATATACATTTAGTGTTGTTAGACGTCACTGTCTGGTTTGGCAATGGGACGTTTTGCCCAGGAGTCTGGCCAATGCTACTTTACATGTTTATGAAATGCATCTTGTGTTGGTGGCGGTAGAGTCAACTTCAGCCCTCCTGTTTAGTCACGTGTAAACTTGAGTTTGTAATAGCTTCTAATATGGATCTCATTTTTTTCAAATGCTGCAATATCCACCTCCTTGCTACAAATAAACCCCACTTTTTTGTCTGTAAAGAAAGGGATATCTTTGGTTTCACACCAACTTGAAATGTGAATTCATTATGACACAGCTCTGTGTTGTGAAGAGCACAATGAAATGTAATTTCATGGATCCGCAGGTGATTGATAACAACTTTTTCAAAAACCTCACACAAGTTCTACATCATATCAAAATGACAGGGGTATCTCCCTCTTTCTTTGTGGAGTGTAATTCTCTATGTCCATTCCTTTACCATTTTTTCTATCACCCAGGCACATATTATATTTTATTTGCTTATCATAACCCTGATCATAAACACTCTGCATCCTGGCACCACGTCTCACTTTAACAAAAATACAGCCACTGAACTAGACAAAAACTAGAACTTTTAATGTTGAAATAAAATTGTGTATCTGTTTACATAAACATTTGTATATGTTGTGATCAACAGTTTCAGACTGAGGGGAAGTAGAAATTCATACGAATATTATTAAGGGTATCTTACATGAGGTCATGTAAATATATATATTGGCCCTGCATTTTCTATTGATTGAAAAAAAACTGTCTATATGAAACGATCATCATGAAACGAATCGCATACATTGGATCCATATTTGCTGGAATATTATAATTTTATCTAAAGATATTTATTAAATATATATATTGGCCCTGAATTTTCTATTGATTGAAAAATACTGTCTATATGAAACGATCATCATGAAACGAATCGCATACATTGGATTCATTTTTGCTGGAATATTATAGTTTTATTTTGGCAAGTCAGAACTGTCTGATATAATTTTTGGTATAAACTTTGTGTACGCTCACTAGAGTAGATTTTGCCAACATACGTCCGCATGGTACGTACCATCGCCATTGAAGTTGAACAGTGAGCAATTGGTGACGGAGTTATTTCCTATATACACCCACATGTTTAAAATGCAATATTAACCGCAGCCCCGCCAGCTGAAATTTGTATCATTTTTAGCAATGCCATAACTGCCTAACTTTTTTCCAGTTTCAGGTATGGACCTTACAGATCTGATTATTATAATGTTTTCAGCTTCATAAACTTGGTCTTACAATAATTGGTTTGATTGTATCTATCATTGTATAGATTCCAATATTATTATCTATATAATTACTATGATATACACATATTAGCAATATATTAAATAAAAAATGTGTAAGTGATGAATGAGTGATATACACCTGATGACGTGATGGTGGTTGGTGATTGGACATGGAGGTCTGGGTTACTGAGAGTTCCCTTCACTCACCCTAAGGGGCTCTGGGCATGTCTGAAATTTATAGCATTTGTATGTCACTGAACAATTGAATGCTGAAACACCTTGGCCTATCTTTACCTTTGAGTCAGATAGTCTCCATAGTAACACTAAGTAGTAAGCTGGTAAATCCATCGATCCTAAGGGTTGGTCTAATATCAAAATATCTATTCCCAGACCACTGATATACATTAGCTCTGTCGCTAATTCTTCTATACCCACTTTGTGTCTCTACCTTTGTTTAATGTTGTGCAATCAAATCAACTCTTTCCTTTTGTGCATACATTCAATATTTAAAATAGGTCTAGCTATAGTCACGCTATTTAAAATACTTTTGTTCCTGAATATAAGTTAATCTTATTTAAAAGTCGAATTTGACCTTGACAACCCTTCTGGCTCCCTGGGTATATGCTGTATTGAGCTGTGAAAAATACAATGATTTACTGGCAAACAAAATATTTTGCAGGTGCTTCACTGTAAAATATAGGCCACCGTAATTTGCAGTAAATCTACAGCAACGGGTGTGAAGTGGTATACCGGAAGCAGAGTATAGCTGTGTACAGTATAGCGACAGTTGTGTTCAGCGCTCGATTCGAATTGATAAGTCGTGGAAAATGGTTCTTTTTCACATTCAAACCAAATCATTCTCTCCGGATAAATTGGTGCATCAAATGACCACACATCTTAGACAGACAGACAGACAGACAGAATGTTTTATTCGCCTTAAAACTTACAAACATGATGATTAATAAAGCTAGATTAGCTAAATTAGCTACCCTCATGCAAACTTAGGGCATGTAACTGTGGCCAAGTTAGTCAAACACTCGCGCCCCGTTTTGGTAGTCGACGTAAAACGCACTCCTGGATCAGTGAAACCCAGATATTTATGTCTAATAATGTAACCATTAGAATGCCTGTGATATATTTATTCATCTAATATTGTTGAAAGACTCATACTTATTCATCTAAATATTGTTCATATTATAAATGATACAAAATCACTTCGAAAAATGATCATATATGTTCATCATAATGAGGTGTATGGTGTTGCTAAGATAGTTGCGTTGCTATATAGCACCAAATGGTTAGTTAAGTTTAGATCACAAGTGACAAGAATTCGGCGGGTTTGGTCTATCATGTATCATCTTTATTATACGCTGCGCCCAAATAGTTAATGCAAACCTCATGTGGCAGACCAAATAAATGAGCTGCGTTCAAGTTATTTAATTAAGTTGGTCAAGCAGAAAACAATGAGCGTGGACACAATGTTCACGTGAAGTTAATCCAGCAGTATAGACGGTGGAACAACATTAAACCAACATGGGGGGAGTGACCAGCTGTCCAGGTAGCACGAGACGTTGACCAATGCTGGTTAAAGGTTGAGCCACAGTGCGTGACGATGGCCCAACATTAAAACTACAAGTGTTAAACGCCTTGTGTTTTCCGCTAAAGCAACTACCCCTGGGCCCTCATGTAGCCCGTCGGGTGACAATATTACTGTGCACTTGGAGATAACTTGTTCCTAAAACTGTCCGAAAATTAATCATTTTGATCTTTCTACAATTTTCACAATAACGCCGCATCCATGTGCAGACTGTGGACGGAGTTATATCTATAAATCACCTTAAAACCGGCACCATTATCACAATAATACCAGCATATTAGTGAGACCGGAAACTGAGTTGTAAACTGAGAATATTATTCCACATATAGATCCTTTGTTTTCAAACTTTAAGTCAAGGGATACACAAGTATTTAAAAAACGGCCTTAGAATAATATCAATAATGTAAATAATAAAGTAACCATTAAGAAAAGCATAGTTTGGGCGTATCATTCTGTACAGATTAACAACTTAGCAGCATAATAGCGCCCAGTAAGCTATAGTGAATACTACTGCTGTTATTGGCCTACATACTGTACCCACTGGCATTAGCATGATTACCGTGCATGCACTTGTATTCATTTTGAAGTTGCACCTAGTGTTCAAAACAAATTCGTGTTTGCCTTCGCGTTGGTGTGTTTTGTAAGTGTGAAAATAGTGTGCTTGAAAGAATTTGCTTTCGCCTTCGTGTGTTTTACGTTAATAAATGTCATATAACATAAAACCGCAGAATAATGACTAGTTGTAGCTCTGATTAAAACGAGAAATCTATAATAATAAAAATAACGTGTGTTATGAAATTAAAAAATGGTTCATCTAAATACATGTATTGTTGTTTCAACAGGATTAAAATTTATGATTGCTCACTCAGCAGTAAGTAGCGTAACACACGATTTACGTGAATGGACATGCATGATATGCCGCATCCTCATATATCCAGTTGTCTGCTAACGACAGACTCCTGGATATCACGTATATGTGCTATGAGTACAGAACCCTCCTCTTCCCTGGCCAACTCAAACGGCCCAGACAATCTGATCTGAGGGTGACCTCCACACTGCAGTCAGTAAACCGGTGACGTCATAATGAATATTCATGTTGTTCGCACCCCTCCCGCTCTTACATCTGTGTGGCACACCTGTTGTCAAGGTGAGACCAGTGGTCTGATGGTCAGACCTGATAGGGCAAGATGGAAATGCCGTATCCTACTAGGTACTAAATTTAAATGAATATTTTATAATTATGGGTGATATAATACTATTAGATTGAGGGATGTTGCAAAGTTAAAAAAAATTCCAAACATCCAACATTTTGGATAGAAAATTGGAAAACCAAAGAAATCCACATAATTCATGTCGAAGATTGGTTTCCAAAAAAAAATATTTGAATAGGGGGGTAAGTGGGTACCGTGAGCTCTATCCAAATTTTTTTGGGATGTCTGGAATTTTTTTAACTTTGCAAGGCCCCTAAGTTATAATGATTTATGTTTGTTAAACTTTGTGTGCTGTAACCGGAGGATTTTTTACAGATAATAAAGAAGTTGTAAATAAAAATAAGCCACCACATGCGACCCGACTATGTAAATGATCTACATGTAATATGGTGTAATATGACGCATGTTTGCTTGACCAGAGCAAGCTGGAATTGGATTCTACAACTGTAACATTTTACGATTTGATAGAGCTTCCAATGGCAGTTGGTTAAACAATTGAAAATCAAACGACATTGGGGTAGAGTTACACTTGATGATTTTATTTATTGGCCCTTTGCCACGTCACATTAGAGTCTGCAGTTTGCTATGGTACATTGTGACATATGCACATAAACTTATCTGTTTAATTATGTCTCCCCTCTAAAGAGGTGGAGACATTGCTTTACCTCCCACCGCTCAGTTCGTCCGATCAATTTTGTGTCTGTGCGTTCTCTCCGTCTATCGTGCAGGCGGTCAAACACGAGATGTTGACCCAATGCTGGGCTATCGTTGGCCCACCGTCTACGACGCTGAGCCAACATTAGCCCAGTATTGGGTTACCGAGTCGTGTTTGACGCCACGTTGAATGTGGGCCAGCATCACAGACGGCGGGCCAACAATTAACCCAGCCTTGGCTTCTAGTAGTAGTTAATTTACGGCCCAAGCCTTGTACCAGAAATAGAACAAGTGGAGGCGTTCTATTGCGAGTACAATGACGAGGGCCGGACAATAACTAGCTTGCAGCACTTGGGTCAGTTGTCTTTTGTTTTTTTATTTGAATAGGCCTAAAAGTCTGAAGAACAAACAAAAGACGACTACCAGACATAATGGCACCTGAGAGTGTGGTACCCAACAAGCTTTAGTGCTGACTAACGTTGGTCCATTATCAACCACGTTGGCTCAGAATCAGCCTAATATTGCTTCAACGTCTAGTGTTTGCTGGGTATATTGAAGGGAGATGTCACAACATGTTTATACTTCATGCGGGGCCACTGGCGACGACGTTGGTCCAACATTAAAACAACACAGGGTCAACGTTTGTTCAATCAGCCACTCCCCAGAATGCACAATAGTGTAAAAAGAGTCATAATGCTGAGAGTCATGTTTGCAATTGGGGATGATTACAACTATTAACTATCAACCTTTATGGTTATGCTGCTGGAGGGGAGACATCTCCAGTTTTTTGTCTAGATCCTTCTAGTTTAGTTTTTAATATCATCAGATCATTGCTTTTGGAGATGGGGCTCACACAGAACACACCTTCCCTGCTGACGTGTAGGCCTAGGCTCGCTGTCATAAATGCGGGTGCATTGATGTGACTGACAGTATTTTCTGTGTGAATTCATTCAGTTGCACCAAAGGAAACACGATACTGGGCCAACATTACCCCAGCGTTAGTTTGGAATGTTTTTTTGCTGGTGTTTGTTATTATATACATGTTATTATATATATCTAGAATATATATGAACAATGCCTGGAATGACCACCCTAACTTAAGTACACATAAAAAAGGCATATTGTAGTGTATAAATATTTATAATACCATTAATACTATCTAATTATTTTATATTCTCTTCATTGGCCCACTCACATAACAAATCTTTGGATAGTATGAACAATATTAACCATTACAATGTATTGGGATAATAATAATGGGTCCAACACAACTAGCAGCTATTGATCTATATACCAACACAACTATCACATCGGTGGTTCTTTACAACTACTTACAAATGTGCGGGAAACTTATGCAGTGTTAAATCGTGATATATTACATCATAATATTTCAATAAGTATATGTTTTATTGTTCTGTTTAACTATAATCGTATTCCTAAAGTTCGTTTCACTGATGCAGCACTGCGTTATGACGACCACCAAAACGGGGCGTTAGTGTTTGAAGACCTCGACCACAGTTACGTGCCCCAAGTTTGCATGAGTATAGCTAAGGTGTGTGGCCATTTGATGCACCAATTTATTTGGAGAGGCTGATTTGGTTTAAATGAGAAAATGATCCATTTTCCACGACTTATCAGTTCGAATCGAGCACTGAACACAACTATCGCTATACTGTACACAACTATACACTGATCCCGGTATACCACTTCACACCCATTGAGTTAGTTACTGACGGTTCTCGAGACATTTTAGAAATTCTAACTAAACTACATATGTACATACATAGGGTTGTCTTTATCTGAGACATGACCATACAATCTAAATAACTTTAATACTTCATCACTCCAATTAGCTTTACTGCTTAACGCTAAATCTCTTTGAAAAAATTGTTTAAGTAAGTCAAGGAGTTCAAATTAATCTATTCCAAAGTCTTAATATGCGCACGTGATGTCTATATTTAACAGCGGATCAGCCCATTTCCCTATATAGAGCAGGGAGAGGTGTGAGATTATGAGCTCCGAGATAGTATCACATTGCTCTTTCGAGAATGTTTTCAGCTGAATTTGAACTTAGGGTACTCCAAAGGGCGAATTAACAGCGCTTTGACAACGCATACAGTGCGCATTAAACCCTAGAATACTGATGTCGCTGATTATGGTAACTTTTATCAACTTGTTAGGTACATAATGTAACGATTTTTATAAGACTAAAAGTGTTTTAACCTTATGATAACATAATATGTTTTGACTTAATTTTGAAAAATCAAAAACAAATTCTGCACTTAAAGCCGTGTATCGAGTGAAACACCACCTCATATGATCAATTATTAAAAGTCGATCTTCAGAGTTAAGCTGCAGAATAATTTTTTTGAGCACTGGGCCAGCAGCTGGCGTGTGCCCAGCGCCTGCTTCGAGCAATCATGCAGCGCACGGCAGGCGAGCTTCCCGTGACTGCCCAGCGCTCTCAACGGGCAGCCTTGTGATACAAAGTCAAAGTATTTGCCATTGATATTATCTGGCTCTAGCACGCCCTGCGTGTTTCCGGCGGTCTTCTGGAGTGTACGTTGATGCGCTCTCATGCATAAAGTATTTTGAACATGCAGAACTTCTTCGCGTCAACAGTGCGCGCAAAAATATGAGTACCGTTAGTGTAGTGCTGTTAGCTCCACGAACCGGTAACGAGTGCTGACACACGGCCAACGCTCCAGTAAAAATGTATTAATTTTCAGTGCATCGACTATGTGTGACTGAGCCTCACATCTATAAAATACCTTAAAAGTGACGGCACTGAATGCGCATATAGTGTCCATCTAACGTGTTACTAACGCATGTCTAGCAAACATATACCATAAATGGGTGTGTTAAGTGACTCCCAATTTATTCATGTGGCGCGCTACTAATGCGCTGTGCATTCGCTAGCTTCATCGCCCTGCTAACCATGCTAACGTGCAGTACGCTAAAAAAACGCTGTATATTCGCTGATTTATGCACCTGATTTATTTTTAACAAGCTGCATATTCGTCATAAACTCGCCAGCTATTTTTATCACCCAACAAAATTCATGGACGCACAACGACGCACTGCTCTCATTTTTGTTACCCAAGGCGTGGGTGGTGCGTCGTGTATGTGTGACTGGGGTATTAGATGTTCATTAAAAACAATTCCGAGATAAGTAGGCCATATATGTTTGCACAGTATAAATAGGTAAATGACAGAAAAAAATACAATTTTTGATTGACTATCATTACTCTACATTCGATTTAGTATAGTTATTATTGAGACGCCATGTCTTACACCATTGTTTAATGGTTTTTATAATCGTTTTCAGTTTCTTCTATAACTACAATATCTTCAGCGTGTAATATTAGACATACTTTTTTACCACCAATATTAGTGCCAAAACTTAGATTATTTCACTCTAGACCATATAAGAAGCTGGCTATGCCAGCTGTGGTGTGCATACATTCTTGAAAAAAATCGGCGACCCCCCCCCCCTCCTCAATTCAATTCCTGGATCCACTGACTCTATTACTAATTCGTTTATGTAAAGATTCAAAATAATACTTAAATACTTAAATATACCTTGTATTTACGTTATAAATATTGCTGTAAAATATTTCTAATGTAACGTTAACAATACTGTAATTTTCACAGTAATTTACCGACGACCTGGCTGCCAGTAATTTACGTAAACATCAGTGTTTGAATGTCCATCACCATTTTGTAGTTCTTGGTAATGTGATTTTTCTCCGGACTCGGATATTTGCTCATATGGGTTCTCTTCTTGTTCTTCATCATTGTCTGTCAATGCAGCTGAATTCTTGATATTTTCGTACAATTGTGAGCTGGAACCAGGGAGCGTTTCCACAACTGAAAATCATAACGTCCTCTTGGAATTGTAGTCCAGGAATTTTAGGCATATTCAAGGGCAAAGATGGAAAAAAATAATATAAGGCTGAAAATTTCAGGAGTTACTTAGATGGCCATCCTTAATAACCAGTCAAAAGTCCCAAAGTTTCCCAGGAGCGGAACATGTTTTTTGGGGGAAAATCCAAAATGGCCGCCAGAGGCCATATAAAGATTGTAACATACGAAGAATTTCACATATATTCCTTTGTAATACCTCATTTTCACTTAATTTTCCACGGAGAACTCATTTCAGATCGTCTTGTTAAGTTTTAAAGCCTCATTAGTGCTTTGTTTGCAAAAATCCAAAATGGCCGCCTGATACAATACTGAAATTGTAACTTATGAATAAATTTCAAATACATTTCTTTTTAATATCTTTTTTTTTGCATTATTTTTCACGACGAAATGGCTGCCATTGAAGAAGAAGAACAATTTTAGAAATTATGTCATGTTTTGTCTACATATTTTTTATTTGGAAACACAGTGGCAGTACAAAGTATTTCTGGAATCAAGTGTGGTAATGCTATGTGGTTTAGTCCAGTACATTGTCCTCGGTGTAGCTCCAGCCTTTCATGTGATAATAATAATAATGATAAATTAAGATGCATGAAAATTATTTTGAAGACGGTTGACAAAAGGGTACGTTGTGCTATTGTGCATGTCACAAACAACTTACCACACCAAGACGCCTCAACGTTTCCTACTACTAATTTTATTTTTCCGCACTAAACATCCTTTAACAATTCAGTATATTTTTAAAGGTAATATTTACTAAATTAACAAATGTTTGTAAATATGTAAATGCTATTACTAAATATAAGATTATTTCGTCATCACAGATATACGGGAAGCAGAGACACAATAAACATAACTCCCAAAAAAAACAATTTAACTCAAGAGACAAACCATTTACATCCGCAATCAGACATCAATCAGATATGTAATTTTTTTTTAAAAAAACCTTTAAAAATAGATTGAGATTGGAAGCAGGAAATTGAAATGCATTTTTGCGGACAGGTGTTCAGTGTGGTGACTGACAATTACACAATGTATCTGTTGAGTGGGTCAGTTTAATAGCAGACATCTTAAAAAATAGCGGGCATTGTAATTTTGTGTATGGAGAAAAATAATATGTTATAATTAAACACAGTCAGGCTTATCTAATGACGAACTGTCATATGCATTTAGATGCACTAAAATAGCGTTCATAATATATTAATCAATATTATCAATCTTTTTTTTTTTATTTGGCAGGTATGGCAAATGTAGAAAAAAACATTTAGCCATTTAGAAATTTGAATCATGTTAAGACATGTTAAGACATAACAATATCAAATAAAAACTTAATAATCGTATGAGTAACGTCAATAAATTGATTCAGGTATATATTACATATTATGGTGGTCCACGGCCATTTTGATTTAATGTTTGGCTAACTCGAGATTCTCACGGTGCCCTCAGGTGCATTCACAGACCAATTTTGCAGTTATCTGCATTGATAATGTGGTATTTTACACGTTTATATGCCCCCCCCCCCCCCATCACCGCACACTACAGGCCTTTGATTATTTTGGGGCACTGTATATGCACAACCTTGATGACAAACATCCGACCCGACTAGGATTCGAGCCCAGTTTCGAGCCACAGCCGGATCGAATGGGCCATCAGGACGGCTTCGTTATTTCAAACACAAAACAAGCTTATTAGTGTTCCTATTAATGTTGCATCAAATATATATAGACATGATAAAAAGGGTATAGGACATTGTCTAGGATCCTACAGGCTTGCATTGAACACTTATGCCCTCATGGGGGTGTGAGATATTGCCTAGAACTCTGCGGGCCTGGGTGTGAGTGCTTGACTATAGGACCCTGTGAGCTCCTTTACCTAGGAACCACCGGCTCGGGTGTGAGTTCTTGCCTAGGATCTCGCAGGCTTGGGTGTGAGTCCTTGCCTAAGACCACGCGGGCTCACGGTAAATCATTGCCTAGGAATTGTAGGCTCGAGTTTGAGACCTTGCCTAGGACGCTGCGGGCTCGGGTGTCAGTCCTTGCCTATGACCTCTAGGCTTGGGTGTGAGTCTTGCCTAGGCCCTGTAGGGTCTCAGTTGGGAGACCTTGCCTAGGACCTTGTGGACTCGAGTTTGAGTTCTTGCTTAAGACACTACGGGTTCGTTTGTGAGTCCTTGTCCAGGCACTGCGGGCTCGGTTGTGAGACCTTGTCTAGGACCTGTTGGCTCAGAAGTGAGTCTTGCCTATGGTCATACAGGCTTGTGTGCTAGACCATGCCTATGACCCTGTGGACTCGAGTGTGAGTCTTTGCTTAGGACACTCGCTTAGAACCTCAGATGAAGCAGTAGTAAATTTAGCATTTAACACTGACATATCTACATGTACAAAAATTGCATGGGAACAGATTAACACCAACAGACTGGGGATGGCAGATTTAAAATAAAAACCTGTAACCAGTTTTCACGGATCTTGATGAAGCACCTCCCAAATTAATGAAAATGATTAGGTGGGGTTGCAAAAGTTGGTTGCATGTTCCGATGCAGCAGGTCTGCAAGGTACACAAGCTGAATATAAACTGGATACACTGGTACAGTAAGTCATCGCGAATTAATGAAATCCAGGTTGCTGATTATGAAAAAATGGCACAACTCTCTCAGACTTACGTTGTTTTATTGATTCAATATGATGTTTTGGCTATTTTGTATTAAGAAATAAATACATCAAAATGTGTATTCATATTTCTTTGAGATATAGAGTTTTTTGTTTGTCATTAAATACTTGTAATTTATAATTTTTAAAGCTTATATGTATCTCGAATACGAATGACAATAGACTTGCTCCCAATCAAACCTTAAATCGCGGCCATCTTGGATTATTTAGCTAAGCTATAAAAGTAACTAATAGCTTCGAAAATGAGGTATCACATTGAAATATATGTCAAATAGTTCAGGAATTATAACTTCAACATAACTCTTGGCGGCCATTTTGAATTTTGCCAAAAAAACAGATGTTAAGCTCAGGGGAAACTTTGGGACTTTCTACAGGTAATAAAGGAGGACATAATGGTAATTTATAGATTTAAAAGCTTATATGTATCTCAAATACAAATGACAATAAACTTGCTCCCAATCAAACCTCAAATGTCGGTTATCTTGGATTTAATCTTTAACTAAACCTTAAAAGTTACTAATAGCTTCAGAAACGAGTTCAGCGTTAAAAATCATGTGGAAATGAGGTATTACATTAAAATATATGTCAAATAGTTCAGGAATTACAGCGTCAACATAGCGCTTGGCGGCCATTTTGAATTTTGTCAAAAAAAAGATGTTCCGCTCAGGGGAAACTTTGGGACTTTTTACTGGTAATAAAGGAGGACATTTTGAACACATTCTGAAATTTTCAGCTTTATATTATTTTTTTCCATTTCAAAACCTAAAATTCCTGGACTATTGAGCTTTACTTGTATTTGTAAAATCAAAAATTGAAATTGAAAGGGTGGATGTTCCACTTTGTAAAGTTAGAGATACACCCTTTCAATTCCAAGGTGACAATAAGTTAACCCTTTCATCGCTAATCACGATTATGATCGTTTTTAATCCGTTTATTAGCACATCAACCATCAACTACTAGCACATCACATCAAGTTATATTTGCTCTGTTGATCCCATAAAGCGATAAATTAAATCCCTTGAAGTTGTGAGTCGCAACGGCAAAACACAGAAACTTCAAATGGGGGGGAGGGGGGTCTTTGTTTAATTTAGCGATTTAAAAGAATTAACAGAGCATACATAGCTTATTCAGTTAAGCTCGCATTTGTCAAAAAAAAATATGTTACAACTAATTATGCATCATAATGTTATTGGCCAAAGTACTGAAAAAAAATCTAGCCAGGGCTATATTTTATGCAACGGGAATAATAAAATGCCCAGACAAACCACTCAAAACACTATTAATCGACCATTCAATTGAGTCGTTTCAGCTAGACTAGTCGCCATTTTTACGTTCACACGAGACTGATTTATGTATCTAATCATTCTATGAGTAACAAACTTCACAAAATATACCATAACACAATTTTGTTGGTTGAATTAATTCGGTTTACCGTTGACTAAATTGTTCATTTTAAAATTGCATACACATGCCAAACGCTGCTGATGTCCTTGGCACATGATAAACACAATACAATTTATCGCTTTTGATGTTGACATAACCTATTTAAGAGTAATATGGCTTTACCTTGGGAATGTAAAATAGTAAAACCTCACCCCGGTCGGCCACGTTGTTATTTGTATGGTATGTATTACCTTTCCGTTCTCCGTCTTTCTTTTTTATGTCTTTCCTTTCTATGTTTTTGCTTTCTCTGTCTTCCTCTTCTATGTTTTCCCCCTCTCTGCCCTTTGCATCCATTGTTTTACGTCTTCTGCTCCCACATAATATACAATAACAATTATAATTAAGCCCATGTTCCTAACAATTCACACTAACAGCAATTTCGAAATTTTAAGACTATCAAGCTCGGGATGCTATTTTTTCAACTTGGAAATGTTTTCCTTTCTTAAAAATGGCAGCACTGCAGAAGAACGGAACTACACAAGTACAGCGCGAAGATACACAAGATCATGGAAAAGTGGACACAAAGGCAAAATAGTGTAAAACAGCTAAAGTGAAACAAGTAGTCTACAAAGCTGCAAAATGGCAATATGCCTAGGTTTACAAAAGTTGATAAACTTTGATACAAAAGGTTGATCACTGGTGTTAAATCCGTGTTGATGTTAAATGAAGATGTAATTGTGCTTCAATTGCAATATAATAATTCAATTTATTGTGTGATCTGTGAACGTAAGAGCTGCAAAGCGTTATTTACTTGGAATTGATAAGGTATTTGCGAACTTTTTTGGAGGCATTGTGAATTGGAGAAAGGAATGGCAATTTGAAAATTCATCCATAAAACCTCACATACAAAAATATTCAAGTATATTAATCATATTTGAAAAGAGATGGAAATATAGGAGATGTACATAGGATGATATCATTTGTGTCAGCATTTACTTCAAATACATACATACATATACAAAGCTAGTATTAAATTATTTTTAATGACTGTTGAGCAAAACTAATTTACCTGTAAACCGATACGACGGGCACTGTGAGTAAAATGATTAACACGAAGCAGGCCATCGAGCTTCCCGCTATGACAACTGTAATTCTATCAGATGTTTGTCTTGGAACACAGTTCTCACCATCTATTGAAATATTTGACACAAAACCCTCAACACAATGACAACTGTATGAGCCTGGTGAGTTCAGACATGTTGTATTTGCACCTTCGCATTCTATTTCATCACACTCGTTAATATCCAGACAATCATGCCCATTTGAATGTGGATTGTATCCATCCCTACACCGGCATTTATTTCCTTCATACAGCTCTTTCTCTTCATGACAATCACAGTGGTAAGTGCCCGGGGTGTTGATGCACAGTTCTTCACATATGTGGTTGTTATTTTGGCATTCATCAATATCAGCACATTTGTGTAAATCATCATCCAGCACATAACCAGGCTCGGTACAATTACAAAAGTAACTTCCTATCGTATTTGTACAGCTTTGTGCACATCGAGTCTCATTGCACTCATCCACATCTGCATCATAACAAAATTCAACGGCAATTATTGTCAATGCCACATAACCCGCAATCACCTATGCTCGCTCCTCAAGGCCTATACTTGTACAAAATATGAACTTGATCCAGCAATGATAGGGTGTTGGCATTTATGCGCCACAGAAGTTTTATTGGTTTGATAGATTTAAAGTATATAATAATTATGATAACATGTTTTCAATAGTTTTGTTCTAGGCTAATTAAATGTATAGACAAATAATGGGAAAAGGGAAATTACCAAATTAAATGAGCTCTTCCACCAGGTTAATCAATTCGTGGGGAACTGCTAAAATATGTAATCACCAAAAAAATATATGTAATGCATGTAACTATGCAGCATGTAAAACATTATCAGGTTGCTCTAAATAGTTGATTTACCATAGCAACTTGTCCCATCACGATCCAAAGCAAAACCACGTCCACATTCACAATGGTGTCCTCCAGCGTCTTCATCAACACATTCATGTTCACAACCACAATCTATACATAGGAAACCAATTGTAAACATAATATGTATTATTATATAGCATGTTTCCTAACCAGCCATAACAAAGTTAAAGCCATTAATTCCATTAATTTTACATTAACTGCCTACTGATCATGTTTACAAAGAGAGGGACATTTACATTTGACTAGATCTCCATATCTGGGGGTGACTTATCGGTAGAATGACCCAGCCAAATCAATAAGCTGTGTAAGACGAATGGTTTTAATTGTGCCAGATCATCCCGGATTGAACAGTCAAAATAGATAAATTGTGGTCCTCCTTCGCGTTTGAATAGCTCAGAATTCGAGTTTTTTTCTTTTTATGTCATTTTGGAGAATCTAAATATATAGACAATAATATACTAAAATAGCTGAGTCATTCGTTCAAAATGTCAAGACTTATTAATCAACATATCACCTTCAAAATTGATCCTTTTATTCAATGGTAAAGACATCCAAGTTCATCAGTTTAAATAGGGACATTTTGACTTGGATCAGTTTACCTCTGAGATATATGGAAAATGGCTTGTGAAATGTTATAAAACACCCCTCATGTGTATCCGTCTGTGCTATGCCAATCATTACAATTTTTTTACTGGAGCAAGATGATGAGATACTATAGGCAGTTTTTATACTAGTTTGTGATTTTTAAAAATAAATTGATACTTCTAAATTTCAAAAGTTTATTGATAAAAAAAAATTGCCAGAAATGTGTTTTACGACAATGATAACTATATACCTGCCAGTTGTAATGAATAATAAAAAACAACGCAAAACTGCTATATGCTTCTAATTATGGGCGTAACAAAGTTGAATTAAAAATGAAATATATATGTTTTTAATTGAAACCTTCTATAGGGAAATGATAAAATGAAGACTTGGATCACTTTACTTTCTAAGCCACTCTTTTATCATGCACCATATGGCATCAGTTCAATGACAACGTAACCCTTAAACCACTAAATTAAAAAATTAAAAATTGTATCTACTTTAAGTTGTGTCTCGCTACCACGATCCACAACTTCAAGTGGGTAAACATTACTGCTAATGCAAATGTTGTTGATGTTTAAACACACACTTCGTTGCCAATAATAATGATTAAACGGCCATTAAAATGGATTGAAAACGATGGAAGTCGAGCTTAGCTGTGAAAGGGTTAGCTTGATCCATCACAGTAAGGATTTTTGGCTTTTTATTTGAAATATTGCGCTCGCCCAGCTGATAAAATAACGTTGAAACAACGTTGTTTACACGTCACAAGGTGACGGGGAAACAACATTGGAAATTAGGTAACTTGTTATTTTCAATGCCAGCTTACCAACGTCATTTCAATTGACATCAAATGTCCACGGCATATCACCTCATTTCAATGACATTCCGTTTTCGTGCCGATATCATTTCAACTAACACTTGTAAATGGCGTTGTTTTTACGTTGCTTACTTCACAATCACAACATGAAAAGTTCAACCATTTATGGACTTCATAATTAATAAATTATTGTACTTTTCATGTTTTGATGGTGATCTAAAAGCAAAACAAAACGTTAAAATGACGTCACAATGACAGGTATTGTATAAAACCAGTTCGTTTTCTGTGACCTTGGGGTGGGAATTGCGTCAGCAATTCACATCTGAAGGTGAATGAAAATGAGAAACTTGATTTGAGAACAGTGTATCGCACGAGGAGACTTCGACACATATGAGAAGCCTTCGTCCACAGCTTATTCTACCACGCTGAAGGAAACAATGATGAATGAGTTATGTATTGAGTGGGAAATACATAGTTGTATCCGATGCAACGTGATTTACATATAAATTGTCCCAAGATTGTTGGAAGGATAATTTTCGTGTGATTTGACAAAGGTCTGATTTACAACATTTATAATCTTATTCAAGACAAGGTGGTACTTTGAGTTGAATCGACTGTCGTTGCAACTTTACTCGTTATGATTACATTTCCAATAAACAGATCTATTAAACAATAGAATAATAGGGCAAATTCAAGTTATACTTAATTAAGTTTGCCGCAATAGTCAGTTAAGTTGTAATAGTACTCATTTACTTAAGGTTTTGGTTCGTGGCAGCGAAATACAATTGTATTTAGTGGACATTTATCATCACAAGTTATTACTAAGAAAACTTACTGAAAATGCCACGGCAATATATGGGATTTTGTGCTTCACCCCATATCCAGTCGCTAGGCTTGAGTTCTTGTGGTACGTACGTTTTATCAATACCAATCATATGTCTTGCTGGTTGCCAAGAATCAGTCAAATTAAAGTCAGCTTCTGTCCAATTGACTTCCCAGACGGCTGAGCAATACCAGTGACTTCCTGTTCTAAAGGTATTGTTCAGTGCTGCGATAATTGCAAAGCTGTTTTCCCACCAGCTGTCCTCGTCATACATGAAGCCGTGTATGAGATTGTATTTGTCATGACCTTCAATAGCAATAACTCTGGTCGATTTTGGCACCGTGAAATATCCTACATCTTGGTAGTAATTTGTGCTACCAACGTACACTCCATCAACGTACACGTTTGATTGGTCGTCACACTGAACCACAAGTCTATAAACTGAAACAAACAAAATGAAGCGCTCTAATCCCGATTATTATCATTATATATATTGTCGCATATTCACACAAAGCAACAGGGCATAAATGGACAGCTGCAGGGTGTAAATTGTCAGCAGCAGGGTGTAAATGGTCAGCTGCAGGGCGAAAATCGTCAGCAGCAGGGCGTAAATGGTGAGCAGCAGTGTGTAAATAGTCAGCAGCAGGGTGTAGATGGTCAGGAGCAGGGTGTAAATGGTCAGCTGCAGGGCGTAAATGGGCAACAGCAGGGTGTAAATAGTCAGCAGCAGGGTGTAAATGGTCAACAACAGGGCGTAAATGGTCAGCAGCAGGGCGTAAATGGTCAGCAGCAGGGCGTAAATGGGCAACAGCAGGGTGTAAATAGTCAGCAGCAGGGTGTAAATGGTCAACAACAGGGCGTAAATGGTCAGCAGCAGTGTGTAAATAGTCGGCAGCAGGGCGCAAATGGCCAGTTTCAGGGTGTATATGATCAGCAACAGGGCGTAGATGGCCAGCAGCAGGGCGTAACTGATCAGCAGCAGGGCGTATTTGATCAGCAGCAGGGCGTAAATGGTCAGCAGGAAGGCGTAAATGATCAGCTGCACGGCGTAAATCGTCAGCAGAAGGGTGTAAATGGTCAACAGCAGGGTGTAAATGGTCAGCAGCAGGGCGTAAATGGTCAGCAGCAGGGCGTAAATGGGCAACAGCAGGGTGTAAATGGTCAGCAGCAGGGTGTAAATGGTCAACAACAGGGCGTAAATGGTCAGCAGCAGTGTGTAAATAGTCGGCAGCAGGGCGCAAATGGTCAGTTTCAGGGTGTATATGATCAGCAGCAAATGTAAATGGTCAGCAGCAGGGCGTAAATGGTCAGCAGCAGGGCGTAAATGATCAGCAGCAGATCGTAAATGATCAGCAGCAGGGCGCAAATGGTCAGCAGCAGGGCGTAAATGATCAGCTGCAGGGCGTAAATCGTCAGCAGCAGGGCGTAAATGGTCAGAAGAAGGGTGCAAATGATCAACAGCAGGGTGTAAATGGGCAACAGCAGGGTGTAAATAGTCAGCAGCAGGGTGTAAATGGTTAACGCAGGGCGTAAATGGTCAACAGCAGGGTGTAAATGGTCAGCAGCAGGGTGTAAATGGTCAGCAGCAGGGTGTAAATGGTCAGCAGCATGGTGTAAATGGTCAGTAGCAGGGTGTAAATGGTCAGTAGCCGGGTGTAAATGGTCGGCAGCAGGGTGTAAATGGTCAGCAGCAGGGTGTAAATGGTCAGTAGCAGGGTGTGAATGGTCAGCAGCAGGGTGTAAATGGTCGACAGCAGGGTGTAAATGGTCAGCAGCAGGGTGTAAATGGTCAGTAGCAGGGTGTAAATGGTCAGCATCAGGGTGTAAATGATAAGTAGCAGGGTGTAAATGGTCAGCAGCAGGGTGTAAATGGTCAGTAGCAGGGTGTAAATGGTCAGCAGCAGGGCGCAAATGGTCAGCAGCAGGGTGTAAATGGTCAGCAGCAGAGTGTAAACGGTCAGCTGCAGGGTGTAAATGGTCGGTAGCAGGGTGTAAATGGTCAGCAGCAGAGTGTAAACGGTCAGCTGCAGGGTGTAAATGGTCGGTAGCAGGGTGTAAATGGTCGGCAGCAGGGTGTAAATGGTCAACAGCAGGGTGTAAATGGTCAACAACAGGGCGTAAATGGTCAGCAGCAGGGTGTAAATGATCAGCAGCAGGGTGTAAATGGGCAACAGTAGGGCGTAGATGGTTAGCAGCAGGGCGTAAATGGTCAGCAGCAGGGCGTAAATGATCAGCTGCAGGGCGTAAATGGTCAGCAGCAGGGTGTAAATGGAGAGCAACAGGGTTTAAATGGTCAGTAGCAGGGTGTAAATGGTCAGCAGCAGAGTGTAAATGGTCAGTAGCAGGGTGTATATGGTCAGCAGCAGGGTGTAAATGGAAGGCAGCAGGGCGTAGATGGTTAGCAGCAGGGCGTAAATGATCAGCACCAGGGCGTAAATGGTCAGCAGCAGGGCGTAAATGATCGGCTGCAGGGCGTAAATGGTCAACAGCAGGGTGTAAATGATCAGAAGAAGAGTGTAAATGGTCGGCAGCAGGGCGTAGATGGTTAGCAGCAGGGCGTAAATGATCAGCAGCAGGGCGTAAATAGTCAGCAGCAGGGCGTAAATGATCAGCAGCAGGGCGTAAATGGTCAGCAGCAGGGTGTGAATGATCAGCAGCAGGGCGTGAATGGTCAGCAGCAGGGCGTAAATGATCAGCAGCAGATCGTAAATTATCAGCAGCAGGGCGTAAATAATCAGCAGCAGATCGTAAATTGTCAGCAGCAGGGTGTAAATGGTCAGGAGCAGGGTGTAATGGTCAACAGCAGGGTGTAAATGGTCAGTAGCAGGGCGTAAATGGTCAGCAGCAGGGCGTAAATGGGCAACAGCAGGGTGTAAATAGTCAGCAGCAGGGGGTAAATGGTCAGCAGCAGTGTGTAAATAGTCGGCAGCAGGGTGTAAATGGTCAGTTTCAGGGTGTATATGGCCAGCAGCAGGGCGTAAATGGTCAGCAGCTGGGCATAAATTGTTACAGCAGGGCGTAACTGGTCAGCAGCAGGGCGTAAATGGTCAGCAGCAGGGCGTAAATGATCAGCACTAGGGCGTAAATGGTCAGCAGCAGGGTGTAAATGATCAGCAGCAGGGTTTAAATGGTCAACAGCAGGGCGTAGATGGTTAGCAGCAGGGCGTAAATGATCAGCACTAGGGCGTAAATGGTCAGCAGCAGGGTGTATATGGCCAGCAGCAGGGTTTAAATGGTCAACAGCAGGGCGTAAATGGTCAGCAGCAGGGTGTAAATGATCAGCAGCAGGGTGTAAATGGTCAGTAGCACGGTGTAAATGGTCGGCAGCAGGGCGTAGATGGTTAGAAGCAGGGCGTAAATGATCAGCAGCAGGGCGTAAATGGTCAGCAGCAGGGCGTAAATGATCAGCTGCAGGGCGTAAATCGTCAGCAGCAGGGCGTAAATCGTCAGCAGAAGGGTGTAAATGGTCAACAGCAGGGCGTAAATGATCAGCAGCAGGGCGTAAATGGTCAGCAGCAGGGCGTAAATGATCAGCTGCAGGGCGTAAATCGTCAGCGGCAGGGCGTAAATCGTCAGCAGAAGGGTGTAAATGGTCAACAGCAGGGCGTAAATGATCAGCAGCAGGGCGTAAAGGTCAGCAGTAGGGCGTAAATGATCAGCTGCATGGCGTAAATCGCCAGCAGCAGGGCGTAAATCGTCAGCAGAAGGGTGTGAATGGTCAACAGCAGGGTGTAAATGGTAAACAGCAGGGCGTAAATGGTCAGCAGCAGGGCGTAAATGGGCAACAGCAGGGTGTAAATAGTCAGCAGCAGGATGTAAATGGTCAACAGCAGGGCGTAAATGGTCAACAGCAGGGTGTAAATGGTCAGCAGCAGGGTGTAAATGTTCAGCAGCATGGTGTAAATGGTCAGTAGCAGGGCGTAAATGGTCAGTAGCAGAGTGTAAATGGTCAGTAGCCGGGTGTAAATGGTCAGTAGCAGGGTGTAAATGGTAAGCAGCAGGGTGTAAATGGTCAGTAGCAGGGTGTAAATGGTCGGCAGCAGAGCGCAAATGGTCAGCAGCAGGTTGTAAATGGTCAGCAGCAGGGTGTAAACGGTCAGCTGCAGGGTGTAAATGGTCAGTAGCCGGGTGTAAATGGTCAGTAGCAGGGTGTAAATGGTCGGCAGCAGGGTGTTAATGGTCAACAGCAGGGTGTAAATGGTCAGCAGCAGGGCGTAAATAGTCAGCAGCAGGGCGTAAATGGTCAGCAGCTGGGCGTAAATGGTCAGCAGCAGGGCGTAAATGATCAGCAGCAGGGCGTAAATCGTCAGCGGCAGGGCGTAAATCGTCAGCAGAAGGGTGTAAATGGTCAACAGCAGGGCGTAAATGATCAGCAGCAGGGCGTAAAGGTCAGCAGTAGGGCGTAAATGATCAGCTGCATGGCGGAAATCGCCAGCAGCAGGGCGTAAATCGTCAGCAGAAGGGTGTGAATGGTCAACAGCAGGGTGTAAATGGTAAACAGCAGGGCGTAAATGGTCAGCAACAGGGCGTAAATGGGCAACAGCAGGGTGTAAATAGTCAGCAGCAGGATGTAAATGGTCAACAGCAGGGCGTAAATGGTCAACAGCAGGGTGTAAATGGTCAGCAGCAGGGTGTAAATGTTCAGCAGCATGGTGTAAATGGTCAGTAGCAGGGCGTAAATGGTCAGTAGCAGAGTGTAAATGGTCAGTAGCCGGGTGTAAATGGTCAGTAGCAGGGTGTAAATGGTAAGCAGCAGGGTGTAAATGGTCAGTAGCAGGGTGTAAATGGTCGGCAGCAGAGCGCAAATGGTCAGCAGCAGGTTGTAAATGGTCAGCAGCAGGGTGTAAACGGTCAGCTGCAGGGTGTAAATGGTCAGTAGCCGGGTGTAAATGGTCAGTAGCAGGGTGTAAATGGTCGGCAGCAGGGTGTTAATGGTCAACAGCAGGGTGTAAATGGTCAGCAGCAGGGCGTAAATAGTCAGCAGCAGGGCGTAAATGGTCAGCAGCTGGGCGTAAATGGTCAGCAGCAGGGCGTAAATGGTCAGTAGCAGGGTGTAAATGGTCAGCAGCAGAGTGTAAATGAGCAGTAGCAAGGTGTAAATGGTCAGCATCAGGGTGTAAATGGTCAGTAGTAGGGTGTAAATGGTCAGCAGCAGAGTGGAAATGGTCAGCAGCAGCTTGTAATAGGTCAGCAGAAGGGTGTAAATGGTCAGGAGCAGGGTATAAATGGTCAGGAGCAGGGTATAAATGGTCAGCAGCAGGGCGTGAATGGTGAGCAGCAGGGTGTAAATGGTCAGCAGCAGGGCGTGAATGGTGAGCAGCAGGGTGTAAATGGTCAGTAGCAGGGTGTAAATGGTCAGCAGCAGAGTGTAAATGGTCGGCAGCAGGGTGTAAATGGTCAGCAGCAGGGTGTAAATGGTCAGTAGCAGGGTGTAAATGGTCAGCAGCAGGGTGTAAATGGTCAGTAGCAGGGTGTAAATGGTCGGCAGCAGAGCGCAAATGGTCAGCAGCAGGTTGTAAATGGTCAGCAGCAGGGTGTAAACGGTCAGCTGCAGGGTGTAAATGGTCAGTAGCCGGGTGTAAATGGTCAGTAGCAGGGTGTAAATGGTCGGCAGCAGGGTGTTAATGGTCAACAGCAGGGTGTAAATGGTCAGCAGCAGGGCGTAAATAGTCAGCAGCAGGGCGTAAATGGGCAACAGCAGGGTGTAAATAGTCAGCAGCAGGATGTGAATGGTCAACAGCAGGATGTTAATGGTCAGCAGCTGGGCGTAAATGGTCAGCAGCAAGGTGTAAATGGTCAGCAGCAGGGTGTAAACGGTCAGCTGCAGGGTGTAAATGGTCAGTAGCCGGGTGTAAATGGTCAGCATCAGGGTGTAAATGGTCAGTAGCAGGGTGTAAATGGTCAGCATCAGGGTGTAAATGGTCAGTAGCAGGGTGTAAATGGTCAGCAGCAGGGTGGAAATGGTCAGCAGCAGGTTGTAATAGGTCAGCAGAAGGGTGTAAATGGTCAGGAGCAGGGTATAAATGGTCAGGAGCAGGGTATAAATGGTCAGGAGCAGGGTATAAATGGTCAGCAGCAGGGCGTGAATGGTGAGCAGCAGGGTGTAAATGATCAGCAGCAGATCGTAAATGATCAGCAGCAGGGCGTAAATGGTCAGCAGCAGGGCGTAAATGATCAGCTGCAGGGCGTAAATCGTCAGCAGCAGGGCGTAAATGGTCAGCAGAAGGGTGTAAATGGTCAACAGCAGGGTGTACATGGTCAGCAGCAGGGCGTAAATGGTCAGCAGCAGGGCGTAAATGGTCAACAGCAGGGCGTAAATAGTCAGCAGCAGGGTGTAAATGGTCAGCAGCAGGTTGTAAATGGTCAGCAGCAGGTTGTAAATGGTCAGCAGCATGGGGTAAATGGTCAGTAGCAGGGTGTAAATGGTCAGTAGCTGGGTGTAAATGGTCAGCAGCATGGTGTAAATGGTCAGTAGCAGGGTGTAAATGGTCAGCAGCAGGGTGTAAATGGTCAGCAGCAGGGTGTAAATGGTCAGCAGCAGGGTGTAAATGGTCAGCAGCAGGGTGCAAATGGTCAGCATCAGGTTGTAAATGGTCAGCAGCAGGGTGTAAATGGTCAGTAGCAGGGTGTAAATGGTCAGCAGCAGAGTGTAAATGGTCAGCAGCAGAGTGTAAATGGTCAGCAGCAGGGTGTAAATGGTCAGCAGCAGGGTGTAAATGGTCAGCAGCATGGTACAAATTGTCAGCATCAGGTTGTAAATGGTCAGCAGCAGGGCGTAAATAGTCCGTAGCAGGGCGTAAATGGTCTGCAGCATGGCGTAAATGATCAGCAGCAGGGTGTAAATGGTCAGTAGCAGGGTGTAAATGGTCAGCAGCAGAGTGTAAATGGGCAGTAGCAAGGTGTAAATGGTCAGCAGCAGGGCGTGAATGGTGAGCAGCAGGGTGTAAATGGTCAGTAGCAGGGTGTAAATGGTCAGCAGCGGAGTTTAAATGGTCAGTCGCAGTGTGTAAATGGTCAGCAGCAGGGTGTAAATGGTCAGTAGCAGGGTGTAAATGGTCGGCAGCAGGGCGTAGATGGGTAGCAGCAGGGCGTAAATGATCAGCAGCAGGGCGTAAATGGTCAGCAGCAGGGCGTAAATGATCAGCAGCAGGGCGTAAATGATTAGCAGCAGATCGTAAATGATCAGCAGCAGGGCGTAAATGGTCAGCAGCAGGGCGTAAATGATCAGCTGCAGGGCGTGAATGGTGAGCAGCAGGGTGTAAATGGTCAGCAGCAGGGTGTAAATTGTCAGCAGCAGGGCGTAAATGATCAGCTGCAGGGCGTAAATCGTCAGCAGCAGGGCGTAAATGG
Source organism: Flabesymbios commensalis (assembly GCA_964017125.1). Lineage (NCBI taxonomy): Eukaryota > Metazoa > Annelida > Polychaeta > Terebellida > Flabelligeridae > Flabesymbios > Flabesymbios commensalis. Next base: position 9,054,379 of record OZ024909.1, on the reverse strand, counting down.
TCAGTAGAAGGGTGTAAATGGTCAACAGCAGGGTGTAAATGGTCAGCAGCAGGGCGTAAATGGTCAGCAGCAGGGCGTAAATGGGCAACAGCAGGGTGTAAATAGTCAGCAGCAGGGTGTAAATGGTCAACAGCAGGGCGTAAATGATCAACAGCAGGGTGTAAATTGTCAGCAGCAGGGTGTAAATGGTCAGCAGCAGGTTGTAAATGGTCAGCAGCATGGTGTAAATGGTCAGCAGCATGGTGCAAATGGTCAGCATCAGGTTGTAAATGGTCAGCAGCAGGGTGTAAATGGTCAGTAGCCGGGTGTAAATGGTCAGTAGCAGGGTGTAAATGGTCAGTAGCAGGGTGTAAATGGTCAGCATCAGGTTGTAAATGGTCAGCAGCAGGGTGTAAATGGTCAGTAGTCGGGTGTAAATGGTCAGTAGCAGGGCGTAAATGATCAGCTGCAGGGCGTAAATCGTCAGCAGCAGGGCGTAAATGGTCAGTAGAAGGGTGTAAATGGTCAACAGCAGGGTGTAAATGGTCAGCAGCAGGGCGTAAATGGTCAGCAGCAGGGCGTAAATGGTCAGCAGCAAGGTGTAAATGGTCAGCTGCAGGGTGTAAATGGTCAGTAGCAGGGTGTAAATGATCAGCAGCAGAGTGTGAATGGTCGGCAGCAGGGTGTAAATGGTCAGCAGCAGGTTGTAAATGGTCAGCAGCATGGTGTAAATGGTCAGTAGCAGGGTGTAAATGGTCAGTAGCCGGGTGTAAATGGTCAGCAGCATGGTGTAAATGGTCAGTAGCAGGGTGCAAATGGTCAGTAGCAGGGTGTAAATGGTCACCAGCAGGGTGTAAATGGTCAGTAGCAGGGTGTAAATGGTCAGCAGCAAGGTGTAAATGGTCAGCTGCAGGGTGTAAATGGTCAGTAGCAGGGTGTAAATGATCAGCAGCAGAGTGTAAATGGTCGGCAGCAGGGTGTAAATGGTCAGCAGCAGGGTGTAAATGGTCAGCAGCATGGGGTAAATGGTCAGTAGCAGGGTGTAAATGGTCAGTAGCTGGGTGTAAATGGTCAGCAGCATGGTGTAAATGGTCAGTAGCAGGGTGCAAATGGTCAGCAGCAGGGTGTAAATGGTCAGCAGCAGGGTGTAAATGGTCAGCAGCAGGGTGCAAATGGTCAGCATCAGGTTGTAAATGGTCAGCAGCAGGGTGTAAATGGTCAGTAGCAGGGTGTAAATGGTCAGCAGCAGAGTGTAAATGGTCAGCAGCAGAGTGTAAATGGTCAGCAGCAGGGTGTAAATGGTCAGCAGCAGGGTGTAAATGGTCAGCAGCATGGTACAAATTGTCAGCATCAGGTTGTAAATGGTCAGCAGCAGGGCGTAAATAGTCCGTAGCAGGGCGTAAATGGTCTGCAGCATGGCGTAAATGATCAGCAGCAGGGTGTAAATGGTCAGTAGCAGGGTGTAAATGGTCAGCAGCAGAGTGTAAATGGGCAGTAGCAAGGTGTAAATGGTCAGCAGCAGGGCGTTAATGGTGAGCAGCAGGGTGTAAATGGTCAGTAGCAGGGTGTAAATGGTCAGCAGCGGAGTTTAAATGGTCAGTCGCAGTGTGTAAATGGTCAGCAGCAGGGTGTAAATGGTCAGTAGCAGGGTGTAAATGGTCGGCAGCAGGGCGTAGATGGGTAGCAGCAGGGCGTAAATGATCAGCAGCAGGGCGTAAATGGTCAGCAGCAGGGCGTAAATGATCAGCAGCAGGGCGTAAATGATTAGCAGCAGATCGTAAATGATCAGCAGCAGGGCGTTAATGGTCAGCAGCAGGGCGTAAATGATCAGCTGCAGGGCGTGAATGGTGAGCAGCAGGGTGTAAATGGTCAGCAGCAGGGTGTAAATTGTCAGCAGCAGGGCGTAAATGATCAGCTGAAGGGCGTAAATCGTCAGCAGCAGGGCGTAAATGGTCAGTAGAAGGGTGTAAATGGTCAACAGCAGGGTGTAAATGGTCAGCAGCAGGGCGTAAATGGTCAGCAGCAGGGCGTAAATGGGCATCAGCAGGGTGTAAATAGTCAGCAGCAGGGTGTAAATGGTCAACAGCAGGGCGTAAATGATCAACAGCAGGGTGTAAATTGTCAGCAGCAGGGGGTAAATGGTCAGCAGCAGGTTGTAAATGGTCAGCAGCATGGTGTAAATAGTCAGTAGCAGGGTGTAAATGGTCAGTAGCCGGGTGTAAATGGTCAGCAGCATGGTGTAAATGGTCAGCAGCAGGGTGCAAATGGTCAGCATCAGGTTGTAAATGGTCAGCAGCAGGGTGTAAATGGTCAGCAGCAGGGCGTAAATAGTCCGTAGCAGGGCGTAAATGGTCTGCAGCATGGCGTAAATGATCAGCAGCAGGGTGTAAATGGTCAGTAGCCGGGTGTAAATGGTCAGCAGCAGGGTGTAAATGGTCAGCAGCAGGGTGCAAATCGTCAGTAGCCGGGTGTAAATGGTCAGTAGCAGGGTGTAAATGGTCAGTAGCAGGGTGTAAATGGTCAGCATCAGGTTGTAAATGGTCAGCAGCAGGGTGTAAATGGTCAGTAGCAAGGTGTAAATGGTCAGCTGCAGGGTGTAAATGGTCAGTAGCAGGGTGTAAATGATCAGCAGCAGAGTGTAAATGGTCGGCAGCAGGGTGTAAATGGTCAGCAGCAGGGTGTAAATGGTCAGCAGCATGGGGTAAATGGTCAGTAGCAGGGTGTAAATGGTCAGTAGCTGGGTGTAAATGGTCAGCAGCATGGTGTAAATGGTCAGTAGCAGGGTGTAAATGGTCAGCAGCAGGGTGTAAATGGTCAGCAGCAGGGTGTAAATGGTCAGCAGCAGGGTGTAAATGGTCAGCAGCAGGGTGCAAATGGTCAGCATCAGGTTGTAAATGGTCAGCAGCAGGGTGTAAATGGTCAGTAGCAGGGTGTAAATGGTCAGCATCAGGTTGTAAATGGTCAGCAGCAGGGTGTAAATGGTCAGTAGCAAGGTGTAAATGGTCAGCTGCAGGGTGTAAATGGTCAGTAGCAGGGCGTAAATGATCAGCAGCAGAGTGTAAATGGTCGGCAGCAGGGTGTAAATGGTCAGCAGCAGGGTGTAAATGGTCAGCAGCATGGGGTAAATGGTCAGTAGCAGGGTGTAAATGGTCAGTAGCTGGGTGTAAATGGTCAGCAGCATGGTGTAAATGGTCAGTAGCAGGGTGTAAATGGTCAGCAGCAGGGTGTAAATGGTCAGCAGCAGGGTGTAAATGGTCAGCAGCAGGGTGTAAATGGTCAGCAGCAGGGTGCAAATGGTCAGCATCAGGTTGTAAATGGTCAGCAGCAGGGTGTAAATGGTCAGTAGCAGGGTGTAAATGGTCAGCAGCAGAGTGTAAATGGTCAGCAGGAGAGTGTAAATGGTCAGCAGCAGGGTGTAAATGGTCAGCAGCAGGGTGTAAATGGTCAGCAGCATGGTACAAATTGTCAGCATCAGGTTGTAAATGGTCAGCAGCAGGGCGTAAATAGTCCGTAGCAGGGCGTAAATGGTCTGCAGCATGGCGTAAATGATCAGCAGCAGGGTGTAAATGGTCAGTAGCAGAGTGTAAATGGTCAGCAGCAGAGTGTAAATGGGCAGTAGCAAGGTGTAAATGGTCAGCAGCAGGGCGTGAATGGTGAGCAGCAGGGTGTAAATGGTCAGTAGCAGGGTGTAAATGGTCAGCAGCGGAGTTTAAATGGTCAGTCGCAGTGTGTAAATGGTCAGCAGCAGGGTGTAAATGGTCAGTAGCAGGGTGTAAATGGTCGGCAGCAGGGCGTAGATGGGTAGCAGCAGGGCGTAAATGATCAGCAGCAGGGCGTAAATGATTAGCAGCAGATCGTAAATGATCAGCAGCAGGGCGTAAATGGTCAGCAGCAGGGCGTAAATGATCAGCTGCAGGGCGTGAATGGTGAGCAGCAGGGTGTAAATGGTCAGCAGCAGGGTGTAAATTGTCAGCAGCAGGGCGTAAATGATCAGCTGAAGGGCGTAAATCGTCAGCAGCAGGGCGTAAATGGTCAGTAGAAGGGTGTAAATGGTCAACAGCAGGGTGTAAATGGTCAGCAGCAGGGCGTAAATGGTCAGCAGCAGGGCGTAAATGGGCAACAGCAGGGTGTAAATAGTCAGCAGCAGGGTGTAAATGGTCAACAGCAGGGCGTAAATGATCAACAGCAGGGTGTAAATTGTCAGCAGCAGGGTGTAAATGGTCAGCAGCAGGTTGTAAATGGTCAGCAGCATGGTGTAAATGGTCAGTAGCAGGGTGTAAATGGTCAGTAGCCGGGTGTAAAAGGTCAACAGCATGGTGTAAATGGTCAGTAGCAGGGTGTAAATGGTCAGTAGCAGGGTGCAAATAGTCAGCATCAGGTTGTAAATGGTCAGCAGCATGGTGTAAATGGTCAGTAGCCGGGTGTAAATGGTCAGTAGCAGAGTGTAAATGGTCAGTAGCAGGGTGTAAATGGTCAGCAGCAGGGTGTAAATGGTCAGTAGCCGGGTGTAAATGGTCAGTAGCAGGGTGTAAATGGTCAGCAGCGGAGTGTAAATGGGCAGTAGCAAGGTGTAAATGGTCAGCAGCAGGGTGTAAATGGTCAGTAGCCGGGTGTAAATGGTCAGTAGCAGGGTGTAAATGGTCAGTAGCAGGGTGTAAATGGTCAGCATCAGGTTGTAAATGGTCAGCAGCAGGGTGTAAATGGTCAGTAGCCGGGTGTAAATGGTCAGTAGCAGGGCGTAAATGATCAGCTGCAGGGCGTAAATCGTCAGCAGCAGGGCGTAAATGGTCAGTAGAAGGGTGTAAATGGTCAACAGCAGGGTGTAAATGGTCAGCAGCAGGGCGTAAATGGTCAGCAGCAGGGCGTAAATGGGCAACAGCAGGGTGTAAATAGTCAGCAGCAGGGTGTAAATGGTCAACAGCAGGGCGTAAATGGTCAACAGCAGGGTGTAAATTGTCAGCAGCAGGGTGTAAATGGTCAGCAGCAGGTTGTAAATGGTCAGCAGCATGGTTTAAATGGTCAGTAGCAGGGTGTAAATGGTCAGTAGCCGGGTGTAAATGGTCAGCAGCATGGTGTAAATGGTCAGTAGCAGGGTGCAAATAGTCAGCAGCAGGGTGTAAATGGTCAGCAGCAGGGTGTAAATGGTCAGTAGCAGGGTGTAAATGGTCAGTAGCAGGGTGTAAATGGTCAGCAGCAGGGTGCAAATGGTCAGCATCAGGTTGTGAAAGGTCAGCAGCAGGGTGTAAATGGTCAGTAGCCGGGTGTAAATGGTCAGTAGCAGGGTGTAAATGGTCGGCAGCAGGGTGTAAATGGTCAGCAGCAGGGTGTAAATGGTCAGTAGCAGGGTGTAAATGATCAGCAGCAGGGTGTAAATGGTCAGCTGCAGGGTGTAAATGGTCAGCAGCAGGGTGTAAATGGTCAGTAGCAGGGTGTAAATGGTCAGCAGCAAGGTGTAAATGGTCAGCTGCAGGGTGTAAATGGTCAGTAGCAGGGTGTAAATGGTCAGCAGCAGGGTGTAAATGGTCAGCAGCAGGGTGTAAATGTTCAGTAGCAGGGTGTAAATGTTCAGTAGCAGGGTGTAAATGGTCAGCAGCAGGGTGTAAATTTTCAGTAGCAGGGTGTAAATGGTCAGTAGCATGGTGTAAATGGTCAGCAGCAGGGTGTAAATGGTCAGCATGGCTTTTTCACCAGGTGTCATGGCTTTGGAAAGTCATGAGCGACATCTGCTGCAACTTCCTGTCCCTGATTTTTAATTTGCAATCTTGTTTGGGCAGCAAATCTTGAGTGTTAATTTATTTCACGTTTAACCGTTGACGAGTGAACATGTTAATACCAGTGCTCACTGCTACAGCGTGTTTGACAGCAAAACGCGTGTGCAGCGCGCTATACGGACTTCATTCATTGACCCGCACGCTTGTGGGCTCTGCATAGTGAACATTCCGTGGTGGTGAGTACATTTTTTGACGTTTAAAACGTTTCACTGACATCACGGGGAACTTTGACAGCTGTCTGACAGCTCATAACGTTGCCAGGAATTTGCATCCAGCTTGTGTTGTTTAAACCCCAGCTTTATATTATAAACTTGTCGTTTCCGTCATTTAATATTTTAATTATACTGTATCGTTCATAAAATACTATTTTGTGACATCCAGATATCGTTCATAAAATAATATTTTGTGACATCAGAATATTGACTTTGAGATTCAGAATATTTGATATTGTTTGATTTATGGCTTGAGTGTACCATGATACATGATTATTAACACTCACAAGATACTGCTGCCACAGTTAACATCATGAACTGAACTGTTGATGCTAATTCTCACTTGTGTTTAACTGACACGCAGATCACGCATCAGATACTGTCGTGGTGTAAATCAACAATATACTTTTTGTAATATGCTATTTAATTTGTGAACATTTTTACAATATTGATCATATTCAATTGTGTATTTGAGCAGTAAAAAAAACTGCGTTTGTATATGCAATATATAAAACTCACTGTCTAAAAAAATCAGATATTGGTTGAATGTGAATAATAATAGCATCTGCTGTCTCAGAGAAAAAAGACAGACGGTAGTTGCACAAAGCGTTCACCATTATTACATTAAATGTCCGCAATTCATGCGCATTTAGATACTTAAAAGTTACATTATTGACTTTAAAAGCTCTGATTTCGATATTATTGAATAATTGATGGAAATTTCGATTAACTGAAATTTTAAAGCGTTATTTTACAGTATTTAAATTTACCTGTTCTTGACATAATTTTCTTGGATTATATTGGAAATTTCGTTCCACTAATTTGAACATTATCACTTGTGTAGTTGTCATTCCGCCTAAGCATAACTAATCAATGTTTATTTTTGAATTAACTGAAGATTGAAAACTATTCAAAATTGTATTCATAAGACTAATTTCTGAGTAATTATGGTTTACATAGTCCTGAAATAGTCTCATAACTTCTCGTGAATACAAAATTTGAAGTCCAAATGTGATTGTAATTGATTAGCTATTGCTTTGACACACCCGTTGTTTATTAGTTCAAAACGTTCTACTAGTCATGACCTTGCTATTCGTCATAAAATAAATTATGGCTACTTTTTCTGACGAAGAGGGGAAGGGTTTGATTAAAATATAAATGCTGAATTGGGTGTAAAACCAAAAGCATCTAACCTCGAAGAGTTGAAGTCATGGATGCTGCAACACTTAAAATCATCTGGTAAAATTCCTGACACCGCCAGTTTGGTCAAGCAGGAGCCAGATAAGTACAGTCCTAGTAGTCCTACCCCTTCGGTTCACGTGACTGTCCCAGAGAAATTAAATATTTTCTGTTTTCTCTGGAGGAGTAAAGGACACTAGTTATGATCTTCGGAGATACGAAGTAGATTATATTATGAAAGATGGTAGCTATTCAGAGCAACAGATCTTAAAATCTGTCCGTAAATCTCTTCGTGGAGAGGCAGCCCGCATATCTATGAGATTAGGCATTGAGGCCAAGGTACCTCAAATCTTAGATAAATTAAAAGACGCATTTGGGCTAGCTTCTCGTAAGCGTCATATAATGAAAAACTTTTATTGTGCATCTCAATCTCAAGGAGAAGATGTACTTACTAGAGGAGTTCCTCTAGGCTAGAGGAACTACTAGATCAAGCCAAAAAAGCTTGATAAAGTGGAGCCTAAGAATGCTAATGAAATGCTCTGTGAACAGTTTTGGTCTGATCTTAGGCCAGAATTACGGGCTGGCACAGAACATAAATTTGATTCTATAGCATATTTTGATAAACTAAGGCTTGAATTGAGGATAGTGGAGACTGATGGCAAGCTATGTGCTTCCTCCAGTGATTCCCGAACATCTGGTCCAGCAGCCAAGATGTCTATTAGTGCAGATTGTAAGATATCTGATGCTGCCAATACAGAGCTAAAGGATTTAATAGCCAAACTTAGCCATAGGTTGGACAGCCTGTAGACAGATGTCAGGAACTTGCCAGACTCTGCTCATAAAAGACCTCAATATTCCTCCCGTAATGATCAGGCATATTATAATAAAGGCCTTAGGTCCTCAGTTTCGAAACCACCCAGTCGAAACTATGATCAGACTGATAATAATGAGCCCTTATGCCATTACTGCCATTTACCTGGGCACTTTAAGAGGCAGTGTCCACGTCTGATTAAATTAAAAACACTCCTCAAAAAACTAGAAACCACTAGCATTGAGGGATAAATAGCTAGTGTGCAGGTAGGAGAAGGTCCCAAATCAGACTCTATAGATAATACACCAGATTTCCTGTACTTTACCCCTTAGCTGACATGTTGTATGTAGAGTGTGCAGATGGACAAGATCTGCCATCTTTCGGCTATACTGAAGCAGTCCTACAAATTCCTGGTAGGCCTATAAAAGATTCCACTCGGAATGTTCTACTATTAGTTGTTCCAGATACACCCTACAATGCAAAGGTTCCTATCTTATTGAAGCCTTTGATGCATGATCTTGCAAAAAGTCATTCACCAAAACGAGCTTACCCTGCATCAACATCCACCTGGAATTTAGCTTTTAAATGTATCCATCGATTGCAGAAAGATCTAGGTAAAAGGAAGGGACGCTTAAGTGTTTTGAAAAGTGCAGTGTCTGAAATTGTACAGATTCCTCGTAACCAACACGTTACAGTAGATTGTGCAATAGCTAAAGGAGTACATTTTAGTGAACGTCTCTGCATGGTTAATTCTGCAGTAGAAGCTAATTTGCCTGCTGCTGTAGAAATTGCACCTTTTGTTGTGTGGTACAATGGAGATAAGGCTATAGTGCCTGTTGAGATTAGTAATATGTCCACACACCCACTTTTAATTCAGCCACATCAATTTGTCGGCGAGCTGCAGCAAGTAGTCCTTGACACTTGTCCAACAGATGAGAATGTTAAGACAGACGATCAAAGATTTTTAGATCAATTCAATTTTAAGGATGCGAGTCTTAGCAGCTCAGAATTATCCCAAGCTCATTATCTTTTATTAGAATATGAAGACATATTTTCTCACAGTGATTTTGACATTGGCCATGTTAGTACAGTAAGACACCACATTGTTCTAACGAACGACGCACCTTTCAAATAAAGGCACCATCGTATACCACCTGTAATGATCAAGGAGGTAAAAGATCATTTGCAGAAATTATTAGATACAGGGATAATTAAACCCTCAGTCAGTCATTGGGCCTCGCCTGTGGTCTTGGTAAGAAAGAGCAATGGCAGTCTTCGCTTTTGTAATGATTACAGGCAATTGAACTTGAGGACTGTTAAAGATTCATATGCCCTTCCAAGGATTGACGAGTTAATGGACAACTTGGCAGGTAGCACATACTTTTCCTCACTTGACATGAGGAGTGGTTACTACCAAGTGGAAGTTGAGGATAACGACCAAGCTAAAACAGCTTTCACTACAGGTCCAATGGGATTCTGGGAGTTTAAACGAATGCCCTTTGGTTTAACCAATGCGCCCACGACCTTCCAAAGGTTGATGGAGCGAGTAACTGGCGAACTCTACATGGTTGACTGTTTTACCTTCATAGATGACATACTAGTTCCAGGCAAATATTTTCTAGACCCCTTAGACAAGCTTAGGCGTGTGTTCCAAGAGATCAGGGAACATAATCTAAAGCTCAATCCCAAGAAATGTTCTTTCTTTAAGAACAAAGTAGTTTATGGTGGTCATGTAGTATCTACTTCTGGAGTAGAGACAGATCCTCGAAAAGTAGAGAAGATCAAGCATTGGCCTGTCCCAACTGATGCTGCTAAAGTAAGGGAATTTCTCGGTTTTGCCAGGTATTTTCGCCGTTTTGTGAAGGATTTTTCAATTATTGCGAAACATTGACACATTTACCTGGCATTATGGGCAAAAAGGGAAAGTTAGCAGCTAAATCAGCCAATTGGAAATGGGGGGAAGAAGAGCAGAGTGCTTTTAGTACCCTGATTTCCCTACCTATACTTGCATACCCAGACTATGAAAGACCATTTGTCCTTCATGTGGATGCTTGTGCATCCGGTCTAGGTGCTGTGCTGTGTCAGGAGAGTGACGGGATGGAAAGGGTCATATCCTATGCTAGCCGAAGTTTGAGCCAATCTGAGAGGAGCTACCCAGCTCACAAGCTAGAGTTCCTGGCTTTGAAATGGTCAGTGACAGAAAAATTCAATGATCACCTATATGCCCATGAATTTTCCGTGCTGACGGATAACAATCCACTCACGTATGTCCTAACTAGTGCTAAACTTGATGCCACGGGCCCCAGATGGCTAGCTGCTTTGGCAGCTTTTAACTTTACTTTGAAATATAGACCTGGAAAGTCTAATGCAGATGCAGATGGTCTATCGAGACTTGCAAATCCAGACAGACAAGAAATGAGTTCGTCAGCTGTTGAAACTCTGTGCAAGTCAGCCATTTACAGTCCATGGGTGAGAATAGTTTTTTTTTCTGCTCAAATAGCGAAAGGCTTGGATGTACATGGATAATTTAATCCCAAAGATTGGAGGAAAATTCAATTAGATGATCCCCATATTTTTCCTATTCGCCGCTGTGTAACCAATGGTGAAAAACTGAGGAAAAATAAATATGCTCACCCAGAAACTTTAGAACTTTATCATTCTGTAGACAATTGCGAACTCCAACGCAGAGTACTTTACCGTTCAACGATTGTTGATGGTAAGAAGAAATTGCAACTAGTTTTTCCAAAATCATACAGAGCTCAGGCAGGCAATCAGAGGTTTGCATGACGATATGGGTCACTTAGGACGCGATAGAACCTTAAATCTCCTGAGAGATCCGTTCTTCTAGCCCCGTATGGCTACCGACGTAGATGATTAGGTACACAAGTGCACCAGATGCATTATGAGAAAAACACCATCTCATTTTAAAGCACCTTTAGTACACAGCCTATGGAGCTAGTCTGCATGGACTACCTCTTCTTGGAAACTTCCAAAGGTGGCTTTGAAAATGTTTTGGTTGTGGTGGATCATTCCACCAAATACGCTCAGGCCATCCCAACCAAAAACCAGACTGCTAAAACTACTGTGAATGCATTGTTTAACAACTACTTTGTTCATTTTGGCTACCCTTTAAGATTACAGAGTGATCAAGGTGCAAATTTCACTGGCAAGATCATTAGCAAACTGTGCAAAATGACTGGCATTGAAAGGTCTGTAACTACACCATACCATCCCATGGGTAATGGGGTAACTGAAAGGTTTAATCAGACTCTTTCAAATTTGCTCGGTACCTTGGATCCCAAAGAGAAACCTGACTGGAAATCCCACGTAGGACCATTAGTACATGCCTATAATGCTACCAAGCATGACTCTACTAAACATTCGCCATTCTTGTTTATGTTTGGGAGAGAGCCTAGGCTACCTATAGACCTGGCCATGGGATTGCCAGATTTTCAGGAGGGGAAGGGAGGTCATGCAAAGGACTCTTACCAACTTGCACCACAGGAAGCAAGCAAAGCTGCCACTCGACAGAAAACAACTTATGATAGGCATGCTAGGGCTGGTGCTGTTAGGGTAGGAGATAGAGTACTTGTTCGTATTCTTGCATATGAGGGCAAGTCCAAATTTGCGGATAAATGGGAACCTGAACCTTGCATTGAAATGGAGCAGGCAGATCCAAATATCCTGGTTTATGTGGTTCAACCTGAAACTGGTAGTTGCAGACGTAGGACTCTGCATTGGAACCACTTGTTGCCTATAGGATCTCTACCCATAACCAATTCAGAAGACAACATGGCCATTGAGGAGCAGACTACCTATAAGGAGATACCTGATGGTCCTAAGCAGTCCACAGATGATGCTTCATCTGATGATGAAGCTCCGATTCAGGATTGTATAGATAATCATGGTAGTATAGATCTAGAGATTTTACAGCCAGAAATAGTAGATCCTGTGATTGATCCAAATAAGTCCTTACCAGACATAGCCACTCACGATAATATAGATGGAGATGCTCTGCCTATCGCTGGTGATGAACCACCTGCCTTGGACAACGAGCAAGACATGCCTCAAGCAAATTTGAATGAGGCATATATTGATGACCATGATGTTTTACCGCCAGTATTGCCAGAAGCAGACTTGGATCTCCCTAGACGATCGAAGCGTGATCGTAGACCCCCAGCTTGGTTAAGGGCGGGTGATTTTGTTCAGTCACTTAATGCTTCTCCACCCATTCCAGATTGGCAACAGAAAGCTGATTATTTGACAACTTTAATGAAACAGTTTGGCCCCTGCGAAGATGCATACGATGCTCTAATAAACATTATATCCAAGAGCTAAGCAAGGGCTATGACTAGTAATAATTTGTTTAACATTGTCAATGATGGAGACATCATTTTTTAATTGAGGGGAGTATGTGGCAGAGGCTTTTTCACCAGGTGTCATGGCTTTAGAAAGTCATGAGCGACATCTGGTGAATAGCCTGTTGCAACTTCCTGTCCCTGATTTTTAATTTGCAATCCTGTTTGTGTAATTTCTTGTGTTAATGTGTTAATTTATTTCACGTTTAACCTTTGACGAGTGAGCATGTTAATACCAGTGCTCACTGTTACAGCGTCATGGGCGGAGTGAAATTAGATAGTATGATTTGTGTGACTGTTCGGCGGCTCAGGCAGCCACCGAACTCTACCGATTCTAAAGTGGGGTTTTCTTTTCTTGTTCTTTATTTGATTGGTTTGATCCTTTATGTGATCGGACATTGTGTGTTTACACCCCGCTGATTGAACCCACTGAACACTAATAGGGGTAGCTGTCAAACGAGCTACCGGAGGATCACAACACCACCCCCTGGAGACAGTCCCCTGTTACAGTTGTCGTACATAGTGGCCAAACATTTAGCTAACATTTTTAGGCCGACAGTCATCATCAAAATGGGCATGCGTAGGTCACGTGTATAGGCCTTCAGTATACACAGTAGGCCTACAGGTTGATTGCATTCAGCTGAGTAGCTATAACCTGATTACAAGACCATAGACCACTGTGTTTTATTTATCTGTTTTAGATCAGAAAAAATCCAAAATCTCATGAGGGAGGGCGGTAAAAAAATATTTAAAAAAAAAAACATTCAACCTATTTTCGGAAAAGTTAATGAGGGCGACCACATAAAAAAAATTGAACAAATTTCTGGAAAAGTTAATGAGGGCGACCAAATATAAAAAACTTTTGACCTATTTTAAATAAAGTTAATGAGGGCGAAGAAAAAAACAAGCAAAAAAAACATAGCTGGATTTTTTTTTTTCCTGAAATGAACTTGGCTTTTTTCGGATTTTTTTTTATCTACCGAGATTAAATGTTTTTTTTTTTAAATCGGCAACAATCCAATGCGTGCGCTGGGCGGAAAAAAAACACATGTTTTTTTTTTGGTAATGCGCGGCCTACATCTAATGCGCGCGCTCATCTAAAACAGAGAAAAAAAACAGAGAAAAACAAATGTTTTGTGTTTACTGGGTATCAATACAAGTGTGGGTCAGCCAGTTTCAAAATCCCGGCAGTAATACAGTCATTGCAAATCAATGACCAGCTAGGCGCCAGGACTAAGGGCATTGAGCTTTTATGGAATTATTAATTCATAGATGTCGCTCAAGTATATATGAAGTTGCTGTGATTTGAGAACTTGCTCTTAATGCGGCTTTGAGTATGAAACACATATTTAGTATTATTATGGATTGGGGCTTTGCCTACCCACGGGCACTATTGCATTCTGGGGGACCCATGTCATGTGAATTTCGACAGTTGACCAAACCTTTAAGACCGTGCATTTTGGTCAATGCTATTTAAAAAAAAAAGATGAATCAAGGCCAATCATTTACCCCCCAGATATAAGACATTTAATTTTTTTAAATTATTAAAAATTATTGTAAAGTTTTAAGCAGCGGCGAAATGTCATGTAAATGTAAATGTAAAATAATAGTTTTGTTTCACCATACATATATATATATTTTCAGAAAATATATTTATTCCACCGGATTAGAATTCGTATTATAGCAAATATATTAGGACCACCGTTTCAGGGTACTCTGGTTCCCTGAGCCACGCGCGGCTGAGCTTCATGAAATTGGCCGCTTTTACCACGCATGTTTCAGGGTTGACTCAGGTTTGACTATTCTGAAAGTTCGTTTGCTCAGCATCGATAAAACTTGGATGTGGACCTCTCGTGTCTTTTTTCAAAATCTGATGTAATTTCTGAATTATTAAGGTTCATGTCGAACAGCGGCGGCTCCAATCGAAGATTTTATCATATTTTTATATGTAACAATTATTCTTGAGTGATAGAAAATTCAATTGGCGTGCTTTTGTTATGGGTTAGGGTGAGTACGAGGACTATTTTGAAAGGAGGGTATTGAAATCTCTGGCAGCGATTTGCATACCATTATGTAGCCTATACTACATCAGGCTGAACCGCAGTAATTCGCAACAAGAATTTCCATAGGCAGCGCTACGGGTGCCAGTGGTGTAAATGGTCAGAGGCAGGGCGCAAATTCTGGTTCCCAGAGGCACACTACGCGGCGTGGCCGAGCTTCATGTAGCCTCTGGTATGCCCCAGTGGCGAATGTTTGTGACTTGTTGCTATTATTGGATGAAAAGAGGGTAATCCTCGAATTCAGGCATTTTTGAAAGGTCACTTCCCCTTGGCCTTGGCCTATACCCGGCCATAAATGAAATTGGCCGGGCTCGCCAGGCAAGGCGCAAATGTCATTGAAGCCATACTACACATGTGGGGAATGCCAGGTATAGTATTTCAACACCTTCAACAGGTTTGACAGCTTGTATCTTATAAGTGGCCTACGTGTCGCAACGAAACCTGTATAAATAGTCAATGAAGAGATTGTCACTAGAATCTAAGAAGGCCGTGTGGTAGATCAGGATGCTATAGAAACTGGATGTACAAGTGTGAGAGACCTCAAAAACGTAGGGAGATGAAGCATCACTAGAGAAAGTCTACTTCAAGCTATGAAATATAGTCTTATATGTCTCGCCAACAAGTACATCATCTCAAAATAATGTATAAACACCAACTTTGATATTGCGTCTGATATATATTATGGTGTTATGATTAATATAATGTGAGATTAAAAGAGGTAACTTCATTTTACCCTCCAGCATTTCTGGCACAGTTGTATTTTAGTTTTGTACCTTCAGACAACTGATATTCCTCATACTTGACATTTGAATCAAACATAAAGTTAATTCATTCCACTTCTCATCGAACTACTTATGATTTTACTAAAAATGGGTTTAATAGCATTTCAACTTTCAACTATACTTTATTGATTAAATGACAATAATGCCTAATGTAGTACTTAAAGGCCTTTGGAGTAGAACCAAGCACGATTTTGGTTCCTAAAGCAATGGAAGCATCTAGCATGCAAGACCTTGATCTGAATATCCTAGTTCGTTTAAATTCCTTACCAAAAAAATATTTCACCATTGTATAAAATTAATAGGGTCTGAGCTAACATCTGACAATTTGTTTACGCTCAACTGTAATAGGAGGTTTTTTTCTACAGAGCAATATGTAAGATGCCTGAAATTATTAATGAAAAAAATCGACATATTTTGTCATGGCATGCTAATTTACCCTACATTTTTTCAGCGGTGGGTAGACAGTTACATTAAATGTAGTAGTATTTAAAAAAAAAGGAATATCAACAGGAGAAAAGCCAACATGGCCGCCAAAAACAGTGAAGCACGATAGTTATCAGTAAATGTTCATGTTTGACTTTTTGGTTTGAAAAGTGCAACAAGCAAATTCTAACTATTTCAATGTGAACAGGTCTGCTTTTGTAATTAGGAACAACATTTTATTTTGTCTCTATCAGATGTAAGTGGAATCGATAGGGTGTATGTGTAGTGCATGTAAAAACGTAGATCAAATTTGTTGAATGGTTGAATGTACTAATAACATAGATGTTGATTTGACTGGGAATATTATGTGACTCCAGTGCTATGATGATGCTGTTTAAACACGTGTACTTAAATTTTCCGTAAGAAGATCAAATTTACCCTCAGTAATTTACCACATAGGTTTGACTATGAAGTGAGACGTCTAAAAAAAGAAGAAACCTTGGACAAAAGCTAAGAAGTTTAATAAAGCTCATCATTGGAATAAATTTACAAAGTAAGAAATGAATTACAGAAACTATTCCATGTCAAGCACAACCAGCACATTGCTGCTTTGCCTGACACACTAAAGCAAAACCCTAAACGAGTCTAATCTCATTTTAGATCGAAAAAAATCCATAGAACAATTTGTCATGAAGGTTTAAGAGCCACCAATCCCAATGATATGGCTTGTATGTGTTTTAAATATTTTGCATCAGCTTCTAATAACAACACTGGTGAGTCATTAGCTGTAGCAAATACCGTATTGAATTATTAGTATTTTTTACAGAATCAGATGTTTTAAAGGTGCCCTCCACCCTGGACTGCAACGAAGCATGTGGACTAGATGGATTGTCATCCTGCTAAAGAATTGGCTCCTTCTCTGGTGACTTTATTTAATTTAGGTCTGAAACAGTCTAGACTTCTCACTTTAAATTTAAATTAGCCAAGGTTTTACCTGTTCATAACAAAGTGACAGGGATCCTGTCTCTAATTACAGGCCTATTTCGTTAATAAGTATATGATGTCAGAAGTGATGGAAAAGTGTATTCACAATCATGTTAGTATAATTACCAATAACACGATTCGCTAAAAACATCACAGACTTCTAAAAAGTAAATATTGAATTACCCAACCAAAAGATGTTTACCATGGAATTGGTTCATATTTGGATAGTCAAAATCAAACTAACATGCTATATTTCGACTTCAGTGGAGCTTTTGACAGTGTATCCCACAGACTACTTCTTCACAAATTAGAAATGTATGGATTTAATAGGTGTTAGAGGGTGTTAGGGTGAATCTGTTTAGATCTTTCATCTGACGCTCCACAAGGCTCGATCGTGGGACCGTTGTTATTGTTATTATTTTAATATTAATGATATGCCTAAGGTTGCAGACTCTAGTAAATTGAGTTAACCTGCTGATGATGCAACATGTCATAGGAAAGTTTTAAGTCATAATGCCTGTCAACTACTTCAGCATGATCTAATTAGCTTATATGATAGTGGACAAGTTGGTGATTAAAGTTCAGCTTTGAGAAATATACTCCATTATTTGTTACTAGGAATAAAACATATTTTTTTAAGTTCCTTACACCTTTTTGAATTTACTTCTTATTAACAATATACCAGTTCGCAGGGTTCAATGGCATGAATAAATCTTGGTGTTTCTGCTGCTCGTGATTTGTTATGGAATTCCTTTATGAATACATTAATATCAAAATGCAACAGAATGATGGGGATGATAAAGCGTTATGTTGGTTACAAACACCTATAACTGTTACATCTTACGTGTACAATGCACTTGTTTGCAATAACCTTGAACACTGTTCTACAGTCTGATTTCCATTTAATTTGTTATTGAAATGCAAGCATTATAATCTATTCAATAGGCACCTACACGTTATACTGAATTATCGTGATTTAAAATACAACAAGAGATGTACCATTCTACAGAATATAAGGAGCAGTCAGTCTCTTTTTAGTTTAAAGGAAGGCTCAAATGGTATTTTAATAATTTACTATGTGATTTTGGTGTAAATATTATGTGCATGGCCAAGGGCAAATGCTAGATGTGTATGTGAAACCAGTCATCAATTACCCGGTGATCTGCAATTATGCAATTTCTCGTGTTGATTTTCATAGGATACCGGGTATGATATATAAAGTGTCTAAATAATGCTTTAGACTTTTGTTTAATTTTAAAGTAATGTTTTGAATACTATAGGCGTTTATGTAATTGTCGACGACAGTAAATAAAAAATGTATGTGATAAGGCTGAGAAATGTAACTAGAAAAATAGTCATTTGTTTGTTTCTATTTAAAAATATATAATTTATTGAAATTATATAAGATAATAATTTCAAATAAAACTTTTTTTCTTCGTGCATACACCTCGTACATTTATTTTAGATATTTATTCGAAAAGCTTGAACGTTTTTGTAACATTCGAAGATATATATTATAATATAAATGGTAAATATATATTTTGTAAGGCATGGTGATTGAAGTGTCAAAATGACGTTTTTTGTACATTTTTATGTTTGGTTATTGTTTCGAATATGAAAGCTTAGATAATTTCCTGAAACAAACTAGAAGGGCACTGCAGCAAAATCGTCTTTTTAGAAGGTTTTCAGAAAACAGATCCAGGCCTATTCATGTAAGCGTAATTAATATACTTCTCAAAATTGGTTCCTAAAGCAATGGAAGCATCTAGCATGCAAGACCTTCATCTGAATATCCTAGTTCGTTTAAATTCCTTACCAAAAAATTATTTCACCATTGTATAAAATTAATAGGGTCTGAGCTAACATCTGACAATTTGTGTACGCTCAACTGTAATAGGAGGTTTTTTTCTACAGAGCAATATGTAAGATGCCTGAAATTATTAATGAAAAAAATCGACATATTTTGTCATGGCATGCTAATTTACCCTACATTTTTTCAGCGGTGGGTAGACAGTTACATTAAATGTAGTATTTTGAAAAAAAGTAATATCAACAGGAGAAAAGCCAACATGGCCACCAAAAACAGTGAAGCACGATAGTTATCAGTAAATGTTCATGTTTGACTTTTTGGTTTGAAAAGTGCAACATGCAAATTCTAACTATTGTTCAATGTGAACAGGTCTGCTTTTGTAATTAGGAACAACATTTTTTTTGTCTCTATCAGATGTAAGTGGAATCGATAGGGTGTATGTGTAGTGCATGTAAAAACGTAGATCAAATTTGTTGAATGGTTGAATGTACTAATAACATAGATGTTGATTTGACTGGGAATATTATGTGACTCCAGTGCTATGATGATGCTGTTTAAACACGTGTACTTAAATTTTCCGTAAGAAGATCAAATTTACCCTCAGTAATTTACCACATAGGTTTGACTATGAAGTGAGACGTCTAAAAAAAGAAGAAAGCATGGACAAAAGCTAATAAGTTTAATAAAGCTCATCATTGGAATAAATTTACAAAGTAAGAAATGAATTACAGAAACTATTCCATGTCAAGCACAACCAGCACATTGCTGCTTTGCCTGACACACTAAAGCAAAACCCTAAACGAGTCTAATCTCATTTTAGATCGAAAACAAAAAACAATCCATAGAACAATTTGTCATAAAGGTTTAAGAGCCACCAATCCCAATGATATGGCTTGTATGTGTTTTAAATATTTTGCATCAGCTTCTAATAACAACACTGGTGAGTCATTAGCTGTAGCAAATACCGTATTGAATTATTAGTATTTTTTACAGAATCAGATGTTTTAAAGGTGCCCTCCACCCTGGACTGCAACGAAGCATGTGGACTAGATGGATTGTCATCCTGCTAAAGAATTGGCACCTTCTCTGCTGACTTTATTTAATTTAGGTCTGAAACAGTCTAGACTTCTCACTTTAAATTTAAATTAGCCAAGGTTTTACCTGTTCATAACAAAGTGACAGGGATCCTGTCTCTAATTACAGGCCTATTTAGTTAATAAGTATATGATGTCAGAAGTGATGGAAAAGTGTATTCACAACCATGTTAGTATAATTACCAATAACACGATTCGCTAAAAACATCACAGACTTCTAAAAAGTAAATATTGAATTACCCAATTAAAAGATGTTTACCATGGAATTGGTTCATATTTGGATAGTCAAAATCAAACTAACATGCTATATTTCGACTTCAGTGAAGCTTTTGACAGTGTATCCCACAGACTGCTTCTTCACAAATTAGAAATGTATGGATTTAATAGGTGTTAGAGGGTGTTAGGGTGAATCTGTTTAGATCTTTCATCTGACGCTCCACAAGGCTCGATCGTGGGACCGTTGTTATTGTTATTATTTTAATATTAATGATATGCCTAAGGTTGCAGGCTCTAGTAAATTGAGTTAACCTGCTGATGATGCAACATGTCATAGGAAAGTTTTAAGTCATAATGCCTGTCAACTACTTCAGCATGATCTAATTAGCTTATATGATAGTGGACAAGTTGGTGATTAAAGTTCAGCTTTGAGAAATATACTCCATTATTTGTTACTAGGAATAACACATATTTTTTTAAGTTCCTTACACCTTTTTGAATTTACTTCTTATTAACAATATACCAGTTCGCAGGGTTCAATGGCATGAATAAATCTTGGTGTTTCTGCTGCTCGTGATTTGTTATGGAATTCCTTTATGAATACATTAATATCAAAATGCAACAGAATGATGGGGATGATAAAGCGTTATGTTGGTTACAAACACCTATAACTGTTACATCTTACGTGTACAATGCACTTGTTTGCAATAACCTTGAACACTGTTCTACAGTCTGATTTCCATTTAATTTGTTATTGAAATGCAAGCATTATAATCTATTCAATAGGCACCTACACGTTATACTGAATTATCGTGATTTAAAATACAACAAGAGATGTACCATTCTACAGAATATAAGGAGCAGTCAGTCTCTTTTTAGTTTAAAAGAAGGCTCAAATGGTATTTTAATAATTTACTATGTGATTTTGGTGTAAATATTATGTGTATGGCCAAGGGCAAATGCTAGATGTGTATGTGAAACCAGTCATCAATTACCCGGTGATCTGCAATTATGCAATTTCTCGTGTTGATTTTCATAGGATACCGGGTATGATATATAAAGTGTCTAAATAATGCTTTAGACTTTTGTTTAATTTTAAAGTAATGTTTTGAATACTATAGGCGTTTATGTAATTGTCGACGACAGTAAATAAAAAATGTATGTGATAAGGCTGAGAAATGTAACTAGAAAAATAGTCATTTGTTTGTTTCTATTTAAAAATATATAATTTATTGAAATTATATAAGATAATAATTTCAAATAAAACTTTTTTTCTTCGTGCATACACCTCGTACATTTATTTTAGATATTTATTCGAAAAGCTTGAACGTTTTTGCAACATTCGTAGATATATATTATAATATAAATGGTAAATATATATTTTGTAAGGCATGGTGATTGAAGTGTCAAAATGACGTTTTTTGTACATTTTTATGTTTGGTTATTGTTTCGAATATGAAAGCTTAGATAATTTCCTGAAACAAACTAGAAGGGCACTGCAGCAAAATCGTCTTTTTAGAAGGTTTTCAGAAAACAGATCCAGGCCTATTCATGTAAGCGTAATTAATATACTTCTCAAAATTAGCATTTTATTCGAACTGGTATATTACATTTATTTAAGGTTCTGTAGTGCAGTAGTTAAGCTCTCATAATAAAACAATTGTGCATTTTATGATTAAAGCATGAAACTTCTACCATCATTAGTACATATCCTGGGGTTTATTTTAAGATGTGGAGGTAAGTGAAATTTGACCCCTGGTGACCTCTAGAGGTCATTGACCTCGAAAGGTCAAATATCCAATTGCGAAGCCAAAAAGTGGTGAAAATTGTGTTATACAATATCTATAAAATGTTTTTTTTTGCTAAAATTTCTAGAACTGTGCCAAATACTCTAAAAGACTGATGTTAATCATAAACATAACACCAAGGTCATGTCAAGGTTAATTTAGGGTCATTTAAAGGTCAAAATGGCAACAAATAATAAAAATATTCAGTTTTAATCAATTAAAACAATACTAGTGGTGCAGTCATCTATTACAAAGGATTGATTTTGACACAGTCTTGGTCAGACATTTTCTCACACGCACTTTAGGAGATTGAGGGCAGTATCTAACTTGGGAGAGGAAATACACACTAAGTATTCCCCTTACTACACCCCTTCCTTAATGTTTAATTGGACGAGCAAAAACACAGTGTGCAGCAGCTGTTAAACATCAGTTTCGGCTCCCATGGCAAACTATTGATGCATAATTGGACTATGAATTCTGACGTGGGTTGGGATTATGTTTTACTGGGGTACCGTCGAAAAACAACGTTAAGGTCATATCAAGGTCATTTCAAGGTCAAACTGACAAAAATCGTAAAAAATATGTATTTTTACTTTCATATCGGATACCAGAATTAATTTCTAGGCTTCATCATTTTTTCAGAAAGTTCCTCAAAATACTCGGTTCATAGTGTAGTGTTTTAAGTTCACATAGATGAAACAAATTGTGCATTTTTTAATTTAAGCATGAAACTTCTACCATGATTAGCACATATCTTTATTTAAATTGTGGAGGTAAGCTAGATTTGACCCCAGGTGACCTCTAGGGGTCATCGACGTCGAGAGGTCAAAATACTCGTTCGTACAGCCAAAAGTGGTGAAAATTGTGTATTACCATATTTATAAACTATTTTTGTGGTCCAGAAGTATGTCAAATGCTCCAAGATACTACTATTAATGACAAGAATACCACCAAAGTCATAGCAAAGTTACATCAAGTTTATTTCAAGGTCAAAATAGCCAAAAAATGTGAAAGTATCCACTTTTTATCAAATTCAACACGGTTAGTGTTGCAATTAACTATTGCAATGACTGATTTTTTGCGACATTATTGGTCAGACATATTTTCCACATACATTTTCAAGAAACTTAGAGCAGTGTCAACCCCGGGCGGGGTATCACACCCTTTTTCTCCTTATTACACTCAATTCTTAATGTTTGATTGAACGAGCAAAATTGCAGCGTGCAGCAGCGTGAAACACCTGCTTGGGCTCCCATGGCAAAATATCGATACATAATTGGGTTATGAAGGATCACATGGTTTGGAATGGTGTTATACTGGGGTGACGTCTAAAAACAACGTACATGTCATATCCAGGTCACTTGAATGTCAAACTGGCGAAAATTCGAAAAATATATACTTTTACTTGCTTACAACCCTGCTGACCTCTTGAAATTGAGCATTTATTTGCAGAATTTGTATCTGATAAATAATTTGGTGAAAGTGGTAACACACGGTCATTATATGTCCCTATATTTATATCAAATGAAAACACACACCGCAGAAATGATCTTAACTTGACCTTGTTAGCCCAATTTCAGGAAGCCGAAGGGCGCCCTCTTTGTATGTTAACTGTAGCCGTTTTGTACATCGATTGGTTTATACAAGAGTGAGAGGCAACCTCAATCAGTATTTTAAAAATATACAGCAATATCATGTTATTCACAGTGCTATAATCAAATACTAGTATGTTTTCGTGGTATCGTGACCAGGGCTATATCACACATTTAAACCGATATGTATCTATTTCGCTTATGAAGGTACCATTCAATTACTAGGGGGCTAGGGTTTTTGAATTGGACAAATGTATTATTTTACTTCCTATCTGAAAAAGTTTATTTTTTTTACACTCGAGCAATATAATTATTTTAGTTTTTGTGTTGAGATATACATTTATTTTACTTCCTTATATATTTTTATGTCTACAAATTTGGATGCCCTACTAAGCCTAGCCTTGATATGGAGGCAAACGATCCAAGCAAAGCGAGGCTTCACAAAAAATTAAAGATCATTGAATGATGAGGGTCGATTGTTTTTAGGACTATTAAATGATGTTGCTCATCAGCTGAAATAATTATTTTTTTCAAGGTTAAATATTAATCTACAACATCAGCCAATTATTAATTTCACTAATCCGTTATAACGGTCTACTAAGCCTTTACAACGATATACTATTCCGTTGGAACGGTCTATTATTTCGTGATAACGGTCTAGTATTTCGTTGTAACGATACAGTTCTTCGCTATAGTCGTCCACTTATCCGTTATAACGGTCTACTAATCCGTTATAACGATTTAATAATCCGTTATTCCTTTACAACGGTCTAGTATTTTGTTCTAACGGTCTAGTATTTTGTTATGACGGTCTACTAATCCGTTATAGCGATATACGATTCCGTTATAACGGTATACTATTCCTTTATAACGGTCCAGTACTTCGTTCTAACGGTCTAGTATTTCGTTATAACGGTCTACCAATCCGTTATAACGGTCTACTATCCCGCTATAACGGTCTAGTATTTTGTTAAAACGGTCTACTATCCCGTTATAGCGATCTAGTATTTCATTATCATTGTCTCCTATTCCGTTATAACGGTCTAGTCCTTCGTTATAACGGTATATTTCTCCGTCATAAGGGTCTAGTATTTTATTATAGCGGTCAATTATTCCGCTATAACGGTCTTCTATTTCGTTATAATGGTCTAGTATCACGTTATAACAGTATACTAATCCGTTATAGCGGTCTACTAATCCGTTATACCGGTCTACTAATCCGTTCTAACGGTCGACTAATCCGTTATAACGGTTTACTATCCGTTATAACAGCCAAGTCTTCCGAGATAGCGGTATTCTTTTACTTTATAGCGGTCTAGTATCTCGTTATAACGGCCTACTATTTTTTTATAACGGTCTATTATTCCGTTATAACTGTCTACTATCCCGTTATAACGGTCCAGTATTTCGTTATGACGGTTTAGTATCACGCTATACGGCCTATGAATCCGTTATAGCGGCTTACTAATCCGTTATAACGGTCTACTATTCCGTTAGAACGGTCTATTATTTCGTAAAAACGGTCTGGTATTTCGTTGTAACGGTATAGTTTTTCGTTTTAACGGTCCACTAATCCGTTATAACGGTTCATTAATCTGTTAGAACGATCTACTAATCTGTTATAACGGTATACTATTCGGTTATGACGGTATACTATTCCTTTATAACCGTCTAGTATTTCGA
This sequence comes from Flabesymbios commensalis, assembly GCA_964017125.1. Lineage (NCBI taxonomy): Eukaryota > Metazoa > Annelida > Polychaeta > Terebellida > Flabelligeridae > Flabesymbios > Flabesymbios commensalis. The sequence goes on along the minus strand of OZ024909.1, from coordinate 9,029,638 downwards.
TCTAGCATTCTAGTATTTTGGTATAACGGTCTACGAATTCGTTATAACGGACTACTATCCCGCTATAACGGTCTAGTATTTCGTTTTGAGGGTCTAGTATCACGTTATAACGGTCTAGTATCACGTTTTAACGGTATACTAATCCGTTATAACGGACTACTATTCCGTTATATAGCGGTCTAGTATTTCATTATAACCGTCTACTATTCCGTTATAACGGTCTAGTCTCTTGCTATAACGGTATAGTATTTTATTATAGCGGTCCATTATTTCATTACAACGGTCTACTATTTCGTTATGATGGTCTAGTATCACGTAATAACGGTCTACTAATCCGTTATAACGGTCGACTAGTCCGTTATAACGGTTTACTATACCGTTATAACGACCAAGTCTTCCATTATAACGGTATTCATTTACTTTATAGCGGTCTAGTATCTCGTTATAACGCTCTACTATTTTGTTATAACGGTCTACTATCCCGTTATAACTGTCTACTATCCCGTTATAACGGTCAAGTATTTCGTTATGACGGTCTAGTATCACGCTATAGCGGCCTACAAATCCGTTATAACGGCTTCCTAATCCGGTATAACGGTATACTATTCCGTTATAGCGGTCTAGTATTTTGTTATAGCGATCTACTATTCCGTTATAACGGTCAAGTCTTCCGTTATAACTGTCTTCTATTCCGATATAACGGTCTAGTATTTTGTTATAACGGTCTACTATCCCTTTATAGAGCTCTAGCATTTCGTTATGACGGTCAAGTCTTCCGTTACAACGGTCCACTGGTCCGTTATAACGGTCTAGTATCTCGTTATAACGGTTTAGTATTTCGTACTAATGTTTCACTAACACCCTGACTAAACCGTGGAATAATCGGTTTGATATATATCATGGTGATCGAGCTTTCTGAAAAATTGATGTGGCCTAGGAATTAATTCTAGTATCCGGTATGTTAATAATGTGGTCACGAATCAGTAGACACTGCTTTGTTGATCAAACTTATTGAAGGAGACATGATTGCTACATGGAGACTAGTAAATGTATAACTAACAGCCTTAAAACCAATTACATTGATGGAAGTCACGATTATAAAACTGAGCTGTCTAAAAATTATCAGATATGGCTCACCTGCATATAGTTAGGTTGATGTAGATAGATGTGATTCTAGAAAAATTGTATACATGCCACCAGACTGAAGCTCAGGCTCCTTTAAAGGAAGACACGTTTGAAAAAGAAATTGAAACAGCTCTGAAGAAGACATATTATCATGTTGACAATTTTTGCCGGTTTGACCTTGAAATGACCTTGACATGACCTTCAAATTGCTTTCGGATGGTACTCTAGTAAAACACAACCCCACCCTATGTCAAACTTAAATATTTTGCTCTGGGAGCTCAAGCTAATGTTTTACAATGCTGCATAATTGTAATTTAGACCGTACAACTAAATATTGTGGAAGGAGCGTAATAAGTGGAATACCTAAGAAATATCCTCCTTCCCAAGGCTGATACTGCCCTTAATATCCTAAAATGTGTGTGAAAAATACATATGACGAAGAATATGTAAAAACCAGTCCTTTGTAATGAATGATTGCACAACAACAGTGTGGAAATTGATAAAAAGTAGAAAGTTTAACTATTTTCTGCAAGTTTGACCTTTAAATGACCTTGGTGTGGCCTTGACATGACCTTGGTGTTATTTTTATAATTCAAAACTGTATTTGACACACTTTTGGGACACATAAACAGATCATGGACATTGTAATATACAATTTCCACTACTTGTTGGCTTTGCCGTTGAATATTTCGACCTTTCATCAAAGGTCAAATCCAGTTTACCTCCACATCTAAAAATGACCCTTAGGATATGTTCTACAAGTGGTAAAAATTTCATGCTTTAATCATAAAATGCACAATAGGTTACCTTATCCACTAAACTACTGGGGGCTAATCAGTCTAGTATCATGACTCCAACTGAAAATGAAACAGAAAGGTTTCTTCTAAATAATAACTTTTTTTACTTTGCTCCTAAAGTAGCCGCCATCTTTGATTTGTCTTAAATCACATACTTAAAACATTGATCAGAGTACTAAACAATTCTTTTTCGTAATACTACGAAGTCATTTTCATTATTATATGTTTAACAACACTGGTATGTGACTTATCTTATAACCACACACCTTAATTTAAATGCGAAATGTTGTATAAAACTTTCCCAAGTTCAATTGATGGGGATTTTATTTCTGAGATACTAGGGGGTGTACTGCTTCACGAGAACTGAACAGAAATTATCCTACACTTTTTTCCCACAAAAATAATGCTACCATGAATCAGGACAATATTAGTCCTGCTTTCCCTTGCTTACTGTTTGTGTTGGGTTTATTGACTTATATGACCAAACTTACATGAACCACGACAATAATAATCCTGTTCTCCCTGGCCTCTTGCATTTGATGGGTATATTGACTTTGCCGGCATAAAGGTCACATCCTCAGTTATCACAGCTGCTTTCTCCCAATGTAAATCATTAAAACCAGGCTCCATCCAATCAGCCTCCTCGTGAAATGAGCAGCGCCAGGCGGCGTCAGTGAACAGCTGGTCCGTGATGAGCATTACAAACCCTTGGTGATCTGAATCTGACAGAATGTGTACAGCAACCACTTCTAGTGCTCTGGAAGGCAGTGTGTAGTTCCATATTCCTGTCACGTCCGCCGTGGTTGGGAATGCTATTCCATCTACGTAGACAGTTGATCTCATGTAAGAGTTGCCAGAGATTGTGAAACCTGGGATAAAGATGTACATTTATTATGTTGTCTGTTCGTGGGTGCATTTGTTTCAAAGTTGTGTCATATCTAACCATTAAAACTCACATGACTTCAAAGCGCCATTTCGCCTGAACACTGATATATTATAAACATAAGGGTTTTATAACGAAAATGCTTCTGATTTTTTTGGCAATATCTGATAAATTTAATTACTTTGACACCCACTTCAAGCCATTTTCAAGTAGTGGATGAAGATTCCAATGGCAAAAATCACCAACTTAAGTCTAGATGAAGATTTCAAAATTCAGACGTGGAATTGCGTTAAAATGACGAAAAATAGAAACAAATAATTCAGCACAATAAGGGTTAAGGACTCGTTTACAGATCATCTGTACTGTTGTAATATAACAAACCAGTATACATGTGGCGTCCTTGGCGACGAATACCATTGTATTTTTGAATGTCCGATATCTGACAGATTTAGACATATTCTACCCAAACACTTTGTAACTCGGCCAAACATGTTTAAACTATTAACTTTATTTACATCCACTCATGGACCAACAGTGAGAAAACTAGCTAAATTTTTGTTTTTAGTAAACCCTCTATATTCTTTCTGATTTATCATTATTATTATTATTTTTTTTTTTTAATGTTATCTTCCCAATAATTTACTATGTTCTTTTTTCTTTCCTCAATTCTCACAAATATATAGAACGGGCTGTTCTATGTATTTGTAGTTTTTTAATACATGTCGTCTTCTGGACGGGTACTTCGTTTGTACATATAGCAGTGTTTGTATTATTATTATTATTTTTGTATTGTATGCTCACAGACTGTAATGTCTAATGCTAATAAGCTATTACTATTACATACCAATATCTTTGACACAGTAGCTGACAGAATTTCCCTGGCTCTCCCATATCCCTGTGGCAGACTTGAATGGATACTCATTATATAAGCTTACAGATCTAGGCTCGGTCCACTGTCTAATGTCATGAATAGGTGTTTCCCAGTTCTCTTCTTCCTTGTTTGTACACCTCCATGTATCGTCCGTTACAAAATTATTCATTTTACAAACTATTTCTCTGGTGCCAACCACGTCTTTTCCTTTCAGTGCAATCGCTGTAGTTGATCGTGGTATTTTCATCAGCTTCACTTTATCATGGCAGGACGTCTTGTCCACAAACACCCCATCAGCATAAACCGTAACTTTGTCATCACCTTGTGCATGCATCCACAAGTCTGGTAAACAAATACATTATTATTAACATATAAAAGGTTTAGAGGTTTTTATTGACCGTTCAGATGTCAACTTTGACATATTGGTTATTTTTTTTAATGCGGCGCGAATCTGTTGTACGTTTCCAATATCCCATGAATTTGAATTTGCAGTTTGGGTCACTGCATATGTGTGCACCAAGGAAATATATCAGCCGCGACGGGACTCGAGCCCGGTATCCCCGGGCTCTGAATCAACCGCGCTACCAATGAGCTATCCTGGCGCCATGTATATGGCGCTGTCACATATCAACATACACAGGAGCAAGGCGTAAATTGTCGGCAGCAGGGCGTAAATGGTCAGCAGCAGGGTGTAAATGTTCAGCAGCAGAGTGCAAATGGTCAGCAGCAGGGCATAAATGGTTAACAGCAGGGCTTAAATGTTCAGCAGCAGGGTGTAGGCCTAGATGATCAGCAGCAGGGCGTAAATGGTCAGCAGCAGAGCGTAAATGGTTAACAGCTAGTGGCGGATCCAGCATAGGGCGTACCCGGTGTACGACCCCCCCCCCCCCGTTATTGGTGAAAATATTGAATTTTCATGCATTTTTTGAATAAAGTGAAGCTAACACCCCTTTTTTCAGCCAAAATGTGGCTTGCACATTCTGGATCCGCCACTGACAGCAGGGTGTAAATGGTCAGCAGCAGGGCGTAAATGGTCAGCAGCAGGGTGAAAATGGTCAACAGCAGGGCGTAAAAGGTTAACAGCAGGGCTTAAATGGTCAGCAGCAGGGTGTGAATGGTCAGCATAGAGTAGTATTGCGCCACTCAAGTAATTTTCGAAATTATGCATTTTTGCTAGATCTGATTTTGACCATCTTGATACATCTTACGAAATCAACGAGTATAGTACAAAACTGGAGTATGCGTTTCTTGCTATTTCGGACAGTTACGCTATTTTTGAACATTTTATTCCATCTACACGGAATTATCGCTCACGCCTCAAACGACGGGCATGTGCAGGCTACATGCAACATGCCGGATCATGTGTACACATCCAGTGAACTTCGCTGTATTGCCGCGAAACATCTCGTGCTGCCAGCTCCTGGGAAATCCCGCCTGTCTGATGACGTGTGGAACAACATAAACAAGCTCGGGATCTGTGTCACCAGACTAACTCAGCGAGGGTATCGAGGGGGCCGCTCTGTGAAAAAAGATAGGCCTACTGGGAGACGAACAAGCGTTAACACAAAAAATCTCTCCCATATCATAACTATTTAAAAGTCAGGTATGCTTGATTTTGTTGTGCTAAACGTTAGATCTGTTCGTCAAAAAACGGACCAAATTAATCAGTACATCACACAAAATGATGTTGATATTATGGCATTAACGGAGACGTGGCTGACCAACGATGACAGGGACCGCAAATGGATCTCGGCTTTGACACCAGATGGGTATAAATTTATTAATATCCCAAGAATATCAGGAAAAGGGAGTGGAATTGCTGTCATTCACAAAACAAATTTGTCACTAAAATGCACTACTGACGCTCATCGTTTTGTTTAATTCGAACACACTCAATGTAGATTGGTTACGAATGCCTTGGTAGTTGACATTGTAATTCTATACAGACCACCACCATCTAAGAAGAACAAATTAACAACCGCGATGTTTACTTACGAGTTTCAGAATTATCTATCACAGTTGACATTTTCGAACAAACAAATTATTATTGCTGGGGACAATAATATTTCCTGGAACGATATAAACTGTAGTGACACTGCCAAACGAAGACACTCTTGACATGCTTAATCTAACTCAACTGGTATTCCAGCCTACTCATATACTTGGAAACACGTTGGATTTGGTAATAACCCGTAAAACATCTTGCATACATGAGCTGAATGTGTCAACGTTACTTTCCGATCATTTTGCGGTCCACTGCTCTGTGCTAACAAAGAAGCCTCCAATCACCAAATCGGTCATAACATATAGAAAATATAAGCTAATAGATCAAGAATCACTAAATGCGGATGTACTAAACTCGCCCTTGTTTTCTGAACCCCCAAATTCTGATGTTGATGATTTGGTAAAACACTACAACACTGTCATGGGTGAACTACTGGACAAACATGCTCCTGAGATCACAAAACGGGTGGCAATACGGCCTAAGAATGTTCCATGGATCACTGAGAAAATAAAATTAGCTCAAACTGAAAGAAGAAAAATGGAAAGGAAGTGGAGGTCGACACGTCTCACTGTACATCGAGAGTTATTCACAGACCAGAGACATTATGTTACCACCTTGTGTAGAGAAGCGAAACAGAAATGCTATCTGGAAAAGATTGGTGATTGTGGCTCGTACCCCAAAAAAACTGTACAAAGTCATGAATAAACTTCTACACCGTAGACGTGATATTGCGCTCCCCTCCTATAATTCGAACAAGGACATGGCAAATCAGTTCAGCTCATTTTTTCTTAACAAAATTGAGAAAATAAGAGCTGATCTGGATGCTATTCAATTACTTTCACCTTTGAATAATTCCAATGACAATAATTAATACATTACCACCTGAATCACTCTTTGACTTTGCAAGTGTAAGCGACGAAATAGTGGCAAAGATAATTCGAAATTCGCCTGTTAAATCATGCAGTCTCTACCCCCTGCCTACTCATGTCCTGAAACATACGAAACATTTGGTGACTTTTATTACTAATATTGTTAATAAGTCGATTATTACAGGGACCTTCCCATCTTCATTCAAACGTGCACTGGTAAGCCCATTGATAAAAAAGTCAACACTTGATGCACAAATTCTACGAAATTACAGACCAGTATCAAATTTGCCATTCATATCCAAAATTCTAGAGAAAGTAATAGCAAAACAATTAACTGATCATATGAAAGTCCATGCTTTATATGAGAAACACCAATCTGCTTATAGATGTTGGCATAGCACAGAAACTGCACTGGTTAAAGTACAGAACGATCTACTGAGGGCAATAGATGATGGCAGTGGGGTGTTTCTTGTGCTGCTAGATTTATCAACGGCATTCGATACCATTGACCACGACATTCTCTTGTATCGCCTTAAATCAAACATTGGTTTGTCTGACAAGTCGCTTGGCTGGTTTTGCTCATATCTGAAAGATAGATTGCAGTGTATTGTTATTGATGGTGTTACATCGGAGCCAGTCAATCCTAAATACGGTGTACCACAGGGTTCCGTATTGGATCCAATATTATTTACAATATACACCTCCCCAATTGGCGACATTGCACGAAAATATAATGTGGAAATACATATATATGCTGATGACACTCAGCTCTATATATATTTCAAGATGAAAGTTCCATCCTCCCAATTAGAAACTCTTATGATCCTCCAATCCTGTGTTTCCGAAATTAAAAGCTGGATGGCATATAATAAGTTAAAATTTAATGATGACAAATCTGAATTCTTAGTGGTGTGTGCTCCTTGGTCCTGTGACGAAATACTTGTTGAAACTTTGACAGTAGGAACATCCCTTGTTAAGGCGACTGTATCCGCACGGAATTTGGGAGTCCACATTGATCATGCATTAAAAATGGATGTTCATATTTAGAAACAATGCCAATCAATGATGGCTCAACTTACAAACATTGCTGATATTCGGCGTTATTTAGAAAAACAAGCTGCCGAGAAACTAATCCACGCATTTGTTGTTTCAAGATTGGACTACTGTAACTCTCTTCTGGTTGGTATCCCTGAGACATCTCTTGCTAAATTGCAGCGAGTCCAAAATATAGCAGCACGCATATTTACAGGCACTCGCAAGTATGACCATATGACACCTGTCCTTTATAAGCTACACTGGCTGCCTGTCAAATATAGGATAGAGTAGAAAATTATACTTATGACCTATCGAGCACTAAATGGGCTAGCACCAAATTACTTGCAAGATTTGCTGCAGGTCTATCAACCAGCAAGATCATTACGGTCATCAGGGGACCTGAAACTTGTGGTGCCTTGTACCCGTCTCAGATCTTATGGGGACAGAGCATTCTCTGTAAAGGCTCCAAGTTTATGGAATTCACTCCCCCCGCATATGAGAACAATGTCATCGATGTCCACATTTAAGAAAGTGTTAAAAACACATCTTTTTCAAATGGCATTTGCCGATGTTCAGTTTTTTCTTTAATATACATGTAATGTAAGGCGAATGTGATTGACTGACAGATACATGGCGCTATAAAAATGATTTATCATTATGATTTATTATTATTATTATCAGGTTGTAAATGGTCAGCAGCAGGGCGTAAATGGTCAGCAGCAGGGTGTAAATGGTCAGCAACAGGGCGTAAATGGTTAGCAGCAGGGCGTAAATGGTCAACAGCAGGGCGTAAATGGTTAACAGCAGGGTTTAAATGGTCAGCAGCAGGGTGTAAATGGTCAGCAATAGGGCGTAAATGGTTATCAGCAGGGCGTAAATGGTCAGCAGCAGGGCGTAAATGGTTAACAGTAGGGCTTAAATGGTCAGCAGCAGGGTGTAAATGGTCAGCAGCAGGGTGTAAATGGTCAGCAGCAGGGTGTAAGTGGTCAGCAGCAGGGCGTAAATGGTCAGCAGCAGGGTTTAAATGATCAGCAGCAGGGTGTAAATGATCAGCAGCAGGGCGTAAATGGTCAGCAGCAGGGTGTAAATGATCAGCAGCAGGGCGTAAATGGTCAGTAGCAGGGTGTAAATGGTCAGCAGCAGGGTGTAAATGGTCAGCAGCAGGGTGTAAATGGTCAGCAGCAGGGTGTAAATGGTCAGCAGCAGGGTGTAAATGGTCTGCAGCAGGGTGTAAATGATCAGCAGCAGGGCGTAAATGGTCAGCAGCAGGGTGTAAATGATCAGCAGCAGGGCGTAAATGGTCAGTAGCAGGGTGTAAATGGTCAGCAGCAGCAAGGCGTATATGATCAGCAGCAGGGTGTAAATGGTCAGTAGCAGGGTGTACAAGGTCAGAAGCAGGGTGTAAATGGTCAGCAGCAGGGTGTAAATGGTCAGTAGCAGGGTGTAAATGGTCAGCAGCAGGGTGTAAATGATCAGCAGCAGGGCGTAAATGGTCATCAGCAGGGCGTAAATGGTCAGTAGCAGGGTGTAAATGGTCAGTAGCAGGGTTTAAATGGTCAGCAGCAGGGCGTAAATGATCAGCAGCAAGGCGTAGATGTGATAAATATCAGTATTTAACCCTTTCACAGCTAATCACGACTATAGTCAGTATTTTAACCCTTTAACCGCCAAATTATTCAATCTGAATTTTCACCCACTTGAAGTTGTGTCTCGCTGACGCGATCCACAACTCCAAGTGAGTGAACATTATTCAGATTTGACAAAATTGAGGTCAACTGTTTTCAAATATTGCTGATTGATGTCACATTTTATCTTTAAAGGTGGTACTTAATGTGTTATAATTTTTTTTTTTAAACTCGAATATATGCGGCACCGGCGGTTAAAGGGTTAATATGTTTTATTAGCCGATCAAGATTTGCAAATGTTTGGCTACAAGTTAAACAAATATTTGTAATTTCCGCGAGACACCATTTCAAGTGGTTGAAAATTTAAATAATTTAATTTGGCGCTTTAAGAGTTATAAGCATGTGTTTGGTTGGGCAGTATGTTATTTTGAAGATCTTTCTCGTTCAATTTGAGCCCCTACCAGTGATATTTGTCTTGTTCAACTTGAGCTACTACGAGTGGTATTTGGTGCCCGTTTTCTTCAAATTTGAGCTCATGCCAGTGACATTTGGTGCTCATTTTCTTTAATTCAAGGTCCTACCAGTGACATTTGGTGCCGTATTGTGCAATTTGAGCTCCTACCAGTGACATTTGGTGCCGTATTGTGCAATTTGAACCACTCCCAGTGACATTTGGTGCCGTCTTGTTCAATTTGAGCTGCTACCAGTGGCATTTAGTGACCGTCTTTATCAATTTGATCCACTACAAGTGGCATGTGGTGACCGTCTTGTTTAATTTGAGCACCTATCATTGACATTTATTGCCGTCTTGTTCAATTTGAGTCCCTACCAGTGGCATTTGAAACCGTTCTCGTTCAATTTGAGCCTCTACCAGTGGCATTTGAGACAATTATTGTTCAATTTGAGCCCCTACCAGTGGCATTTGGAGACCGTCTTGTTCAATTTGAGCCCCTACCAGTGGCATTTTGGTGCCGCCTTGTTCAATTTGAGCCACAAGCAGTGGCATTTAGTACCCGTATTTTTCAATTTGAGGCACAACCAGTGACATTTGGTGACCTTCTTGATCAATTTGACCCCTTTCAGTTGTATTTGGTGCCGTCTTTTTCAATTTGAGCTCCTACCAGTGGAATTTGGTGCCGTCTTGTTCAATTTGAGCCTTTTCCAGTGGTATTTGAGACAATTCTTGTTCAATTTGAGCCTCTACCAGGCGCATTTGTTCAATTGAGCCCCGAACAGTGACATTTGGTGCCGTCTTGTTCAATTTGAGCTTTACCAGTGGCTTTTGAGTCAATATTTGTTTAATTTGAGCCCCTACCAGTGGCATTAATACCGTCTCGTTCAATTTGAGTCCATAACAGAGGCATTTAGTACCGTCTTGTTCAATTTGAGCCCCTACTAGTTACGTTTGGTGCTGTCTTGTTCAATTTGAGCTACTACCGGTGGTATTTGGTGCCGTATTGTTCAATTTGAGCGCCAATCGGTGACATTTGGTGCCGTCTTCTTCAATTTGAGCTCCTACCACTGGCATTTGATTTATTAGCTCCGCTTCTGTTAAGGTCCAAATTTCAAAAGCCGTACCTAAAAATTAATAGATTTCTCCTATACTACCGTTATTGTTATATTAGTCTACATAACTTATTACTCATTGTTGACGTGATATTACCAGACAATTAAAAAAAAGATGAAGCAGCTTCAGAAAAATTGATTTTGCAACAACGCATTCCAATATGAGCAGATGATTTAGAAAGGTGATGTAGAGGTACCAAAAGGTAAAGGATGCTATTTTGCAATTTATGTATATGCCCTCGATGTATCGATTTTTTTGTTATTACTTAGATCGAGAAATACTTTCACTTTGAAATTAACATTAACCCAATCATATAATTAAAATTTGCATTAAATTTATTAAGGCCATGTCAGATACGCCTATCACAAAAAACAACAGGTTCAATATATATTTCAAATTCTACCTTGACCTTGACCTAATAAACATGTCTGTCAAACTATTATCAACGGTTTCTACTGTATTTTTCCCGTAGATTTCAAATCTGCCAAAGACTATTCGAGCTTTTGCATATTTCATTAGATAATTTGCATATTTCCAAAATGGTCGCCAAAAAAAGTAATCGGCTAAGAATACAGTCCCGGCAATCCTAGAAATGTGTTTTTTGTCCCGAAATTCGGGTTTTGAAATCCCATAATGCCATTTTGACGACGGTATTATTTTTGGGGTCATTGGAAAGTCATAAGTCACGTGACCATTGAAATACAATATCCCACCTTTACGTTTTATCAAAAAGTACACAAATTGACTTTTCGGGGATAAAATGATTATTTGAATGCCTGATATAATATATTTAATTTCAGAGAGTTACCTTAGCTTCTATAGAAGTCAATATCATATCTCAACGATCTTAGTGTCCAGATTAAGGTTTTTTGGATCAAGGAATATAATGCCAAACATTATTATGCTGTTAAATGATTTTTTAGAGGTTTTGGTGTCTATATCATAGGTCATAGGTCGAGTGACCAATGGAATACAATATCCCATCTTTACGTTTTAGCAAAAAGTGCACACATTAACATTTTTGGGATAAAATTATTATTTGAATGCCTGACATCATATATTTAATTTCAGAGAGTTATATCTCATACACAAAACTATATTTAATTTTACAAGATGGCCGCCATAATTCAAAATGATCGCCAAACCGAGCCTAAGATGATGATATCTTAGCTTCTCTAGAAGCCAATAAATGGTTGCACGAGAGCAAATATGATCGTATAATAACTTTGATCAGTGGGTTCCACACACTTCTAGTAAAATTAAAGATAATGTACAAAATGTACAAAAAGTATGGTGCTCTGGGATTTAAAGACTGGTTGGTTGATGCTGGTGTGATGGCTGAAGGATCAGTTGACCAGGCTTCAGAAGGAAGACATTACTATCGCGATTACACAAACACGCATTTGAAGCATTATAAGGTACAGGATTGTAAAACACTGGGATATTTCTTTGTTCAATGAGAATTTCAAGTTGGCTCTGGAATTATTGAGATTTGATCCAACACCAGAAAACCTTGATCAGTTGATGCGACTAGACTTGTTTAATTTCCTTTGTGATGAGATGATCACAACCTCTGATACCCAATCGAAAATAATAGTGGAATATATTCATGATGTCTCCGCACTGCTGACCCTTATCAGCTCTGTCAGAGAGTTTAGCTTTGAGAGACATCTACAAGCAGAACGCAATCTATTATCCCAGCTCTTTGCATTTGGACAGGTTAACTATGCTAGATATCTGACATACCAGCATGTCCGTTTACAAGACCTAAAATCTACAAACCCAAAAGCATGGCAAGAGCTCTCGGATAATGGATCTGGAGGAAGCTTGAATGGTAAACCAATTTTCAACTATACATGGTGATCTCATAATTTAAACAACCATTAATCGTGAGGTGAAAGTTAAAGAATGATCTATGCCAGGGGGATATAGTACAAGCAAGTCAACAACAGATGCCTTTATCAAGACAAGTCATATAATGGCAAAAATACGTGCTGCTATAAAAAAAACTCCACATTATTACATCTTCGGTGCATAAAGAATGTACATCGGGTGCCAAAAAATATAACAAATCAAATATATTCAGCTTAGTTGATAAATTAGATTAAAAAATTTACCCTTTCGACCAAGGTCCAGCAAGACACTAAAAATCGGGAACTGAAATAGATAATGATTTTATTCAAGGAATACTCGACTCGACCAAAACTGGAGAAAAACTCCTGGAGGAATTCATTGGAACTCGCGTGAGGATAACAGGTGAAGATAGGGTTTACTTTACAGCACCCATCAGAAACCCAAAGATTATTTTTAAAACTGTGCCCAAAATAATTAATATATCGCGGGAAGATAAACAAGCTTTTGGTGCACTTGTTGGAAAATCGACAAGTGCTGAAGAAGCTCATTCATATACACTTACATCTATACCACTGGCATTGGCCTCACCTGAGAGAAACCTGAGAGAAGGAACCAAGGCTGACCTACGTAATCTTTTAATTAATGACTCTAATGCATTGAAAAAAGAAGTACCTCTGCGTGCAGATTCGATAGTTGATGGTATGACAGCTGTGCGTTCAGTCATAGTTACCTACCTGGGGTGTTTTGCAGAGGCATTTTTAGAATTCTGTACTCCTAGTCGATATACAAATCCGTACAAACTTATAATTGTCATGGATACCTACGTTGAGAACCGTATCAAAGAAATGATCTAGTTGATGCGTGGTAAACCAGGACGAAAAGTTCATATCAACAGTCACCACCAAGCGATGCCAAACCAAGCGGATTAGGCTGCATTTCTAAACAATGGTGAAAATAAAACTGCGCTCATCAAATTCTTGCTAGCATATTACAAGAAGGAAGAGGTGAGAACAAAGTTAAACATGCCTTTGATCATCACAGAGGGGAGATACACATGGCAAATATTGCCAAACTCTATTCAAAAATTGGCATATTGCAATCATCACGAAGCAGATACTAGGATTGTTTTATATGCGTCCAAGTCTGACAATCCAGTAGTGGTAGTTGCTACAGACACAGATGTGCTGGTACTCTTTGCATATGCATATAATCAACTGGGCCTCGCAGACAATTGGGTTCTGAAAATTGGTTGGGAAAAGTTTGTCTATGTGGACAAGGTGTGTGCTAATTTTGGACATGAAATTTGCCAGTCGTTGCCAGGTTTTCTCAGTATCACTGGCTGTGATACTACTTCATTTCCATTTAGAGTTGAGAAAGTTAGACCATTTAAGAAAATGGTAAACAAATCAGAAGCAAAACTATTATTTAAATTGGGTGAAAATGATGTAACTGCCAATGATCTGAGTGATGCTACAAAATTCTTTCAAACAGTTATGTATAACGGGAAAGAAAATGAAAATATAGTTTAAACCAGGATATGTATACAGGTATGATGGGCAGAAAGTCAAGTCATGTTGTCTATTAATCCCAGATCCTAGCAGTGATGATATACAACATATACAACGGGCAGATTACCAAACCACAATTTGGCGGGAATGTATGTTAGAAAATATAAATTATAGATTAGCAATTGGTAAGGGGTGGTACGAGACAGAGGAGGGACTGAGGCCACTGTGGTACACTGTCCCTCAGTTCCCACCTAGCTTAAACAACAGGGAGCTACACAGAACAGAAAGGGAGAGTGACAATCAAGCTGACAATGAGGACTCCTCTGACTCCAGAAAAGTACAGTCCACGCATGTGAATAGACATCCACGTAAAAGGTTACGCTCTATGGAGATACGAGATGAATATGATGCTGGGGATTAACACGACGAAGGTGCTCAATCATCTATCACTGACTCTGTTGATAGTGATCAGAGAGAAAATAATTCTTACAATAATTCTTACAGACTCTTGTACTGATTCAGACAGTGATGAAATATTGGTATGGTTTCATCTAGTTTTGACCATCATCGGTTGTATTACGCTAGTATATGATTAAAATACCTTTGATATAGATCTTTATTGTTGTTTTAAATTACAAAATTATTTTTTTACATTATAATGATGAACGCAAATGGATCAATTAACCCCACCTAAAAAAACAATCTAGGCACTAAGATCGCTTTGCTATGTTGTCTAGAAGTTAAGATATCTTCATTTTTGGTTCGGTTTGGCGGCCATTTTGAATTATGGCGGCCATCTTGTATAATTAAATCTAGTTTTGTGTATGAGATGTAACTCTTTAAAATTAAATATATTATATCAGCCATTCAAATAATCATTTTACCCCAAAAAAGTCAATTAGTGCACTTTTTGCAAAAACGTAAAGATGTGATATTGTATTTCAATGGTCACGTGACCTATGATATGGATATAAAAAAACTCTAAAAAAATATTTGACAGCGTAATGATGTTTGGTATTATATTCCTTGATTCAAAAAACCTTAATATGGACACTAAGATCGCTGAGATATGATATTGACTTCTATAGAATCTAAGATATCTTCATTTTAGGTTTGGTTTGGCGGCCATTTTGAATTATGGCGTCCGTCTTGTATAATTAAATATCGTTTTGTGTAAGATGTAATCCTCTGAAATTAAATATATAATATCAGGCATTCAAATAATCATTTTATCCCCAAAAAGTCAATTTGTGCACTTTTTGCTAAAACGTAAAGGTGGGATGTTGTATTTCAATGGTCACGTGACCTATGACCCTTCCAATGACCCCAAAAATAATAATGTCGTCAAAATGGCATTATGGTAATTCAAAACCCGAATTTTGGGCCAAAAAACATTGTCTTGACATTGACATGTTTATTAGATTGGTTAGGATATATCCCTGACTACGTATTCTGGTTCGAACGTATCAGCGAAATCCGCCCTCTACTCGAACCAGATATTGACAACGCTCCACACGAAATTTAATGTTTACCATTAGCGTGGTTACCATTACAAATTTGCCACGTATGTCCATGTCACAACGTTGAAGAGGGCAATCTGGCTCGAAAGTATCAGCAAAAACTGCTGGAAACAAGGTCTTGCCGGGAGTGTATTCATAGTCGATTCCTTTTTTTGGGTGGCCATTTTGGAAATATGCAAATTAGTTAATCAAATATGCAAAATCTCGAATGGTATCCGGCAGATTTGAAAACTACGAGAAAAATACAATAGATACCGTTGAGAAAAGTTTGACAGACATGTTTATTAGATTGGTTAGGATATATCCCTGTCTATTAGAATGCATAATATGTTTTACATGGTAAAATGCACAATGTATTAAAATAAAATAATTCAAATCATAATGTTGATCCATTTGCGAATAAGACAACTTATGGTCGGACCACTTGTCCAAACAATTACGACCCCGGTTTTTAGATAAATACTCCATTAAATCCTCAAGTGAAAAGTTATAGATACTTGTTTTCAATATATCAAATAATTTCAGATAATTACAAACAATTCAAATGTACTATTTAATGTCCAAAATTGTCCATTTTTTCTCGATTTTGACATTGACCTCGCCACATCACTTGACTTTGACAATGAATGATCTCAAAAATAGTCTTGTCGCATCAATTATGTATCAAACAGATAACAAAATTTGAAATCATTAAAATCGACACACCGATTCTTGAGATATTATTTTCCCTGGATTTTTTTCAGATTTTTCTAGTTATGGATACTTACTACATGTTAATTACGCGTTAATCATGTAAGAATTGACTGCGCTATATCAGAATCAAAATAGTACATGTTACTGATAATCTGGGCAAAAAGTTGAATTTTCTTCCAAAAGTGCACAGAGAAATCCCTAACAGCCTGGACTAATCGAACCATAATGAGGATCCCCTTAATCAACAGCTCGGTCACACCAGACTGACCTAATACTATAGGCCTGCCATGATAATTGGTCTGTAGTTTACTTGATCAACAATAACTCCCGGCTAAGAATGTTGAGGTCGGACAACGAAAATAATGTAGTGGTGTGTTTTAATACATAATAAATGTAATCAAGTATAATTATAGGCATGTCTTCTCGGCTCTACTACATAATAAATATTTATTAAGTGATGTTTTCTCAGATCTATTACATAATAAATGTAATGCACTATAATTATAGTGATGTCTTTTAAGCTCTACTACATAATATATGTAATCAACTCTAATTATAGTGATGTCTTCTAAGCTCTACTACATAATAAATGTAATGCACTATAATTATAGTGATGTCTTCTAAGCTCTACTACATAATAAATGTAATCAACTCTAATTATAGTGATATCTTTTAAGCTCTACTACATAATAAATGTAATGCACTATAATTATAGTGATGTCTTCTAAGCTCTACTACATAATAAATGTAATCAACTCTAATTATAGTGGTGGCTTCTAAGCTCTACTACATAATAAATGTAAACTGCTATAATTATAGTGATGTCTTCTGAGCTCTATTACATAATAAATGTAATGCACTATAATTATAGTGATGTCTTCTAAGCTCTACTACATAATACATGTAATCAACTCTAATTATAGTGATGTCTTCTAAGCTCTACTACATAATAAATGTAAACTGCTATAATTATAGTGATGTCTTCTGAGCTCTATTCCATAATAAATGTAATGCACTATAATTATTGTGATGTCTTTTAAGCTCTACTACATAATAAATGTAATGCACTATAATTATTGTGATTTCAGATCTATTACGTAAAAAAGAAATCCTATGTATTTATTATAGTGATGTTTTCTCAGCTTTACTACATAATAAATGTAATCCGCTATGATTTATAGTAATGTTTCTCGGCTTTACTACATAATAAATTCGGTATAATTATAGTGACGTCTTTTCTGCTCTACAACCTGACTACATGATAATTCCATTTATTTATTTTGAGAATTGCAACACCTTTATTCAACACAGATTAATTGTTACCGACATAATGCATTTCCTCTTCTGAGCAGCACAAATATGAAGATAAGCAAAATATGCCACGTCAAGAATAATCTATTCATATCGTCAGCTTCACAAAAGATCCTCTACATACGGCCCATGCAATGTTCTGTGCCTCACATTTAAGGGCCAAATGTATGAACGAAAATCTAAATCCATGTAAGTCCCATTTTGTAAAGGATGTACGTCTATGGACGAAAATAGCTTTCCCAGAAAAACGAAGCGCCAACCGAATGCTGGGTTTATGTTGGTCCACCGTCTGCGACGCTGGCCCAACATCAACCCAGCACTGGATTAGCGCTTAACGATTGGGCCCATGATGTACACGCAATGTGTTCCGTAGTACAAATGCAAAAAATAGTAACTGCTGACTTGAAAATTAAACATTTACTTTTGTTTCTTTTCCATAGCAGCATTAATACAATAGAACGTCAGATCCGTGTTGATCTGTTACCAGCAATAATAACCGATAACGTGTATTCATTGCTGAGCCAGCATTTCCGTCGTTGGCCCAGCAGAGAACCGGCATTGGGTCTCTATCTCAGATGTTTCACTGATATCCGAGGAGTGGTGGCCAGTAGTATTTTGGAAATTAATAATTTCATGCATAAAAAGGAGCAAAACATAATTGTGTGTCCACCTTCCAGGAAAAATATTACCCGGTGTACTTCTTGAAACAAATAATTGGAAGTTGGTCCAAATAACTAGACATGCTAGGACCTTTTTCATACCTCGCTTAGCTCAGTATAATTATATAATAATGTTTAATATATAGGTTTTTTGCGGGAAATGTATCGGGTTTTCAACCTCGCTTCGTTCGGCAAATAGCATTTGAAGTAAAAAATGAATGTTCGCCATTAACTAGATATTGAAATAAATAATGAGCAGCGAGTATCACCACCTGGACAGTAATTGTCTTTTGAATTTTAGTTTAAAGAAATACAATATTTTATCAAATACACCTGCCCTCTCCGCCCACCACTGAAATAAAATGATAGCCACTATAAATTAATAGCGCTATCCCAGCAAACACGCGACATGAATCCAATGACGTTTCAATGTTGAGCCAGTGTCGCAAACGCTGGCCCAACATTTAAACGTGTCAACGTCTCGTGTTTGCTGGGATAGTGTGTTAACCCGTTATCTACTAAGTTTTCTTTTTAATTTTCAAACACTTTAAGCCACAGCTGAATGGGATAGGGTCCGCATGATCTTTGATTCTCTATAGAAGTATAACCATGACAGTGACTGTCACCGCATCAGCATATCCCAATTTCCCGTGCTTGAAGCTACCGCGACCCACAACTTCAAGTGGGTGAACATTGCTGATATTTGTTTAATTTGGGACAACACATTTGCATATCATGGTGTCTGCCCTGCGAAGGCAAAAAGCAGTGACTGCTCACTTAGAAAGTAAGCAGCTACTGCTGTTTGGTTTGAACGGCAGTAGCAATCCATATTATTCCAGGGGATTCCCCCATATTATAAACATCCTGTTACACAACTGAACGAGGAAGATATATGGATCCATTGTCGGTTTAGCTGTGTAGCCCATAGAGCACCCAGCAGACACAGCACGTTGAATCAATGTTGGTTTAATGTTGGTCCACCGTCTACGACACTGGACCAACATTAAGCCAACATTGATTCAACTTCTTTTGTCTGCTGGGCAGTCCCAATAGTAGTGTTTCTTTTAAAACTGTAGTTCAGGGATCTTAGGGTCGATAACGGGTTTCGTTTCAACAACGTATCAAATTGTTCATGTTCCTTGACATTATGAGCCCGGGAGCGCTATTCTAAGCTGTGGAAAGGCCGAGGCCGAAGGCGGAGGCCTTTCCACAGCTTAGAATGTAGAGCTCCGAGGGTTTTAACTGACTTAAAACACATCCGACCATAATGAGGATCCCTCATAAGCAACAGCACGATCACACCTGATTGATTATAGCATCATTGGCCTACCATGATAATTGGTCTATACTTGATCAACAAGAACTGTATGTATTATAATTGTATGTATCAGATAGATAAAAGTGAATACGAGCAGATATCTCACTGGTCTGTCGACTTCAAAAATACAACTAACTAACAACTCGCCGTCAAATTAACCAGAATCGCATGATTTTCGGCGATTTCTCCGTCAATTCTAAACCGATTTCCTTCAAATTTTGCATAGGCCGTTTTCTATTCAAATCCTAATGTAAAATTATATAGCGTATTTCAAAAGTTAGACCATTTAACATGTAAATTGAAATTACGACGTCCCTCTATAACACCATTGAACAAATTCTAGAATTTTATTACATGGAAAATGGTCTAACTTTTGAAATATTAAATATAATTTTGCGAATTTTTTACGCCAGTTAGGATTTTAATAGAAAATAGCCTCTGCAAAATGTCAAGGAAATCGGTTCAAAATTGACGGAGAAATCGCCGAAAACCATGCGATCCTGGTTGTTGATCATTTTTTAATTTGACGGCTAGTATAGACAGTCAGTCAGAGACTGTAGACCTCCGCCGAAATTAAAGATCGTAACCGGACCCTGGATCCGAATCTCTGATAAAAGTTTATCCCTGCGATTCGGATCGTAATCCGGATCCCGGATTAGCATCAGAATCCGGATCATCCTCAAAATCTAATCGATTGTTATTTGGCCCGAGGCACACCTCTAGTAAAAGGTTTATGCAAATCCGTTGATTGCGTTTTAAGTAATCCGAGGGACTGCAGACAGACAAACACACACGACCAAAAAGATATAGGTCCACCTTCCTTGTGAAGGTATACAATTACTAGACAAATCAACGATTATGTCAAATTAAAACCTAATTGCGATAACCAGATAAACTAAATAAAATATCCAAGTTGGAAAATGGTGCGTGTAGTAAAATTAAAAGTGTTAAATATGATAAAATTAACAGGTGTTCTCAGAACCATAGCTTGATAGATACGGCTATTATACCATAGGGTTAGGAATTGATACAAATGTTTATTATTTTCTAAATATGTAGGCCTATCATACCAGGTTCGTTTAGTGGTGGTGATCACAAATGTCAGATTGCAATTAATATGACCGCTAAAGCGGAATATCTGTATGCACATAAACAATTGGAAAGTGTTGTTATGGAAGTTTTCATGTGGTTAATTGAGTTCAGGTTGTTGAGGATTTATAGGGCTTTGGTGTTAGAGGGACTCCGTGATATAACATCAAATAGTGTATGATCTCTACTTTTTTAAATTTTCAGTTAATTTTTTTTTTATGAACATTTCTAACAATCCAGACATAGCCCGAACAAACCATTTGTACACCTAATGGATTGTTGAATGTTAGTACAACATTCGGCCACATGTTGATGCCGTCGGCCCAGCGTTGGGCAGACAATCGGTGCTGTAGGCGAGTCCCCCCAAGCCCTCACTCTCAGACACCAATTAACGTCGGTGTCTTTCATGTACCCTGCATCCCACGGTCGAAGACGGTGGGTATTTGTGGCATAACGTGTTGTATAATGCACACACTTTTGTTTACATGGCAATAAACGACTTGGAAATAAAACTAGCTAAGTCTTTTTCACTGTTTTTTAATTGTTTGGTGATTTTTAAACATTTTTAGTTAAGATCAGTAGGCTATATAAAGCTTCACATTATTTTATTTTTCCAAATTGACATGTCAACATATGCAGTTCCGTTAAGCACTTGATATTTTTTGAGGCGATTTTTATTTCCACATGAATATGTACCAAGGCTGTGCAAATGTTTTGCGTTAACTGGGGGGTTGCTCGTCGTCTTGGGTAAATTTCTTTGAGTAAGTTTTAAAACAAATAATATGTAGAATGAGATATATAGGTATATATGTGGACACGCAGGGGGTTAGGCTACTGGCCCTGTTGGCTAGTCTTGGCACCTGTTGCAGTTCCTCCGGCATTTTCGAGAGCCATTGTCACACATAACTGTCTACAAACATTTTTAACAAAGCGGACAGGTAAACTATAATTAGCCTCAAGTTGCTTGTTCCAACAATTTAAACTCGTAGTAGTTATACTAATGAGTATATAATGAGCGCAGTGCCTATATTAGGCGCAATAAACATGACATCCAAATTCAGTATTGTGGGGAGACTCTGTGGCCGAGATATAGTGTTCTGAGCCTCAGAATGGCAGTATTATCATTTTGAATCCTATGTCCACTCACTCACTCACTTACTCACTCACTCACTCACTCACTCACTCACTCACTCACTCACTCACTCACTCACTCACTCACTCACTCACTCACTCACTCACTCACTCACTCACTCACTCACTCACTCACTCATTCACTCATGAATGCGAACCATCAGAATAGATTTATAACAACATTTAGCAAAAGCAAAATAAAAAATCTAAACAGATGGACATTTCAGAATTCCATGAGTCAATCGCACCACAGCGACGCCAGACGTACACCGGATACATCCAAAACAGGTACATCAGTATTCTGTGAAACGCAGTGACGTCACTCGGTGAAAAAAGGTAATATATAACACCCCTCCCCCATACTTTATTTCGGGGAAAGCAGTGACGTCTCTCGGTAAAAATAAAGTTATATAACACCCCCTCCCCCATACTTCATTCTGTGAAACGCAGTGACGTCACTCGGTAAAAACAAGGTTAAATAATACCCCCCTCCCCCATACTTCATTGTATTAGCCAGCTCGGTGAAAACAAAGGAGGTTAATGTCATTGAGTTTCTCAGAATTCTTTATACACAGTCCGCTGGCCAAACCACAGAAAATGTTTTCTGCGTGTAGATAGATAGGGACAAATAGATAATGAAATGCCATGAGCACACACGAATGAAACACAAATGATGTCGCTACAAAATTTTACAACCCACTATCAGTATTGTGGGGAGACTCTGTGGCCGAGAGGTAGTGTGCTCGGCATGAGAATGGCAGTATTAGAATTTTGGATCATATTTTCACTCACTCACTCACTCACTCACTCACTCACTCACTCACTTATTCACTCACTCACTCACTCACTCACTCACTCACTCACTCACTCACTCACTCACTCACTCACTCACTCACTCACTCACTCACTCACTCACTCACTCACTCACTCACTCACTCACTCACTCACTCACAAACTCACTCACTCATTTACTCACTTCGCAGGTTATATGTCATCTTTTTATATGTCATCTTTTTTATAATAAAACAAGAGGATATGTGCAACTCCACAACATCTCATGTGCGAATATGTTCGTAAATGAGTGGCCGAGATTATTCATTCTGAAACTAATAATATTCAACCGACTCGTATGACTAAATCTAACATTTATATTTCAAAATATCACAGATTGCATACATAACCATTTTCATCCCCGACCAATCGAAACATAGCTCAGCCTGTCACATGACGAGATCGGCTAATGACCGCCGTCATTCAGTTGTTATTTTTTAAATTTAAATTTCGGGTTAAAGTATGATACTTGAGAGAAAATGTGTCTCTATGTTCGCGCTGTAAACGATTCATTGGGAATATTGTGATAAATGCATTTAGTATCAAATATATACTACACTTTTATTGGAGTCAGATAAGCACAGCGTCTAGTATTATAAAAAGGGTTACCTGGAAACATGCATAATTATATGAATCATTTCCTCACTTGGAAAAAGTTACATTGTGTGACAAATGGCTTATTGCATGCAGTGAGAACATACTACGAGGAATTCTGAGTGGTGATATAAGGATTGTATTTCCATGCATGTAATAAAATTCTAATATTTGTATCACCTTAATACATTTAAACACAAGGGCCAAATAGCAGACAAAAAAACCCGACCCACCGATCTCGGGTATCCGCCATTGTGGTTTGCAGAGATGCGGACATTGTGGTCTACATCGATTGTGCAGGCGGATTGACCTTAGCCCTGAATTCAAGGCTATTTCGCCCGAGCTGCAGCTCGGGCGAAATAGCCAAGAATGCAAGGTTAGATTGACCTGGGCACGTTATACCGATGACCCCCTCCGACCCCGCCCCGATACGAGCCCTTATATGTGGTCGCTGATATCGATTAATGTCAGTATCAAAGCAGGGCAGACTCGTCTGCCCCGAATTTTTTTTTCGTTTAATACTAAGCCGAGAGATTGTTACTGTTAAGAGTCTTCCTGGTTTTTCCACTGTTATGTAATTATTGCATTTTTTTATGTTTTCGTGCAATTTTGCAGCAGTTTAATAAAGTCTGAGACTGACATCAAGAGATCATAAGGCACGAGAAACAGGAATTACAACAACATTAACGTTACATTCGGCCGCTGTGTTTATACCGGTTTTGGTCAGTTTTTTGTAAATGTGTTTTGCAAACAGATGAGTTGTGGAGACAATGTCTTTTGACAAACAGAAGTAGGTGTACAGTTTTAAACTAGAAGGGTCTACCTTTTTGTGAACAAAAAACTGAAGATGTCTCTCTTCCAGCAGCATAACCATACAGGTTGATAGCTAATAGATGTAGTGTCAATGGCCTTTGTAATTAATGTTATTAAATGGCTCTTGTGGACAGTAGAGACTATGTATTAAGCGGAATTTATTATTCAGTTTTGTTGCGAAACACTTGTCAACACCCCCAGCAAACACGACGTTGATCGGAATTAACAGAATTCTTCCGCACAAAATATGTTAGATCTTGGGTTGAAGGCCTGCCTAATCATCCCCAATTGCGAAACTACATGACTCTCAGCATTATGATTCTTTTTACGCTCTTGTGATTTCTGGAGAGTGACTAATTGAACAAACGTTCACCCTATGTTGTTTTAATGTTGGACCAACGTCGCCAACAATGGCCCCACATGAAGTATAAACATGTTTTGACATCTCCCTTCATTATACCCGGCAAACACTAGACGTTGAAACAATCTTGGGCTAATTCTAAGCCAACGTGGTTGACAATGTCATCACTAAAGCTTGTTGGGTACCCGTACTCTAAGGTGCCAGTATGTCTGGTTGCCGTCTTTTGTTTGTTTTTTAGATTTTTAGGCCTATTCAAATCTAAAACAAAGGACAACTCCAAGCTGGCAATAGAACTCCTCCACTCGTTCTATTTCTCATACAAGGCTCGGGCCGTAAAATAACTACTACTTGAAAGCAAGGTAGGGTTAATGTTGGCCCGCCGTCTGTCACGCTGGCTCACATCCAGCGTGGCGTCAAACACGACACGGTAACCCAATACTGGGCTAATGTTGGCTCAGCATCGTAGACGGTGGGCCAACGATAGCCCGACATTGGGTCAACGTCTCGTGTTTGACAGCCTGCATGATAAACGGAGAGAACGCACAGACACAAAACTGATGTGACGAACAAATGAGCGGTGAGAATAATATAATAATAATATAGACATAATAAGATGTTTCTGCTCGTTGTCTTTGCACTAAAGAAAAAGAGTACACCTCAACACAATGTAAGTGCATGAGAAGCAAACGCTGGAACTTCTTCCAACCAAACACCACACGTTGGTTCGATGCTAGCCTAATTATAGCCCAGCATATGTGACAACATTAGACCGGTATCAGAATTCCTGTCTCTTATCTTTGCTTGATGTAATCCAGAGTTTAATCTTCTTTGGATTCTTCAATCTCCATCACAGATTCTGGTCGCACCACGCTAAGCCAAAGCTGGCACATCATGGTAAAGGCATCTGTGAATAGCACAAATTTTCATATGAACTCAATTATATGCTGCCCAAAGTTGCAGTATGATTACTAATATATCTGTCACTTATTATTACCACTCAAAGCGATGAATTTTTTTTATAAAAACCTTGGAGATCAAGGGGTTTTTTCATTTCGAAATCATCATTAATGTCTTTGAATACATGGTCTACGGCCATTATAAATATTTTAATTCTTTCAGTGCGGGGATCGACTTTAGTCGTCAGAATCTAACGTCTATAGACGTCATATTCTGACGACTAAAGTCGATCCCCGCGCTGTAAGGGTTAAACCTTTTCTCGCAAAGTTATCTCAGTTTAAATTTGCAACCACTTAAAGTTGTATCTCACGATCCACAACTTCAAATGGGTGACAATTACTCATATTTGTTTAATTTGAGATTAAAAGGACTGGCTCAGGCTAAAATAAAAGAAAAATCGTTGATTTTATTTTGGCTTCTTAATATGACAATTATGATGTAAACATGTCGATACACTAGAACTGCAAAAGTTTTTAAATTTTTGTGCTGCGCATTTACCAGTTAGGCTAGATATAGAGACGAAATTCCAGATTTCTTATATTGGACAACCATGTCAAAAATAAGAAAAACTGTAATTTCGTCTCTATATCTATAGCCTAGCAGGTAAAGGCAAAGCACAATAATTAAAAAACTTTTGAAGCTCTAGTCTGTAGACATGTTTACATCATATTGGTCATATTAAGAAGCCAAAATAAAATCACCGATTTTTTCATGATTTTAGCCTGAGCCAGTCCCTGTAAAAATGTGCAAATGTTCATGTTTAAATACCAATTTTATTATCAATAACTGTGCATTAACCTGCTAATAAAACAGATTAAAAACATATAGGGTTAATAAGTCTAAGTGATGAAGATAACCAACACCTACCCATCGGAGGTTGGAGATGACAGTAAACCATTATGACATAGACCACGCCACCCAAGAGGATGAAGATGGCGGCGGCCACAACACCCCAGCTGAAGTCCACGATGAAGGGGAACACAGTGAGAATGGCGGCAACTCCCACCATCAGAATGGGAATTAGGATGTTCACCTACATCGTAAATAATAGAAAAAAAACAATATTTTTTTGCATGTGTGTAAATGTCACACCAGCCATTTTGATTTTTTGTTCGTATTTGGATTGCTTGCTACATAGTATTTTATTATAATTATCATATACTTTTTATAATATTGTGATTATTGTCTTTGTTTATCCAAGCCTCAGCAGAGCTCTTCATCTTGAGATGTGAATTCCCAACACAGTGCAAACATCATTAATTTTTACTGGGGAAGTAAGCAGTTACTGCCCTTTGTCTTTTGCAGGGTGAACAGATGGTAATTTTGAATTTGAATTCAGTTAAAATTGAAATGATGAAAACAACGTAAAATTGAAATGATAAAGACTTTTTGAAAATGATCAGTTTTTTGCCAAATAAACCTTAAAATAAACTAAATAAAACAAAGACATGTAGGCCTACTGCCCATGCAAAGGCAACCAGCAGTAACTGTCTAATTTTTAATTGACCCTTTCAGCGCGGGGACCGACTTTAATCAGAATCTGACGCCAGATACTGACGTCTAAAGTCGATCCCCACTGAAAAAATTACAAATTTAAAATGGCCGTATGCCCGAAACATAGGTATTCAAATGAAGCGGAAAACTAAAACATCTATGATGATTTCAAATTTAAAAAACCCTTTGGTCTCCATGGTCTATACAATAATATTCCAGCGTTGTAATGGTTAAGCAGTTGCTGTTAATTGTCTTGACATGCCAGTGTAATGAAATATTTACCTTAAATGGCCGAGGAAACTCTTTCATTGTATAACGCATTATGAGGAGGGCGACAAACGATAATAAGTGAAACAACCAGGTAGCGAAGTTAAACAGATCCAGTAAACCTCCAATATCGTACGGGAGAACGAAAAAAATACCAAGTATTGCCTGCAGCGATAAATAAACATACACATAATTATCATCTCATATAAGGTCAAGGGACACCTTTTGTATGTGATAATTTAGTTTTTAATTATAACATATTTATGGATCCTTATTCTTGGAGTTTATCTAGTTAGCTCTTTAATCTTGTTAGAATGGTAAGAAAAAAACATGATTTGAACGAAAAAAAAATCATTTTAGAACTATTTAAATTATTAGAAAGTTATACCAATTAATTATGACCACTTCATAAAAGTGCTAAAATACATAAAAGGAAAAATGAAAACATGTGCGTAGTGATACTGGTAATAAGGTTTAAACAGCTATGTGTTATAAGCATATTTTACAAGCCAAGTGTGGTAGAGTTGAATTCCAATGGCAAAAGACCCAATGACTGACAGTAAACTGTCAACAAGTATGATTGTTTAATCTTGGGACAGCTTTGAGCCATCATTGGATCAACGTGGTGAGAGACAACTGGTGAATCAGAGAACCTTGTTTTAGAAAAAAAACCTGTGCTGTCACTAGCTGGATGTACGTCATCAGTACATCGTGTGAGATTTACAATTAGTTTAGGGACGCACCATTTGATATCTGGGGGCGGGGGCTAAAAAAAAATTGAAAAAAAGTTTGTCGCCACAAAAGTCAGAAGAGAGAGTTTGTTGAAAATGTGGGCAGAAAAAAAGAGTATTGTCGCACTTGATGAAAAATATGCTGACCAGAAACATCACCAAATGGTAACGTACATAATAGGGAAGATGTGCGAAAAAAAAAATATTTCAGTTCTTCAACGAATTTTTTTTTTAAATTGACCGACGTATATTGCAACCAACAAAAACTCTACCCCCCCCCCCCAGATATCTAATGGTGCGTCCCTTAGTATGCTTGTTTTTTATTATTCTTATCCATCCATTTCTGGAGTTTCTTCTCCATAATAAAAAAGTGATACAATCAGACCAAAATCATCAAAAATCATCATTTTTATTTTGGCTCCTTGATATGTCCATAATATGTGAGCATGTCTATAGGCTTGAATTGGGGAAATCTTTTAAATGTTGGGTTGCTGTGGCAACGTAGCAAGTGTACCGAAAACCCTGTTTATCAGTCAATTCTGTATTTCTTATCTTGGACATACATGTCTGTAATTAAATATCATCCTTATTTTTCGCTTAACCGGTATAATTCGAAACACAAATTAAAAAACGTATGCAGTTCTAGACTACGGACATGTTGACATATTATGGACATAAAATAAAAATGATGATTTTGGCCTGATTGTGTCGCTTTAATGGTGAATGTATTACATAGTAGTTAATGCCGAATGTATGTTTTTGTTACATCATGGTTATTGGTAAAGGTCGTTGTTACATATTAGTTATTTACAGAATGTCAGTTATTTTACAATTATTTTGTTATTTACCAGTGGTAAAAGATCCATGCTGAAACGAATACAAAGGAAATGATCTATTTCAGATATGTAAATAGCAAACCAAGACAGCCCTTTTCTCGTTGTCAACTATAAGGCCCGGGCTATAAGGCTACACCAGGTGTGTGTTAGTTGAGAATATGCTTGCTAGGTGTTTGAAAAGTAGCCTCTGTGTCATGTCCGACATATTGCCATAATTTTCAAGATCAGGTGTGGGTTAATAAAATGTTGCTTTAAATTCATGACGGATCATTACTACTCTACCTGGTACACCAGGGTGTATGGTGACCAATGCATGTCAGCCTGGTGGAAAAAGGCTGGTGTATATACACATAAAGGCATATGCACGGATTGTACTTAAAGGATGAATACATACAGGCAGAGGGTGTATACATAGTATTTACTCTTAACGATTCATGTAAGCTTACACCATTATTATACCAGTACTACGGATAATTACTTTATTTAATGTTTGTACAGGGAACATTGCTGTGTGCTATAAAACAGTGAACACTGCTCAGTAGATCATACAAAACTTTAGAATTACCCCTTGGACACTGGGTTTGAATTTAGAGCGTATAATCCATTTTTCTGAAAGGGAACTTTTGACTGACAACCACATGTTTTACAGAATTATTAATCTTAAAAACAAAAACATAATTTGCACGTACAGATGTGTCGATCTGATTAATTACGTCCAAATCAATGCATTGATGAAGTCAGTGAGGTGAATATTGTTTTGAATGGTTTAATATAAAATAACTGAAATGTGGCTATATATGTATCGTTTTGTGGCCTTTGTGACTGGAATAAGCCCGAAACCGGATCCGCCACTGGATATTTCATTGGTTCCCGTGAAATATATAATTTACGGTGAATATAATGGCCGGTGAAGGTGACAGTCTTTTGACGTGGAGCATGCACAAAACTTCTGGTAGGTGACCATCTCTCCCCGCGACAAAACACAACCTGTAAACACGTACAAGATGTACAGCAATCACAGCCTGCTCAATGTGAACATAACACAACCTGTTCACGGTGTACAACAATCACAGCCTGCTCCATGTGCACAAAACACAACCTGTACAATGTGTACAACAATCACAGCCTGTAAACACAACCTGTACAATGTGTATGACAATCACAGCCTGCTCCATGTGCACAAAACACAACCTGTACAATGTGTACAACGATCACAGCCTGTAAACACAACCTGTACAATGTGTATAACAATCACAGCCTGCTCCCTGTGCACAAAACACAACCTGTACAATGTGTACAACAATCACAGCCTGTAAACACAACCTGTTCAAGGTGTATAACAAGCACAGCCTGCTCCATGTGCACAAATCACAACTGTACAATGTGTACAACAATCACAGCCTATAAACACAACCCGTACAAGGTGCACAACAATCACAGCCTGCTACATGTGCACAAAACACAACCTGTACAATGTGTACAACAATCACAGCCTGTAAACACAACCTGTACAATGTGTTTAACAATAACAGCCTGCTCCATGTGCACAAAACACACCCTGTACACATTGTACAACAAAACACAGCATATAAACACAACATGTACGGGATGCGAAAACACAACCTGTGTTGTAAACATGGACAAGGCATACACAAACAAAACATGTAGGTCAAACATGTACAAGGTGTATAGCAATTACAGCCTGCTCAGTGTGTACACAATACAGCCTGTACAGTTGGTGACAACAATCACAGCCTGCTCAATGTGCACAAAACACAACCTGTACAAGGTGTACAACAGTCACAGCCTGTAAACACAACCTGTACAAGATGTAGAACAGTCACAGCCGACACAATGTGCACAAAACACAACCTGTACAAGGTGTATATCAAAACACAGCCTGCTCAATGTGCACAAAATACAACTTGTACAAGGTGTCCAACAATCACTGCCTGCTCAATGTGCGCAAAACACAACCTGTACAAGGTGTACAACAATCACAACCTGCTCGATGTGCACAAAACACAACCTGTACAACAATCACAGCATGTAAACACAACATGTACAAGGTGTAAAAAACACAACCTGTATTGTAAACACGTACAAAGATTACAAAACAATCATTTAGGTCTAAGCATGTAAAAGGTGTACAACAATCACAGCCTATACAAGGTCTACAACAATACAGTCTATACAAGGTGTACAATAAAACACATCGTGTAAACATGTACACGGTGCAAACAACACAACCTGTAAATACGCACAAGGTACATACAAACAAAACATGTAATCGTGTACAAGGTGTTCAACAACCACGGCCTGTAGAAGGTCTGCAAAAACACAATACGCCAAAGGTGTTCCCAAAACACAGTCCGTAAAATACATACAAAAATTCAGTCTCTAAATAATGTTCAACAAAACATAACCTGTGAATCAAATCACAATTAGTCCATAAATATAGGCTGCATGGAAAGTATATGCAGGATTTGCAACAGTTAAGATATTGGAGATGCATTTCATAATTTGTTAAGTAGACCTTTGTTTTCAGAGAAATAACATCATCTTGATCCCAAGAGAGGAAAAGTGCATAGCAGTATGTGACAAAAAATCAGTGTTAATCAGTGTTAAAGGCTTATTATCGCCTAAAATGTTTGTATTCAATGATACACATGAATAATAACTTGAATACATTACATTCAGGAATCAGTTGTATCTGATAGTCTAGCTGATTTATTTTTTTCGATTTCTTTTTCATTTTGTATTTAATTTCTGTTCTTTCCAATATATATACTCCAATATAGCAACATTCACCATGAAATTTTAAAAGTATTTTTTTTAAATATATTCTAGATCAGTACCACTTACAAAAAAAAATATGTCCTGTGCATAGGCCTTAAAATCCATAAAGAAGATTGGCAGAAGATGGACGATAATAGGTGACTATTAAAAAAATCAGTCAACTACAAATGTCCCAGATTAAAACGTGAGACGTCCTTTTAATATGGAAGGTGTTTCACACACATTTTAAAAGCATATTGTATAAATTACAGGGGATCTAGCTCTAAATATTATGACATTATGTCCTCAGGTGCAGGCCTTATAATAAATTTAAAATAAATAATATTTTTTTTACACGAATACATAGGTTTAATGGATACCATGGTTGATATGAGTAGTACATGAACATCCTAATTTGGGCTAAATCACTGTTTGTCACTAGCACAAACACAAGTTGTGACAGGCTCGGTTATCATGGTTATAGTAGGTATAAGTTTGTATGGCCACTGCTTCTCCATACCATCAACATCAGTACCATGATTACTGAAAATGTTTTTTATTGCAGATCCAGACACACTAGGCCAACGATTGGAAATAAAACTTTTGCATTTGTGTTTGCCTAGAGCCAAGATTTATTATAAAACTAAGCCTATAAGCCAGATATGATCCCAAGCCAGATATGCGTCAGCTCATTGGTTTTGTCCTCATAAAAGTATTATTACTGTTTTCAATATAAAAGTAATTGTCTATAGGGGGCCTACTGCCATATGATGTCCACTCCTACCTGCCAGTTGTGAATAGCGAGCCGTCTGCCGCTCCGAAGGTGGAAGCCGCTACGAAAAGCGGCATCGTCCAGTAAAATACAGACATCGCTTCATTCGCCCAAGTCTGAAAAAAAACAGTAAAATGCAGACATCACTTCATTCACCCAAGTCTGAAAAAACAGTAGAATGCAGTCATCGCTTCATTCGCCCATGTCTGAAAAATAGTAAAATACAGACATTGCTTTATTCACCCAAGTCTGAAAAAATAGTAAAAATCACTTTATTCGCCCATGTCTGAAACCAACCAGTAAAATACAGACATCAGTTCTTCTGCCCATGGCTGAAAAAATCCCCCCTGTAAAATAAGGTCCAGCTTCATTCATTAACATTTGAAAAACAAACTGTTTATTTCCCTGACAAACGAAGAAGCACAAATATATTGTTATCGCTTTCGGTTCAAGTTAGAAATACCTTGAATAGTCAGGGCGGAGAGTCAAAGGAGACTTACATTGGAGTGAAGAGGAATGAGATGCAGGGAGATCGATAATAACTAGAATGTGAAAGTAGAGGTAGACTTACAATAGCCACAGCGGGAGAGTCCAGCATCTCTTCTACAGACATCACAGTGAAGTAGGATACGTTGGCCATCAGATACAGCAACGTAATGAAAGGCATGCTAAGTCCAATAGACAGAGGTAGATTCCTACAATATAGTGCGAACATAAATATAACCATTGTATATGCTAGACAATCTCATGTAGCACGCTATGCATGGACCTATAATAAAACTTGTAAGAGTTCCTTGCAACGTTCAAAATTTCTTTCCTGAGCCACAGGAAAATAATCAAGTCAAGACAGTTATAATAAATAGGTATCAATCCCCTTGGATATGAAAGGGTGTATATGCCACTTTACAAAGTGGCAGATACACCCTTTAATATCCAAGGGGACGAATTATGTCCTTGACATCATACTAGTCTTCAGCCTCCATATGCTCTCCGTGCCTCATATTCTCCCTTGACACATACCTTGGCACTAAAAATTATAGTTTTATTTTGGCCCAGGTTTACATAAGATTGTCAATTTATAGCATGATATACCTTGGCTAGGATGGCGAGGAAGGGCTCGAGTTTCAGGCAGTAACAGATGGTGACTAATGATCCCGGTCCATGGCTGGGATCGATGATAGGTGGTGTCACGAAAAACGTAAACTGGGTATAAATTCACATAGGACCGCAAATAAGGATAGCAGAGTAGGAAATTTACAATGGGAATATGTCTCACGATACATGTCTTGGCATCATAAGTTTTATCTTTGATTTCGTCCAGGTTCAACTAAGATTGTCAATAATTATTCAAATATAACAGATGATTGTACCATGCTCATCACTAGATAGACGGGTGAGACTCCACCCCTCGGCCACAGCCTGCTAGTATTGTGGGAGGTAGGTGAGGTTGACCATAGTTTCAGACATTGTGGAAACGTGGTCATCGATCCCCGTTCCTGGCAGGGATCAACACAAGGTGGCGCCCTGAGCACAAAGTGTCAGCATGACCTTGGCGAACTCTAGCCGTAGCGTGATAAGAGTTTTTTAACCACATTATGAAGACAGCTAGTTGTCTAATTATTTTGCATGTATATGCCAGTTATATCTATAGTGATTTACCAGTAGGCAAATGTATATTTCTTATAATATTATTCTTACAATAATAATCATTTGTGACTATCTAACTGATATTTTATAAGACTAATACTAATGTGTCCACACACACACACTGCTCGGTTATGGGTAACTAAAACACGTAAAACATCCACAAACTTGCATTAGTGAACATTGTTTGTTTAACATCAGAAGACAATGATAATGTAATTACTTACCTTCCTGGATTTATAATTTCTTCCGTCACAAAATTGAGATTACTCCTGCAACAACATTGAATGATAAATATTGTGAAAGGTCTGTAGGAGAGTGAGGAGTGAAACCAAATTGAATATCCACGATACAGAGCAGCAGTAAGAACTATGTGAATAGGTAGTATTTATAGAAGATTGATATTAGTCAGATAAATAATATGATGAATTATATGAGCTTGAGCTGTGGTAACAATTGAGTTGATATTACCATCCGCCATAAGCCCACAACCCGCTATAGAGAGCGCTCATGATATCTCCAGCACTGTCTGTGCTGCCTTCAAATCCAGTAGCCAACACATCTGTGTAACCTTAAAGACATTAACACAACAATGCTGCATGCATATTGTTGGCACTTTGTTGATATTAATCAATGTACTAAATACGATGATAGGCCACTGCACTAATTCCAGCACATGTGAAGTTAGGGTAATAGGGCCATATTTGATATTCGATGTAATTAAATCACTTTATTTAACAAAATAACCTGAAGTAACCCTGAATAGTCATTTATGTGGAAGAAAATTGTTGAAATAGCATAAGACAAACGTTTTGTTGAGCAAGGTCAATCAATCAATCAATCAATCAATCAATACAACTTCTACAGCGCCTATATCCTCAGCGGACCGAGCTCAGAGGCACACAAATCCTCAGCGTGATCATGTGTCATAATCGAGGCCAAAGCATGCAAGTTCGTCAACAGTGAGAACAGGTGTATTACTTCTAATAAATCATGCATATTTCCACGATAACCTTGTGTTGATGTTTAGCCTTATTTAATATATCTTTATATAAATACAGAAGGACCATAAAACACCACATAATTATAAGGTGAACATGGTGAACACACTGGAGTATCCCGACACGCCTCAATTCCACATTTTTCCGGTTTATTATGTTCACACTGCACAGCCCAGCAAACACAATACATTGAACCGATGTTGGGTTAATGTCGGGTCGACGTCGCAGACGGCGGGCCAGCATTACCCCGGCATTGGGTGAATGTATCGTGTTTGCTGGGAGCAGACTGATTCGTTGAATCAATGTTGGGTCAATATCAGCTAAATTGTCCGTGTCCAACGCTGGCTGCCATCATTGGCTGCAGATCCAGTTATTACATTATATTCAGTGAGTAAAACCTTACCTTGAATTAGTCTGATGATACCTATACCAATGATGATCAGAAGAGCTATCACTTTAACAACGGTGAATATAATCATGATGTCAGCTGCAAGCTGAACACTGTATATATTAATAGCTCCCAAGATCACTGAAATGAAAGTCATTATGAATAGTAATTTGTCACACAGGAGCATGCAGTTATAGTACAGTATCACCAAACTATTATTTCACTGAAAAAATATCAAGGGCGTATATGCAGCTATATGATATAGCCTAGGTCAGAGGTCGCCGAGATAAAAAAAATTAAAAAAATATATATTATATTTGCCAGACATCTCTGCCTGTATGCATCCCTGTATCCTTCCCCTTTATAAGAAGTTGAGAATTCTGGAATATGACTGCAGGTAGCAGCGTACCCCCTGTGCTTCACAGGATTATAAGTGAGTGCCACAGAACGTCACCCACTCATCTTTTTCGTCGCATCACCGCCT
This sequence comes from Flabesymbios commensalis, assembly GCA_964017125.1. NCBI lineage: Eukaryota > Metazoa > Annelida > Polychaeta > Terebellida > Flabelligeridae > Flabesymbios > Flabesymbios commensalis. The sequence continues at coordinate 8,993,827 of OZ024909.1, read as the reverse complement.
GCCAACCAGCAGCCAGCAATTCATAAATCGCACGAGCCGTGAGGTAGATCGTGATTGGTCAGCTGTGTTTAGATGCACATTTGCCAAAACGTAGGAATCTGTACAAGCACACATACGGAATACGGCGTTGGCTCATCGGTGTCGGCTCGATCACTGAAGTTGAGCAACGCCGGGGCCGGTCCATAATGTGTGACCGCCTTGGACCACCAGGTGCTGTATGCACTAGGACATGCGTGCAGTGACATTGTGTGGTGGGGCTCGGAAAACCACGTAAATCAGATGGCTCATCTGACTGACCTGGAGTTGGACGTAAAAGAACCTCAATGGACGTAGGCGCAGTTTCCCTTCGGCGAGGCCACAGAAAATCCACAATGTGTGAGTACTTGGCACATAAGGCGAATTTGCTTGGAATGAAAAATAGCTTGATGTGTCCCAAAAATGGCAGTTCAGCTGTATATCTCTCAGGAGACTGGGCTTGAATTCAAATCTAACAGGCCTTGCTCTTGATGTTCAGAGCGCTCTGAACAGCTTCCAGAAGAGATGGGGTATTTTCACACATCTCGACGTGACAGTACAAACAGTGGCTGTGAAAGCTGTAACCCTGGTAGTGATTATTAACTAGTGAGGGGGTGAAGACCAGTGTCTGAAGTAGAGACACTGGTGACACGAGTGAACCCCTGTGCACGCCCATGAATATTTGAAGTGTTGTATTTACATCTCCCAGCAGTCGTTAATAATGTTGATACGTTGCCATGCACACATTTTGTCGAGTAGGCATAATGCGTTAATTTAATCCGATTATTGTACGAGTAGAGCACATTTGAGGTACTGTACCGTAGCAGGGCTCAGACTTCCCAGCTCGACCCTTAAATCAACACAATGTCCTCCGAACTCATAATTTTGCCATAAAAAGGTTCACTTACTGATTACAGTGATCCCTGTGAGGACGATGATGGTTTTCGGAGGATCACCACAATCATCATCAAAGAATGGCACAGTTAGATATTGTGCACATGTGATGATAACAATAGCCAGACTGCAGGGCTTAACTAAAAGACAATAAGTCCAGGAATATGTGAAGGCTACACCATTACCAAACGTCTTTTTCATGTAGGCATAATCACCGCCTGATTCCTGAATCATTGCACCCAGCTCAGCATAACACAAAGCACCTGTAAACAAATAAACGTATACAATATTACTCTTGTCATGGGAAAAGAACGCCTTTATAATATTTGTGTAGCGTCTCAAATTCGAATTACATTTTTACATACGTACAGTTAATACAAATTCAATGAGACCCACAAAAGGCATTTCAAAAGTTGCTTTCATGCAAGTTACCCTTATGTACAGTAAATTATGTTTTTGAAAAGCTGCATACATCGTGGGGATTTAATAAATTTGATAAAACACATTTATAATGCGCCAAAATCTCATTATGATTCTAAGGCGCAGTGATAGTCACACAGGCTACAATATTGAGACACACACACAATCAGCGATAGTAGCTATGCCTCAGCAAATAGGAATGTCTTCAAGGATTTTTTGAATGACGTTAAGTCATTGATACCTCTCAGGGAAGCAGGTAGAGTATTCCATGTGCGAGGGCCTATGATGAAAAAAGCACGATCCCCATAAATTTGTGTTGCAGAGCGTGGTTGCACCAGTCGCCTGACAGTGGCGGACCGTGCAGATTGTTGAGACTGCTGAATGTGAACTAGCTCAGACATGTATGATGGAGCAAGACCTTGAATGGCCATAAAAGTAAAAAAGGTGATAATAGATATATAACTAGGGCCAAAGGCCTCATGTAGCTGGGATAAAGAGAAATACTACAAGTTGTTCACTTATAAGGGTGTGTCATTCAGAATGGCATACTCGCTCATAACGGCATGCCCTTATATATGCGTATCAAATCTGTGATTTTAATAAAAATGTGATGTTTTACTGCTGATCGCAACACACACCATGCAACGGCGACAACAGTAAATAAACAAGGAATGTTGTGTGCTTATTTTATCTATATCAAGACTGATATAAATGGATAATTAAATGATGCTCATCCTATTGTCACAGCTTCACTTTGACTCAGGTTGGAAATGTCCCAATTTTAAGTTTGTCGTGTCGGACCGGCAACAACTTGAATTTGGCTATTTATCATAGAGCTGAATTAAATCTCCAATTTTAGAGGTATAGGCCTATTGCATCTGATGTTGTCCAAACCAGCACGGGTCGACTGTTACACTTCATTGCCTAGGTAGAGGCTAGGTAGGCCCACATCACATCAAAATATCAGATTTGTCCACTATGCATATAATTTTTAAATGAATGGCTAGACTACAATGAGCAGAAAATTATACCCCACAGTTATCAAGTTAGCATGGCAAGGGGTGGCATGTCTTGAACATCATTTTTTGCAGATATGGGATACTCTACTATGAGATTATATCATTCATACATATCACTAACATAATTATATGAAAACGTTACTAAAAGATATTTAGCAGTCTGCATTGAACTTGAATTTCTAGTCTCAGTTGCAACATTTCATGGTGACACTGCCAGGGCTTGTCTTGACAGAAAAATAGCTATCAATTGATGGCAGGACCCCTCGGCCGTAGGCTCTATCCATCAACATCAAGAATTAACTCGGCCCAAAGGCCTCATGTGTTTGGACAAAGACATTGACTAGCGATTCACTGACTACAGCCATCACTGACAGTGCACCCCCGGCGGGCTGCTAGCAGCTTAGCACCATCTCATCCACTGCCATATACATCAGCTGGCGTTTCAGTGGTGGGCCACCAGATATTGTCTGGCTGTCCACTGTTGATCCACTGGCGGCAGCGGCTGTAGTCAGTGGGTTGGTAGTGGCCAACCGGACAAACCCCCAGAGGTCTGCTGAAGGCTTCACTAGTGTTTCTTATTTTTGACATGGTTGTCCAAAAAAAGAAATCAGGAATTTCGTCTCTATATCTAGTCTAACTGGTCAATGCGTGGCACAAAAAATATAGAAAAAATTGCTGTTCTAGTCTATGGACATGCTTAGGGGAACTTGCCTAAGACGCCCACCTTGCCTAAAACGCCCACCCAGCACTTTCTCAGAAGTAGTCATAATTCCATCCATGTGCGAGTGTTTAATTATGACGTCTTGACTTTCCTTGTGCAGAACTTGGCTGCATAGACACAGGACAGCTTTGATGTGCCAAACTAAAATGTAAAATGTTACTTTTTGATGTTATTTTTCTACAATTTTGAACTGTGACATAGATAACATAGATAACTTTGAAGGGCCTCACAATGGCATCTTTCTTGTGTATTTTTAGCATAAATATGACAAACCTGGCATGAGGTCTTTTCAGGAAATGATCATGTTCTAATACTTTCTCATGTGCCTAAAAAGCCCATCCCAATTTTTCCTATAACGCCCCCTCTGATTTAGCATGCAGAAGACAAGTGTTCCCAAAACGCCCACCCATGTCCCTATAAGGCCCACCTGGTTGTTTTGTTTCAGGGTGGGCGTTTTGTGCTTTCATGTGTTAATGGAGAAAGAGCAGTGGACGTTTTGTGCACGGGGGTGGGCGTCTTAAGAACGACGTTCCCAAAATGCCCACTTTGCTCCAAAAAATGTTTTCCGGCATATTTCATCAAATACACAGAGTACAGACCTAAAAATGTCACTGGCCGTGTATGGTTATATGCAGAATCAGCTGCTGATTTTCATTTGGTAATCAGTAAGGGGGCAACCATTTAATATCCAGGGGGGAGGGCAGGGATATTTTTGAAATAAATAATCAAAGGCAGGAAGAAGGTGAAATAAATAATTTGATGTCGCTCCCATTTGAAATAAATAATTCATGGCATATCGGGTAGGCCTACATGTTTCGGTATATCAACCGATCTTGCTTCGCACGGTTTTCAGTTCCTTGCATTCTAAAATATTAAGCTAGTATCAGATTATATAGCCTTAGTAAAACAATACATTGGAAATGTATGAAAGTCCTTCCTAAAGTGGTTGGAATAAATAATTTGCTGACCATACAGCTGGAAAAAAATAACCATGAGCTGGATTATATTGAAAAAAATATTTTGGTCCATCCCAATATCCATGCCCCCCCCCCCTTGGATATTAAATGGTGGCCCCCTAAGACGTACTGGCTACAAAAGGTTCCGATCCTTAAGGGTGGGCATCTTAGGCAAGTTCCCCATCATATGGTCATATTAAGAAGCCAAAATAAAATCACCGATTTTTTTATGACTTTAGCCTGGGTATGGGCATTTAATTATTATTAGCCTTTAAAGGATGCTCATCCTCTTGTCACAGCTCGACCTTGACTGATGCTGGAAATGTCCCAATTTTAAGCTAACGTTAGTCATGTCGGACCCTATTAGGCCTATTTCATCTGATGTTGCCCAAACCAGCACGGGTCGACTTGTAGGATCCTGACGTCGTTCAGTTAATGTGGCGGTTATCCCCAGCCTCCTGGACGCGGGGGGATGGGGATGACCGCCTCGTTTCCGTACCTTGGTGACGGGTGCACAAAAAGCAATGTGTGCGGCCTTGGTATTTTTCCCGCACTTCAGGCGTTACACTCGGCGACTACGGACGTGCCGTAGCTCGCTCTCACTAAGTCAATTGAGACGTGCCGTGCGAGGGAGGTTGTGCTTTGCTGTTACCGTATGTTAATCAAATAAACATGATAAGAGAGGAGAGAGTTTTCTGACTTGTTTGGAACCGTCGACTCGACGGAGGAGGAGGAAGTTTGAGTTTAAATGGTGAGATTGGGCGGAGTCCCTCGTCGGCCATTGTGACCCCATAATGGAGCACCCGGCGTAGGCCCATCACGCCATACTGGTGACCCCTGACGACTGATCGTCTACGCAACAGTGTTTTCACCTAGACGCCAGTTGAAAACCGCTGTTTTCAAGGATAGTTTTCATTAATTTTAAGGGATTTTTTGAAAAAAATCAATAGCATTTTTTTCATAAGGTACGTGAAAGCTTTAGGTCATTATATATATGCCAGTTTAAATTAGTCAGAAAGAGTTATCAGAAGAGAAGCACGTTTCTTTACGTCGAAGACGGCGTACATTTCTAAACTTTTGGTCGAAATCCCACGTGTTTGGCGCCTTTTCAAGATGGCGACCTTGTCGGTTTCTCTAGAAGAATCCAGAAAATTATTCTCATAGATCTAGTCTATCATTTTTTAATTGTAAGAGTTTGTTTAATGCCTTCATCCTATTAATGCCACTGTAGGCGAGTAGGAGGTGGGTATTTTCGGTAACTCAATTTTTATCGTTGATTACCATAATTGGGTAACTCGATTTTAAAGTTCATAGACGAAATCTCGTCATTTTTTCCGATTTTGTTCTACAAATCGACAGAAATTTTAAGTATCATCTATCATTCACTTCAATCAATACATACCTTTTGTGAATTAGTGCACAGCATTTAGGTGAAACTTCAACGACTCATTTTTTCAACTAATCTGCAACCCCCGTTTCTCGCAACATGCGACATAGCATGAACATTTTCTACAGTCTACACTTCTAAGCTTCAACATATTACAGACATTTTTTCATCTGATTTTCACGGCATTGCAAAACCTATCCGCGCACGGCGCGTCAAAAATAGTTGGCATGTGTTAATACGACATGCCATTTTAAACACATTTGGGATAGACGCAGAGCCAATAGGCCAGCTATCTCAGATGCTTTACTAGTTAGATAATTTTAAAAAAACACTACGTCATAATGTCAAAGCAGTACGACTGTGAAGGCTTCATGTCAACGCCCCTAGAAGGTTCGGGTGCTAGACCTAAAGATGATTATCATCCCAACAGTGAGGACAATGAGGTTCGATTCCGAGAGGCGGACAAGGAATATCAACGCCTCAAAGCTGATTTCGCTCGAATTGCTCGAGCTAGACGTATGAATTCTCACTCTAGGAGCGACTCCTCAAGGAGTTCTTCACCGCTCGGTAGACAGTCGCAGAGACGTGCTACGAACTTACCAAAGTTCAGAATCGCCACTTTCTACGCCTGGGATGTTGAGCTCTGGTTCAACCAAATTGAGACTCAGTTCGCTCTTCACCAGATCAATGATGATGACGAGAGGTACAGCTTAACCTGCGCTGCACTTTCGGGCGAGATTGCATCGGACGTGAGGGACGTACTACTTCAGCCTTTCAGGTCCAACAAATACGACAGCTTGAAAGCGATTTTGATTGAGAGACGAGGATTGACCACACCCGAAAGGGTCAACAAAGTTATCTCTGGCGAGAAGATTGGAAATGACATTCCCTCGCGTTTCCTGCGGCGTCTGCAGAAGACTGCAGGTTTCGGCACCAAAGCTGTGGTGGGGAAGGCTGTAATTCGGCAAGCGTTCATACGACAGATGCCCGCTTCCATCAGAGCCCATTTGGCGACTCAACCCGACAGTGCCACCCTCGAAAGTTTGGCCGTTTTGGCCGACCGGGCACTGGCAGCAGAAGAGGACGTTGAAGAGAGTAAGCCGGGGGTCGCAGAGATTAAAGTCGAAGAAACCACCAAACTAGTTGGTTTGTTAGAGGATCTGTCTAAGCAAATCAAGAGATTAGAAACAGTAACTACATCAGAGAGGAAAAGAAATAAAGGACGTGGACGAGCAAATAACTATGCTCACGCGCCTGCATTTGCCCCTAATGTTCAGGCCTCAGGTTTTGTTAGCAACCAACCTAGTCAGTATAGAAACGCAAAAGATAATGCTCGACCATTCGCTCCGCCGACGAATTTGCAACCACTTGCTCGACCTTTCGTTCCGCCGCCGAACCCACAGAGAAATGACGCCGCTAAGACTTTAGATTCGGCTGATGCACCTGTCTGCTATTTTCACCAGACTTTCGGTGATAAGGCACGCACGTGCAGGAGCCCCTGCGCTTTTTCTTTAAACTGCTAAGCCAGAGCAAGGTAGCGACTCTTGCATCTGGCGGTATAACTGAGACGCGACATGACTACGCGGACGCTAGTTCTCCAAAGTTATCTCACTCTAAGTTATTATATGTCGCAGATAAAGGACATAAATGCAGATATTTAATAGACACGGGCGCAGCTGTCAGTGTTCTGCCAAAATCTTGCGCTAACGGGATTTTGGACGCTGACAGTCTCCCCCTGGTGGCAGCTAATAACAGTACTATACATACTTACGGCAACTGTAAACGCGTCGTCGATGTCGGCTTAAAGCGCGAATATCCGTGGACGTTCATAGTGGCAGATGTGCAGCAACCCATAATCGGGGCTGATTTTTTAATCCACTATAATTTGCTCGTAGACTTGAGAAGCAGATGTCTCAGAGACATGCGTACAGGCCTAGCCATCGCCGCTTCACTATCTTCGATTAAACCTCTGTCATTGAACAGAGTTGATACCGTTCAGAATGAGTACACAAAACTCCTCGGCCAGTTCCCGGAACTGACACGCCCTACGACAAAGGGTGAGACCGTCAAACACGGCATAACTCACAAGATTGTGACTAAAGGTCACCCGGTTTTTGCACGACCACGATGTTTAGCACCCGATAAGCTGGTTACCGCCAAACGCGAGTTTGACGAGATGATAAAAATGGGGGTCATTGAACCCAGCGACAGTGAGTGGTCCTCAGCGCTTCACATGGTGCCAAAGAAAAACGGCGATTGGAGACCATGCGGGGACTACCGTAGTTTGAATGCACAGACCGTACAGGATCGTTATCCGACTCCTCATATACAAGATTTCACGCAGCGGTTAGCCGGATCGAAAAAAAATTCGAAGATCGACTTAGTCAGGGCTTATTACCAAATTCCGGTGGAACCGTCCGACGTACACAAGACTGCTGTTACCACACCTTTTGGCTTGTTTAATTTCACTAGAACACCATTTGGTCTAAGAAATTCCGGTCAAACGTTTCAGCGATTTATAGACCACGTTACACGCGGACTTGATTTCGTTTTTGTTTATTTGGATGACCTACTGGTAACCAGCCCAGATCATAAAACGCATAAGAAACATCTACGAATTCTTTTTGCTCGACTATCGGAGTACGGAATTATCATTGGTCCTGAAAAGTGTCAGTTCGGAACAACTGAATTAAGCTTCCTAGGTCACCACGTTTGCGCCGAAGGCATTTCGCCGTTACCCAGCGCCGTTGACGCGATCGTTAATTTCGTTAAACCCGAAAAGCAACGAGCATTGCGTAGATATCTGGGAATGGTGAATTATTATCACCGTTTCATACCGCATTGCGCCGCGAAGTTGACGCCACTCAATAATCTACTGACTTCTGCCAATGAAGGACATACCAGACTGTCACCGAAATCAAATTTCGATTTGAAGTGGAATAAAAACGCAGAGTCAGCATTTTCTGAGTCAAAACAGATATTGGCAAACGCTACGCTTCTGGCCCAGCTTAACATCACGTGCGACGCTAGTGATGTCACCGTCGGTGGCGTTTTGCAGCAATTTTTAAACGGTATGTGGCAGCCGCTTTCGTTTTTCAGCAAGAAGCTGAACCCAGCAGAGACACGCTACAGCGCGTTCGATCGTGAGCTTTTGGCAGTATACGCTACAATTAAACATTTCAGACACAATTTAGAAGGACGAAATTTTTTCGTTAATACAGATCCCAAACCGTTGACATTCATAATGTCATCCGTGACTGAGCGCGCATCCCTACGACAAACACGTCATTTAGCGTTCATCGCTGAATTCACCACCGATATTAGATATGTAAAAGGAGAGACAAATTTCGTCGCTGATGCGCTGTCACGACCATCAGTGTCAGCGATACATGATGGACCAGCGATAGACTATAAAGAATTAAGTCTCGACCAAGCTAATGACGCGGAATTCACGCGTTTGAGACACTCGACTACATCAAATATGAAGTTCAAACTGTTAAAATCGTTCGATAATCAATTGATCTGGTGTGATGTGTCCACGGGACACAACCGGTCGTGCCTTACCGCGAAATTTCGCCGAAAAGTTTTTTCAAACTTGCACGGTTTAGGCCATCCATCGCATAGAGCTACCAAACCTTTGATTAATACCCGATTTGTATGGCACGGCATGAACATAGATATTGCTAGATGGTGTCGTACCTGTAAGGGTTGCCAGACTGCTAAAGTTTCACGTCACAACACTCCAGTTTTCGGAAAGTTTACTGAACCTACCGAGCGATTCAAAATGTCCACGTAGACATAGTCGAACCTTTACCTTACGCCGATGGTTTTAGATATCTACTGACTTGCGTCGACCGTTTTACACGTTGGCCCGAAGCTATACCTATGGTAGATATTAGAGCCAATCGGTCGCCGATGCCTTCTTTAGCGGGTGGATAGCACGTTATGGTACCCCAGCCACTATCACCACTGATAGGGGCGCTCAATTCGAGTCCAAATTGTGGGATAGTTTGTGTAATCAATTCGGGATTATTCGAAATCGTACCACGAGTTATCACCCTCAGTCGAATGGCATGGTCGAACGTTTCCACCGTCAATTGAAAGCCGCCATTATGGCGCACGAGTCACCGAACCCGTGGACTATCACGTTACCTGCTGTACTTTTAGGAGTTCGTTCAGCCGTGAAAGAGAGACTAGGCAGGTCAGCTGCCAAGATGATTTACGGGACAACCCTTAGACTCCCAGGAGAGTTTACTAAACAGTACACCGTCGACGCCAACACTGATTTGGAGAATTATTCAGACAAGCTACGCGTGGCCATGTCGCGTCTCCGTCTATGTCCGCCACGTGACACACAACAACACAACATTTTCCAATTCAAGGAAATAGCTACATGTACTCATGTATTCTTGCGCCGAATCGCAATTGCACCGTCTCTGACCGCCCCTTACGACGGACCATATAAGGTCGTCGCGAGGAGTGGCAGAGTAATAAAAATCCTAGTTAAAGGCAAGGTTGAGACGGTCTCTTTAGATCGCATTAAACCCGCACATATGGAGTGCGAGCCTATGACAGGTACGACAATACAGCGTAATACGCCAAGCGAACCACGGAAGTCGACGGCTACCAGGACATCTAGTAAGAATCCACAGGGTCCACCTAGACCTGGTAGTGCGGACACTCCGACGTCCAACGGGACGAGAGTCAACACAAAAAAGTCGACGGCAGTCAGAAGCAGTCAAAAATCGGCCACAGTCCCAAAGCAAATAGATGTTAAAGTCAACTTGTCTAACAGAGACAATACTTATGTAGCGCCGCATTCACGAGCCCCCGCCGTGTTCCGCGCTAACGGGGACGGCGGTGGTTTACGAACGTATTCCCGCGTACCTTTACATCTACGGGGTAAAACCCCGGGTGCTGCTGACGCCGCAATCGACTCGACAAAAAGCAAACATGCGAATATCGCTAATCGCGAAAAAATTTCGACCGACCAAACAGTGCGAAAAACTAGAGTCGGACGAATAATCCAGACTCCTGCCCGATTCGTGCAGATGGTTCACGCCATAGTTGCGCCTAACGACATCTATGGCGGGCCCAACCGCATACCTCGTAATAACAATGTTGTTAAATTGTAAATGAATATGCCAGGCCTGGCAGCATTGTGTACAGATATATAAATGTAAAGACATTTTTTTTTTTAGCAAGTTCATTGCTAAATTACTAATAGAAATTATGTTAATTAAATGAATGGGTTGATCGCAGCTTGCAGCAAATGAATCATACATAAAGGACAGTTGGTGTTAAGAGGATGGGACAATTCACGTCATTTCCTGCCAGATGCTACATGTAGGCCTACATCACATCAAAATTAGATTTGTCCACTATGCAATGCATTTAATTTTTAAATGAATGGCTAGACTACAGTGGGAGAAAAATTATAATACCCCACAGTTATCAAGTATCATGGCAAGGGGTGGCATGTCTTGAACATCAATTTTTGCAGATATAGGCCTATGGGTAGGGGACCTATGGATACACCTTGAGACACAACCTGGGGTAACTTGAGAAACCATATTAGGTACCTGAAGACAACGTGGATCTAACTAAAATCAAGATTTGAATAATACATATACCTGTAGCTAAAGCCTGCAGTTGGTTAATGCTAGATGTTCCAGTAATAATATGTGTGGGGGCACCTTGAAACACTTCCGGGGTACCTCCACTGAGATAGACTCGGGGCACCTTGAGACAGTTTTGGGGCACATTGAGACGCCACCAAATTCAAAGGGAAATCAAGTATTACTAATACCATTCATACATACAATATATTAACGTTACCATTTGGTGGTTTTTCTGGTCAACATAATTTTCATCAATTTCGACAGCAAACTCTTTATTCTGACCACATTTTCAACAAACTTTTTTTTCTGACTTTTGTGGCGACAAACTTTTTTTTCATTTTTTTTTTCTACCCCCCCCCCCCCAATATCAAATGGTACGTCCCTCAGATGGCTTAGTACGTGTCAACCAGACTTTTTCCCCCTTCCAGCTTGATAGGCCGGCCTACTCCAAGTGAATGTGATGCAGGGGTAACCATGTGGCGCTGAATTGAGTCTGCCATTACCATGCAGACAAACGTTGAGACTTTGTGTATTAATAACATTAGTAGGTCTACACTAGTTAGAACGATCTCGCCCTCCACTATGTTCAGGTACATTGTGGAGGGTGACGTTTGCTAACTAGTCTACACCATCCCCCACAGGGATGAGGCACGGTGTAGCCCTGGAAGAGCCTACACCAACAGTGACAACCCAAGGTCTGTCCACAACCTTCAGTTGCAAATTTTTTTTAGCTGCGTTGTGTTGTATTGGGGTTTACAACTTATTTATAATGTATTATGTTGGCCTACTACAGGAAAATTGGGAAACAAGGTGTGGATATGTCTATGCGGTGACAATCACTAACATGGTTACTTGTTATACTTCTATCAAGACTCAGAGATCATGCTGATCAGCTGTGGTGTGTAGTGCCTATCCCCCGCAAACACGAGGCGTTGAACCAATGTTGTTTTAATGTTGGGTCAGCGTCGTGGACGGTGGCCCAACAATAAAACAACATTGGGACAATGTGTCTTGCTTGCTGGGATATACCCCCCCCCCCGGTCTACGACGCTTGACCAACGCTAAACCAACATTAACTCTTGTGTATGCTGGGTAGATTATAGGCTAATGTGTACCAGATGTAACAACACAACATTGATTGCAGGTGCTCAGCAGACCCAATGCAATTTAATGTTGGCCCAGCCGCTGGGCCAACATTAAATTGCATTGGGCCCCAGCGTCTGCGACATCGGACCAATATCGTATCAGCATATGGTCAACGCATCGTGGTTGCTGGGTTGACCTGAAACCTTGAGGGATGTGATATTAATGGTAACTGAAGATCACCCCTCCCTCAGTTCCTCTGCAGTGGGGGCTTGGGCTTGAGGTGTTGTGTACAGATAATTCTGACCTCGGAGATTAGGTCAGCTATTGAGGTCAGGTTTATAAGTGATGTCATTGCTGGTCAATCAGCATGCAGTATGTCTCAGGAGGGGAATTCTTATGACCAATAGGGCTTACCATATTTGGAGATGGATGTCAACTAATGTGACACATTTTACCTGATGTCATTGATGGCTAATCAGTGAGCTGGATACAAACCCTTCTCCCCAGAATAATGCTTGTTACCGGGCCCTGTAATTTGCATAAGTTGTGCCCAATCAAAACATAGCTGATTGATTATGCTGGACAAGGGCCTTTGCTCATCAGCCAATGACATTTCTGTTTGGACAGACTTGAGCACTAAACCTACTACCAGTAGTTTAGGGACCGTCAACATCAAACTGATATAAGAAGCTCTATAAGTAGCCGTATCTATTGATAGGGTCCATGAAACTAAGGCCAATGGTCAGATTTATGAATGGAATCCACCCATCTATCAGTTTTATGAATGAAATGACTTTTTGTCCCAAATTCAGAGACCAGAATCTGTCAATAACGTACCTGGGCTAACGCCCAGCTACAAAAAGACCGTTCATAATATAATTAAAGCCTTCCTCAGGTGTGAAACCAGCATAAGCTGCCAGTGTCTATAAGTGTCTATAAATAACCTGGACCAAGGGCTCCTCCAGAACGCCATGTCAACACAACAGAGCAGGTGTACACACATGGATATTACAACCTTAGGTCGTCAAAGAGCCTAACTGAGAGCCTGTGGCTTCCCATAAGTCACTTTGCATTGTGAAAAATACGATTATAGTCTATGTAGCAACGCAAGAGGCCATTTAATTATATCAATAATGTGATATAGCGGACTGCAGAGCAATAAATTATAATAACCTGATAATCATGATAATGTACGCGAAAACGCACCAAAAGCTAGATGGCAACCCAAATGTGGTGAACCAGCACCTCTGCCAGACATCGCAAACATCTAGTCAGCGAAGATGAGACAAAGACCCAAGACCAATCTAATATGTTAAATCCTAATTGATTTTTATTATTTTTGTTGCATATTTTTCTTTATAGCCAGTCTATATTAATAACGTTGAGTGTATTTTACATGTTATGCGATTAATTAATATTATTATCAATGCTGCATATTGATTTGTATAGCCGGGATATATTAATAACGTTGAATGTATTTTACATGTTATAAAATCTTATATAATGACCTTCACTGAGACCAAATATATTCTAATGGGTCACAGTGTATTACGAATCAGCATTTTGTGAACATACATATCAAGTAGGTATTACAAATATTGAGTTGTTTTCATTGACAAGTAAACGTTTAAGATATACTGAAAATACTTTTCAACTGTGAATTTTTTTATCTGTTATAATGCTGCTTCAGAAATTTAATTATTATGGTATCAAGTCAGTAGAGGTTATACTTTTTCAAGACTATTTACAAAAAAGAACCCAATATGTTTCTTATGATAAAACTAATTCTGATATGTATCGTATATCCACTGGTGTGCCTCAAGGGTCTATATTGGGCCCTCTTCTATTCATCATATATATTAATGATTTATGCAACGCCAGTAAACTGTTCAAGATGATTATTTATGCTGATGATACTACTTTATACTCCACATTGGATGTTTTTGGTAATTATATTTCCAAAAATTTAAATTTAGAATTGACAAAAGCTGCAGACTGGTTAAAGTTGAACAAATTATCAATCAACATAAAAAAATCCAAATTCATGGTATTTCAAATGCCTCAAAAACAAGTCAATATACCAAATATAGAGATTGAAAAAATCAAAATAGAATTTGCTGATGAATTTAATTTTTTAGGGTTAACAATACACAAGCATTTAAAATGGGATTCACACATAAACAAAATAGCTTCTAAAATTTTAAATATTATAGGAGTTATGTACCGGCTTAAACACATGTTTCCTTCTGAAATTCTTTTAGCCATATATAATGGGCTGATTAAACCACATATACTTTATGGTCTTAAGTGCTGGGGTTTCAACCAGAAAATAATTTTAAAATTACAGAAGAAAGCCATGCGAATTATATGTTTGAGTGGTTACCTCTCTCATAGCGAGCTCTCTTTAAGAAGCTAAATGTGCTTAAAATTGATGGTATGTTTAGGCTTCAACTGTTAACGTTTTGTTTTGACCTGATAAATATACATAGACTCCACACGTCTTTGTCTGCTTCTCCCTCCGCATTAATGCTACTATTTTATTATTGGCCGTCTTTTTGTCTCTCCGTCTTCCCCGCGACGCGTATGCAGTTTTTCAGAAACTATATATATTACTTTATTGAAGGGTGGCCTGCATGGAAGCGGCTTATCATAAGCCTTTTGCAGGTCTCCTTTGCATTTTTATAATTATTTGCATGTATGTATGTTTCAAGCATTATAAATAAACAAACTGAATTGAAACTGAATTGAATTGAAATATTATCTGGCATAAAACAACGCATGCATTTCTGAGCAATTACCCGTGTAGTTGAAAATGATTAGCTTCTCCTTTGTCTGATGTTATGATATTTATCAGGTCATAACAAAAATTGAATAATTTAACCATAAACATACCGTCAATTTTTAAAATGTGAGTGATTACAAACAAAAGTTTTTCATGCAGTCATGCTGAGTAATCTTCCGAACAAAATTACTGAAAATAATTTATAGAATCCCCCAGTGAATCTCGATAATAATCAGATGTAGTGATGTCACGGGATATAGCTTCATTCGCTTGCTAATGATGTGAAATGTGACATCTTTCGCAAAATAACTGAACTTTAGTTTAGCAAGATTACGTTTTGCAGGTGAATATTCAATTTGTCGATACCCTCTGGTGTGATAAGAACGCATAACATTCACTAGGCCTACGGCTATCAATTGTAGTCCAACATGTCCACGTGATAGCGAACCAATTTACAGTATCGAGCTAAATGTATCTCAGCCTGCTATGTTCTAGTAATCGAAATATATTTTGACTATTGTATTATTTGACATATTCAGGTAAGTTAAATAATTATGTGATACAAAAATTTTTGCAATATTATCAGCCAATGGTAACGTCTCCCGAGGATGAACTTACCTAGAGTTGCTATGAGTCCACATATCACCCATATGATTAGGGCCAGGGCCACGCTGCCTGCCCCCTCTGTCACTCCTTTAGGGGACAAGAATATACCAGAACCTGTCACACACAAAACAGACAGATAATACTTTAAAACTTGTGCATTTGAAAAATATGAAAAGTTACTAGATTACTACCAGTTTGTTTCCTTAGTGTTCGAGTTGTGTCTCATAAACGCAATCACATTGTGTTGAGATGTAAATAGTCCATTCCAAAAGAAAAAAAAATATTGTAATTAGACATTGCAAGGCTCAGCCTTAAAATGTCAATAGTCTGCCTGACTAAACTGTCTACATCGACATTTTTTTAAAGCATAAAGTAAGGACGTACAGGTGGGTGAATTGATGCTGTTTTATAGAAAAAACGGATATATAATATTATATTGGTCTTACTTTATAACCCCCTTCTGCAAAAAGGCCTTTTACATCAGAAACACTTATTGGCAATATACGTCCCAATTTAATGTATTACTTTCGGTAATGGTACAGTTGTTTTAATACAAGACCTTGTAGCAAACTGTCATGCAGAGGCAGTCAGCTTGGATTGTAAGCAGATACTGCCTTTGCATGCGGTTAAAGTCCCCACCTATAATAGTGCCGATGATGACACTAGATCCTCCAGCTAAACCTAGAGACCTTTTCAGTTCCACAATGGTCCCACTAGAGCTGTATTGACTGCTGATATCTGTCAGGCTGCCTTTTACATCAATGTTGGTCGCCATCTTGCTTTGATCACCATCTTCTGTAAACATGTAAACAAACTGTCACAACACAATAATAGAAGCCTATTTCACGTCCTCTGCCAAGGATTGTAGAATCAATAGAAAGTATATGGCGTGGTGGAACTAACAGTCTATCAACATACAGAAAGCCACTGGCCCTCAGTCTCCATTATGATTATTAGATGTTCCTCAGGGCTGTGTATTTTTTCTCAGATAAATCATGCCTTGTCATTGTAGGCTTCATCTTTCATGTAATTCGTATTACACAATTACACAATGACAATTGATTTTACAATATTAATCATTGGACAGGAGAGGAAGAGACACCCATACACTAGCCCAGGGGTGAGTGTGGGGTGCTGTTCGAGTCTGTACCAGTGATTTATAGCTTATCAATTGATTTGTAATGGTCTTTATTATACATTTCAGTTATGTTATGATATGATGATTTACAGGGATAAAAAATGAATTAGGACATTTTTGTGTGAAAATTATTAATTTCGTCTTATTATATTTATAATTTTAGAAGCTACTTTATTTTAATTATCGAATAATATAGTTATATTACAAACTCTGGTTATATAATAGCTTGTAAGTGTTACATGTATGTAGAAAACATATATAACAGTTCGATGCCCAACAGTACATTTATGTCATTTTTAGATATGATATGGTACTGCTGGAAGGTGGTTAGTGAAATGGCAGAGTTGTTTGTAAATTATATTTTTTAACTATGGTTCTTTGATTATGTATGTATCATAGGTGGATTCAAAGTAAATAACCAGCAATGTTACACATACTCATGCTCATTATTTTTACCATATTCATAATAGCTACATGTTTAGTCATTACTGAGGGCATATAGTCATTATAAATAATTTGTATGCTGATCATGATATATATGGTATGGTTGGCTCGCTGCCTGAAGCATACAATTTAAATGTACCATATTGTTTCTAAGATACCACTATACAGTAGCCTTTTCTCTCAACTAAAGGATACACCGTATACTAGTACCCGACAGTCTAATGATACTATATGATATTGACATACCAAGTTGAACGCAAATGTCACTTCAAACCCAATGTTGACTGAGATATTGTTATTTTAAAATAGTTAAACGTCACATTATGACTTTTGAATGACACAATATGTAATTCGGTAGTCAGTATATATGGCATTAGAATATATATGCAATATAATACCTGGATATGACAGCCTGTCAGGATGACTGTCAGGATATGACATTTCCAAGTAAGGATATGTCATTTTAACATTATAATATGACATTTTAATCTCAGGATATGCCATTATAAATTAGTCAACATGTCGAAGTTTAATGTTAGGACATTTTAAATTTTTAAATTTCGATATAGCAATACTATGGTAGGAAATTGTACTATATAGTCAGGATATAGCATTATTACGTCAGGAGGGTTCCACTTTACTGTCGAAATATAGCATTATATTATTAGGTTATATCATTTAATACCAGGCTATGACATGATGTTGTCATAATTTGGCATTGTCATATTAGTATATAGCATTATAATATCGGATTATATAGTTTAATGGCACAATATGGCATCACAAAAAAGGAGGGGTATGGTATTATAAGGTGATATCAGGAAA